>QLOH01000392.1:600000-991237 GCA_026901365.1 Sesbania bispinosa
TAACATTACTTATCACTTATTACATATTTCATTTTCTCTTCTCATTCTTTATATCTATGTCCTCTTAACACCTAATATACCCCATTTTTCAAATTTTATTATCCTTTCCCAATAGTGAGGTCGATGAAGAGCCCCATGAGGCACATAATCAACTTCAGCTATAATATATGTTAAGAGTAAACCTCCATATTAATCCTTGAGTTCGTTAGTGTCGTGCACTTTGAAACATATTCGTTAATCCCTAACATTTATCTCCATTATTCACTTTAGTCTACAAGGTAGACGATGCTAACTGAGTGTTGATGTGTATAATATTAAACATTATTTACATTAGTCCTAGATGGTTTATGTATGGGAAGATTGAGTTTTTAGTAACATTATGGAGAATAGAAATTCTTATCTCATGTTAATTATATATCCTAATCTATATTTCTATTAGATCTCAGTAGTTTGTGACCATTTTTCCCTCACAAATAACCATTTTTTTCTAATGATGTTCTATACTGAACAAATTAAATTCTCGCTATTTTATTGTCTTCTTTGTGATTAAATATGAACGTAAAAATGTTTAGTTCTAAGTTGGTTATTTATTAATATTCCTTGAGAATTAGTTGAAATCGTCTTTACTAAATCCAATACTTTAAGTGACATATATTCTCATCTAGAAAATGATGTTATATAATTTCATGTCTCAATAAGCAGAAAATTCAACACTAAAGCAACTTAAAGATGGTAAAATGTGTTCTAGTTCATTTTCTCTAAGTGCAATTTCTCAAACGTGATTGTTATTCAAATTTTCTATATTAGATCCTGGTAGAGTCCATCAACTCATATATATATATATATTACTTTGGATATGCCTGCATACTAATTCTTTAAAAAAAATAATATTCTTGTTAGTTACAACCTTCAATAGAATTTAGTGAACATGCCCTTAGATCCTCTAGAACTTGTACTACTTTTATTCAAACTTGATGCATGGGAAATGCAAGACAATACATGCTAAGTGCATTACATGTTCTAGAGGATCTAATGACATGTTCACTGAAATCTATTGAAGGTTGTAACTAACAACGATATTATTTACTTCTAAAGAATTAGTATGCACACATTGTAAGGTTCAAATATCCCCTCAAAGTGGTTTTAATCATGACAGCCAAATCAAATGCAACTTAGCATAATTCTGATTTCAAAGAGAACTAATCATTTCATTTGAGAATGTGTCAAGAAGCAACAGGTCTCATTCTGCAGAAGGAGAAACATGAGAAACTTCATTTTGATAACTAACAGAAGCAACAAATTGAAAAGAAAGACAAATCTGTGAAGGACAGCTTGACATTAAAATAAGCAAATTAAGAATGACTCATTCAAAGTACTCAGAAGCTGTCAAGCACTTCTCATATCTTCCAAAAACATGAAGAAGCTTTTAAAGAACTTCAAATGAAGCTACATTAGAAGGAAGATTCACTTAAAGAGAAAATCTCAAGAAGAAAGCAATAATAGCATTTTATTCTCAAGACATATCAACTATGGAACCTCAAAACATGTCACAGAAGCATAAAATGCATCTACAGCTCATCAGAAGCAAATTCTGCAGAAGCAACATACACATATAAACTCTGCAGAAGCAGCAGATTAAACCAGAATGTGTAAATGATTCTTCTGCTGATTTGGCTGAGTTACAAAAGTTAATATACACTTGAAATAATCCAGAAATCTTCCTCAGCATATTCACAGAAGCATTGGTGAAGAAATGAGCCAGTTTTGCTGTCTGCAGAAGCAAGTTCTGCAGAAGCATGAAGGCCAGTCAACGGGACAGCTGTACCTATCATCTTTTGCAGCTGTACCTGAAAGATGTTGAGACAAGCTCACCCTAAAGCAGTTTTTAATATGTCAGACTAAGTAAGTTTAAATACTAAGATGAGATGCATCTTGTATTACTAACTGTGTGTTCAAGTATAGCATAGATCTTGTACATCTTGAGTTATTTCAGGAAACCATTGAGACCAAAAAGATTGACAATTCACTTGGAAGAACTAAATTGCATGCAAGGCAACACAAGATCAGAAACCATGCAGAAGCATAAGCTTATAAGGCACAATCAGAATCAATAAATAGATGCAGAGCAATCAGACACATATGTAAGAATAAGAGAAACATTTCAGAAAAGAAAGCAGCATGAGATGCATATGTCTATTGTTCAGATATCATCCAAAGAATAAAAGGGATCTCAGCATGAAGCTTAAAGAGACTCAGGTTCAGCTTGAGATGCAAGCAATGAACAGATGATAGTTCAGCTTGAGATGAACGAACAGCTTGAGATGCAAGAACAGCTTGAGATGAAAGAACAACTTGAGATGCAAGGTCAGCTTGAGATGCAAGAACAGCTTGAGATGCAAGAACAACTTGAGATGCAAGAACAGCTTGAGATGTCATCTCAAGAACAGACGCAGTCAGATAGGATCTCATCAGAGAAGCAACAAGAGTGCAACAGAATCTGAACTTCAGACAGAAGGCATTCTCAGTAATCAGGAGACAACAAGTCAAGTCAACTAAAAAGCATGAAAGTACACTGACACAGTACTTTAGACTGAAAAGCTGCTCAGAACCTACTGAAAGGACTGTGACCATTGTTGCAAGCTCCAACAAACTTCAAACGGCCATAAACGGCTAGTTTCTCAAGTCCTGGTATAAAAGAGACATTGTTAGAAACTGAAAGTAGTGAGAGAGACTGCCTACACATCTGCAAAATTTATCAAAGCAGCTTATCACTTCTTAACAAACATCTCAAGTACATTTCATCAGCTGTCTGAAGATCAGACTCAACTCATCTTGAGATTGTTCACTTGTCTCTTTCATCCCATCTCTGTGTGTATCATTCTATTACTGTAATCAGAGTTGAGACTCAGTCTAGCTCATTAACATTTGTATCCTTACTGTGTATGAGCTTAGGCTAGACTCATCATAAAACACTTATCAGTATCTTGTCTCACCTAAGATAGGAAGTGTGCCTAGTCTTAGAAGTGAGGGTGTACGTCCTGAAGAGGCTGTAAGAATACTTGGAACTCAGCTAAGATAGGAGTGTGCCTAGGCTTAGTGTAAGTGGATCGTCCTGAAGAGGCTGTAAGAATACTTGTATTGGCTGGCTGTCAATAGTGGAAAATCTCACAGGTTGTGGGGACTGGACGTAGCCCAAGGTGTGGGTGAACCAGGATAAGATCTCTGTCTCTTGTCTCTTACCTTACTCATATATTTAACTATACTGAAATCTGTAAGGCATCTTGATAATTAAAAGGACAACTTAATTGAAACTGATATAAGTATTAATCACGAGATCAGACTAAGCTCACCACTAAAATTGTATAAGCTCTTTCCTGTCTTAACAGAGACTCCAAGTTAATCAACTTGAGAGCAAGTCTCAACTATCAATTTTAGTGTGGAATTGCAGGAACAGATTTTGAAGGTCTCTATTCAACCCCCCCTTCTAGAGACGTTCAGCCAACTTCAGTTGGTATCAGAGCTCGGCCTCTAGGGGTTGAGCACACCTTTGTGTGAAGAGGATAAAGATCCATGGCTGGTCCTAGCACAAGTCTGTTCATTCCTGAAGGAGCTTCAACAAACAGACCTCCTGCCTTTGATGGAACTGATTACTACTACTGGAAAGACAGGATGAGACTGTTCATTGAATCTCAACATGCTGATCTATGGGAAATCATTGAGATGGCCCCCTATATGCCATACATCACAGATGAACTGGGACTCAGGGCAGCCAAACCCAGAGATCAATGGACAGATGTTGAGAAAGCAAGGTATGTTCTAAACTCAAGAGCTAAATATCTGCTAACCTGTGCTCTTAGCCGCAGTGAATATGACAAGATAGCAGGATGTGTCTCTGCAAAAGAAATATGGGATGGTCTTGAGATTGAACATGAAGGAACAAACCAAGTCAAAGAAGCCAAGATCAACATACTGGTTAGACAGTATGAACTTTTCAAGATGATTGAAGATGAAGGCATTGAAGACATGGTGAGGAGATTCACTGTCATAACAAATGACCTGAAATCTCTAGGAAGAACATATTCAAATCAGGACATGGTAAGGAAAATTATGAGAAGTCTGCCCAAACCTTGGAGACCAAAGGTAACAGCCACCCAGGAAGCCAAGGACTTGAGCACCCTCAGACTGGATGAGCTTCTTGGATCTCTGAAGGTACATGAGCAAGAGTTAATGGAAGAAGATCTCATCAGACGTCCCAAGTCTATAGCACTGAAAGCAGCTTCCAGTAACTCAAAAGGTAAAAAGACTGGCTCATCTCAACAAACCTCACTCAACTCATCTCAAGACTCAGAAACAGAAGAGGATGATGAGGATGAAGATGATAGTGAGATGGATGACGAGCTAGCCTACATCTCAAGGAAGATCAAACGTATGTGGAGAGCCAGAGGGACTGGAAGAAAGAGTTTCCCCTCAAGAAGAGGAGAAAAGACTAACAAGAAGGGACAAGTTATATGCTTTGAATGCAAGAAGCCTGGACATATTAGGTCTGAATGTCCTCAACTCAGAAAAGAAATGAGGAAAAGTCCAAGGAAGAAGGCAATGATGGCCACCTGGGATGACACAGATGAAGAAGAAGGAAGAAAAGATGGACAGTCAGCTAACATATGTCTCATGGCAAAAGGAGACTCATCGGATGAAGAGGTAAATGAATCTGACTCTGAATATTCTGTTGATGAACTTAAGTCTGCTTTTGAAAATCTTCTGTATGATTCAAATCTTCTTGCATCTAAGAGCTCTTTACTTAAATCTGATTTAAATACAACTCTTGAGAAGGTAAAATTTCTTGAAAAAGAAAATGAAGATCTGAATCATAAAAACAGCAGTCTCATGTTGTCTCACATGAAATTATCTGAACAAGTAAAGGCCAAGACTCAAGTTCTCAATGGGCATAATCTAAAGGGTTTACAAGAAGAAAATCTACAGCTTAAACTCCAAAACAGAACTCTCATAAATGACCTAGCAAAATTTGTTAATGGAACAAAAAACCTTGAGAGACTCATTGGATCTCAAAAGGGAATTTTTGATAAAGCTGGGCTTGGTTATGAGAGATCTTCAAATGAAGTTTGGTACAAAGATTTCTTCATACATGCAAGAAAGAAAAAGAAAGAAAGATGCTCTTGTTGTAGTAAATATGGCCATAAAGTCACAGACTGTTACTTGAGACAAGTAGCTTCTGAGAGAAAGGCAACTAACCATGCAGGACCCAAATATAAGTGGGTACCCAAAGCTAAATCTCTTGTTGAAACAGATGTTCCTGGAAGCAGCAAAGACCAAGAAAGAATGGGTACTAGACAGTGGATGTTCAAGGCACATGACAGGAGACAAAAGCAAGTTCCTATCACTTGAAGAAAAGTCTTCTGGAGTTGTCTCCTTTGGGGACAACAGCAAAGCCCAAATCAAGGGCATAGGTAAAATTGGTAAGGCCAACACAGCTCAAATTGAGAATGTATATTATGTTGAAGGTCTGAAACATAATTTGCTGAGTATTAGCCAGCTGTGTGACAATGGTTATCATGTTAATTTCCAGCCTACCTTTTGTGAGATCATAGACTCTAAAACTGGAAAAATCATTTTCTCTGGAACAAGAAAGAAAAATCTTTACTCAGTCACACTTGAGAGTCTGTCAGATCTCACCTGTCTCATGTCTCATGATCATGAGAGATGGCTTTGGCACAAAAGGGTTGGACATATTAACCTGAGAACTATGAGTCAGCTTGCTAGCCAGTCTCTTGTCAAAGGATTACCTAAGGTAAAATTGGACAAAGACCTGAAGTGTGATCCCTGCATAAAAAGCAAGCACAGCAAATCAAGTTTCAAACCAAAAGACTGTGTCTCAACTATCAGACCTCTTGAGATCCTCCACATTGACTTATTTGGACCAACTAAGACAGCAAGTCTCAGTGGTAAAAAGTATGGTTTTGTCATTGTGGATGATTTCTCAAGATTCACCTGGGTTCTGTTCCTATCTCAGAAAGATGAATCATATGATTCATTTAAAACCTTTTGCAAAAAGATTCAATCTGAGAAAGGATACAGCATTGGATCTGTTAGAAGTGACCATGGAGGAGAATTTGAGAATGCTAAGTTTAAAAAATTCTTTGATAAAAATGGCATAACTCATAACTTCTCTTGTCCAAGGACTCCTCAACAGAATGGTATAGTTGAGAGAAAAAATAGAAGTCTTCAGGAAATGGCTAGAACTTTGTTATGTGACTCTGGAATTGAAATGTATTTCTGGGCTGAAGCTGTAAATACTTCTTGCTACATTTTGAACAGAGTCACCATAAGAAAGATCTTAAATAAGACTCCATATGAGCTATGGAAAGGAAGGAAACCTTCAGTTTCATATTTTCATGTGTTTGGATGTGATTGCTATATTCTAAATACAAAAGATCAGTTGGGAAAATTTGAAACCAAATCAGATAAAGGAATCTTTCTAGGGTATTCACTAACCTCAAAAGCTTACAGAATATACAACCTAAGAACCAAAACTACTGAAGAATCTATGCATGTAGTATTCAATGAGGTACAAGGAAATACTCAGAAAGAAGTTGATGAGGAGATAGAAGAACTGATGAAAGATCTGAAGATCTCAACTCAGGAAGCTGAAGAGAAACTCTCATCTGAACAAAAACTGACAAGATCACCCCTGTCTGAACATAGAAGAGAAGGCCAGTCTGAAGGAGTGCCTCTCAGAAGCAGTCAATCTGAACCCTCTCATGGTGTTCAAGAGGAAGATAAAATAAACAATCAAACCAGATTTCAAGGAACAAGACAAGAGAATGTTGAGATGCAAAATGAACATGCATCTCAACTACCCAGAAGCTGGAGACTGGTAAGATCTCATCCAAGAGATCAGATACTTGGAGAGACTTCAGACAGAGTTAGAACCAGATCCTCCTTCAGAGACACAGAGAATCTAATGGCTCTTCTATATGACATAGAGCCAAAAGATATACATGAGGCCTTAAATGATGAATCCTGGATTAAGGCCATGGAAGAAGAATTGACTCAGTTTGAAAAAAGCAAGGTCTGGAATCTGGTTCCCCCACCATCTCATCAAACCATAATTGGAACCAGATGGGTCTTCAGAAACAAGCTAAATGAGAAAGGTCAAGTCATGAGAAATAAAGCTAGACTGGTGGCTCAAGGGTTCAACCAACAAGAAGGAATAGATTATGATGAGACCTTTGCACCAGTAGCAAGACTTGAAGCAATCAGGATTTTGCTAGCCTTTGCAGCCTTCAGAAACTTCAAATTATACCAGATGGATGTGAAAAGTGCATTCCTAAATGGAATCATAGAAGAAGAAGTTTATGTAAGGCAGCCCCCTGGGTTTGAAGACCCTGATCATCCAGAACATGTGCTTAAGCTGTCCAAAGCTCTGTATGGTCTCAAGCAAGCTCCAAGGGCTTGGTATGACAGGTTAAGTTCATTTTTACTTAAAATAATTTTACAAGGGGTAAGATTGATACCACCCTGTTTAAGAAAGAAATTAGCAAAGACTTATTATTGTTCAAATTTATGTTGATGATATTATCTTTGGATCAACTAATGAGTCTCTATGTCAAGAATTTTCAAGTCTCATGCAGGGTGAGTTTGAGATGAGTATGATGGGTGAGCTGAGATTCTTCCTGGGTTTACAAATCAAACAGCTAGCTGATGGGATTTTCATCAGTCAAGCAAAATATACAAGAGATCTTCTTAGCAAGTTTAAAATGAGTGAGGCAAGACCAATGAAAACTCCCATGCATCCATCAACTCAAATAGATCAGGATGAAGGTGGTAAAGCTGTATCAGACAAACTATACAGGGGTGTGATTGGCTCTCTTATGTACTTAACTGCCAGCAGACCAGACATTCAGTTTGCTGTAGGTATGTGTGCAAGATTCCAATCAAATCCCAAAGTGTCTCACCTTACTGCTGTAAAAAGAATTTTTAGATACTTGATTGGGACTACTAATCTTGGCCTATGGTATGAGAAGGGAAAAAGCTTTGATCTCATAGGATATAGTGATGCTGATTTTGCTGGAGACAAGACAGACAGAAAGAGCACCAATGGATCTTGTCAATTTCTAGGGAGGTGTCTCATCTCCTGGTCTTGCAAAAAGCAAAACACCATTGCCCTATCCACAACAGAGGCTGAGTATGTCTCAGCAGCTGCATGTTGTACTCAAGTTCTATGGATCAAATCTCAGTTGCAAGATTATGCAATCAGGTACTCTAAAATTCCTATTTATTGTGATAATACAAGTGCCATAAATCTTGCAAAGAACCCTGTGCATCATTCTAGGTCCAAACATATTGACATCAAGCATCATTTTATAAGGGATCATGTTCAGAAAGGAAATATTGAGCTATTTTTTGTAGATACAAAGAATCAGCTAGCTGACATCTTTACAAAACCTTTAGTTGAAGAAAGATTCAATGAGAACCTAAAACTGCTAAACATATGTTCTCTTGAATAAAAGTAAGTAGTTGAGACAAGCTCTACCATGAGCTCTATGACTAAACATCTCACCAGAGATGAGACTTAAGTGTCATCTGTTCAGAGATAAGAGCTCAGATGCATCTGTCACCAGACACGTCTCATGACTCATCTGAACTTGCGTCTCATAAAATTAGTAAGACATATCCATATGTCAGAAATGGAAGGTTTTGAGTCGTTACTCAAACGGCTAGTAACTGCCCACTAATTGGGAAACTAGCCGTTAGGCTATAAAAAGGAGAGCTGACCTCCCACAACTGCCACAATAACTCCCCACTAACAGGCAGTTATTACGTCCATCTCTCTCTTCCTTTCCTCACTTGTCTGAAGACTATTTAAGTCTCATCTCATACACATCTCTTACTTTCTCTCTTCTCTCAAATGCGCATCAAGGTCACAGCTCTAAAACTTCCACATTCTGATTCATCATCCTCTTCCTCTCCAGACAAGATGTCTTCTGATGAATCAAAATCAGTCAGTATTCACTCAAGCCAAGAAACCCTGACTCGTTCACCATCTCCACAACCTAGCACTGAATCTGAACCATCTCAAACCACTGCACCTGCACAACCCTCTCCATCCTCAAAATCCACCTCTTCCAAAAAAAGCACACCCTTACCCCCTAGGATGAAATCTCAGAGAATAGCATCCCAAGTTACTCAAACCTCTGCACCCAAATCCCCTGTCCATATAGACCTTACACAACAAGAGCCAAAGAAAGGAAAAGAGAAAGCTGCTGAAGGAAAGAAGATCTCTTTTCAATCTGATCTATTCTCAAGTGCTGAAATAGAAGATAAGTTTACTAAACGATTCTCTGAGAAGACTATCATAGTTGGAAGGGTGATATCAACTTAGGAATTGAAAGATGAAGGATGGGATCTGACCCCATATCTGAAAAAGCAAGGTTGGCAAGATTACCTGACAATGACAGATACTGTCTTTCCAAAGATGACAAGAGCCTTTTATGCTGCTTGCTACAAGGCCAAGGGATCCTCACAAGAACAGCCCCATATCATCTCTGATGTCAAAGGAGTCCACATTGAGCTGACTGAAGAGACTCTTGGAACGATTGTCAAAGCACCTGTGACTGGAAACAAGTTATATCATGAAGAGCATTGGTGGGACAATGTTGGTATCTCCTCAGGAAGTGTTGGTACATCTTTGTTCAAAGGAGGACTAATATCAGATGCCTCCTCATCTCTCAATCCTTTTGGTAAATTTCTGTTTCATCTGGTTGCCAAGTGCATCATGCCAAGGGCTGGAACTTTCAACAAGGTATATAACCAAGATCTGATGGTCATGTACCATCTCAAGCATGGAATCCCTCTCAATCTACCATTTCTCATACTAAGGCATATGGAGCATGCCTTTCACAATTCAAAAATCAATGCTACTCTTCCTTTCGGAATGCTTACCACCATCATCTTGAGACACTTCAAAGTTGACTTGAGCAATTGTGAGAAGTCTGAGGAAAGACCTGGATACATAGGAAGCAAGAATCTCAAGTCTCTGAGTCTAGATGGTAAGTCTATTCCTCCTCCTACTTTTCCTTTGACTGATTCTACACCTGCTATGCCTACCACCACACAGACTTCCCCATCATCTCATCTATCTGAGGCAAAGAAGAAAAAGAAGAAGAAGGCCTCAACAGAGGCTGCGGTGGAACCTCAAAAGAAATCTGAGGTTCCTGTGAAAGAAAAGAAGAGAAAGGAACAACCATCCCCCCTCCATAGAAACTGAGAAAAAGAAGCAAAAGAAAAAGAGGTCCAGATCTCAGCCCCTCATTCAGACAGAACAGACTCCTGCACCAGCTGTGCCACAGCTTGACAAGGTGACAAAAGAGGAAGAGCTGAGAAGGGAAGATGAGGTGGCCATAACTGAAGATGTTTTGGTCAATACAGAGAATGAAGCTATTCCTGACAAGGAGATCAATCTGAATGAAGAACATTCCTTTGCTGATTCTCTCCTCTATCAATCCCCAATACCCTCTCCTCCTGCTGAAGCAATCACAGAGAAGGTTTCTCCTGCAAGCAAGATAGTTGCAGAGACGCTTGTGAGCTTGGAGAAAGAAACCACTGTCTCGAGCCATGAGACAGCCCCTGAACCACAGCAATTGGAGCAAGAGGCTGCTGACAACTTGATACCTCCACAAACCACTCCTGAGAAGGTTCAACCATCTTACTCCTATCAAACCTCCTTTCCTACTCCTGGAAAATTTTTCGTTGAGACCATCCTCCACGCACCTCTACCTAAGTATGATCAGTCTGCTCCATCTGCTGCAAGACCCAAGCCTACTGATCCTCCCTCATCTGAACCATCCATTCCCACACATATCTCCCCTTCCATCAATACCTTTCTGAATCAACTCCATGAAGAACAGCAACAATACCATCAAAACCTCAACAATAGATTAGAAGAAAATCAAAAGAAGATACTCAAAAAGATGAAGCACCAAAAGAAAAGACAAGAGGCTCTGTTTACTGCCTTTGATACTGTTCTCCAGGCAATGCACACATCCAATGAGTATCACAAGCAGATTAACAGTCATCTCACCCATGTGCCTCCTCTGCCGGATATCCCACTGACTGTGCCAAGGCCAACTGGACCTGACTCTGACTCATCCTCTTCCCACTCATCCTAGCTTGGCTAGCTTTTCTTGTTTTGATAATGTCAAAAGGGGGAGAGTAGGTTAGATATCTAATGAGAGTCTTAGTTAGGATTTATTTCACTAAAATGTTTGTGAGGATTGATCTGATTGATGCTAGAGATGCAGTTAGCATCTTTTCAGCATTTTCATTATGATGAGATGCAGTGGCATCTTCTGTTTTGTAATCATCCTTATTATCCTTGTGATTAATAAAAAAATTGACTCTCTGATTATGCAGTCCAAAATTTTTATTACATTAATCAAAAACTCCAAACAAATAAACAGAAAAGGAAGCTATGATTCAGGGGGAGTTCATTTCATATTATCACATCTATTTGATTATAAGATTGCACATCTTAAAAGTTAAATGAAAATCATATCTTCATGCTTTTCTTCGTCACATCTCATCAGATATGACTTATAGTTTGACATCATCAAAAAATGGGGAGATTGTTGAGACAAGCTCACCCTAAAGCAGTTTTTAATATGTCAAACTAAGTAAGTTTAAATACTAAGATGAGATGCATCTTGTATTACTAACTGTGTGTTCAAGTATAGCATAGATCTTGTACATCTTGAGTTATTTCAGGAAACCATTGAGACCAAAAAGATTGGCAATTCACTTGGAAGAACTAAATTGCATGCAAGGCAACACAAGATCAGAAACCATGCAGAAGCATAAGCTTATAAGGCACAATCAGAATCAATAAATAGATGCAGAGCAATCAGACACATATGTAAGAATAAGAGAAACATTTCAGAAAAGAAAGCAACATGAGATGCATATGTCTAATGTTCAGATGTCATCCAAAGAATAAAATGGATCTCAGCATGAAGCTTAAAGAGACTCAGGTTCAGCTTGAGATGCAAGCAATGAACAAATGATAGTTCAACTTGAGATGAACGAACAGCTTAAGATGCAAGAATAGCTTGAGATGCAAGAACAGCTTGAGATGCAAGGTCAGCTTGAGATTCAAGTGTAAGGTTCAAATATCCCCTCAAAAGTGGTTTTAATCATGACAACCAAATCAAATGTAACTTAACATAATTCTGATTTCAAAGAAGACTAATCATTCCCTTTGAGTATGTATTCAGAAGCAACAGGTCTAATCTGGAAGAAGGAGAAACATGAGAATCATGAGAAGCTTGAGAAACATGAAGAAATTTCATTCCAATAACTAACAGAAGCAGCAAACTAAACAGGAATGACAAATCTGTGAAGGAAAACTTGAAATTAAAATGAGTAAATTCAGAATAACTCATTCAAAACAATCAGAAGCTGTCAAGCACTTCTCATATCTTGCAGAAGCATGAAGAAGCTTCTAAAGAACTTCAAATGAAGACATATTAGAAGGGAGATTCACTTTAAGAGAAGATTCAAGTACAAAGCAATAATAACATTTTATTTTCAAGACATATCAACTGTGGAACCTCAAATAGGCTACAGAAGCATGAGAAACAAACTACAGTTCATCAGAAGCAGAATTCTGCAGAAGCAGCATATATACATGAACTCTGCAGAAGCAGCAGATTAAGGCAAAAATAAGAAAATGATTCTTCTAATGATTTAGCTGAGTTACAGAAGTCAACATACACTTGAAATAATCCAGAAATCTTCCTCAGCTTATCCACAGAAGCATAGGTGAAGAAATGAACTAGTTTTGCTGCCTGCAGAAGCAAGTTCTGCAGAAGCACAAAAGGCAGTCAACTGGACAGCTGTACCTGTCAGTTTTTGCAGTTGTACCTGAAAGAGACCTGTCAATACAACACAGCTGGACCATCTGAGGCTCATTCCAACGGCTACAAAGCTCTTCACCTATAAAAGGAGGTGCTCTCTTCACATTGAACACACCTCTCATCTCCAGAAGCATAAGAAAGCCTCTGTTCATACATTGCAAGCTTCTGGAACATTTTCTCTCTCCTCAGATTCTTTTTCATCAGTTCATATAAGTTGTTGAGGGGGAACTTTGCTCACTAGAAGTTGTTGCTGCTGCTCTGATTATAATTTAGTGAGCTTTGTGTACTTTACCTTATTAGTTTTGTGCTTCTACATAGTCAGAGAGATTGGTAGGCTGTAAAATCTCTTGTGACTATTTTGGTGAAGTATTTGAGAGGTTGTAAAGGCTTAGGTGTGAGCCTGTGAGAGGTTGAAGTCTGCAGAAGCAAGTTCTGCAGATTTCTGATTATGTGCTTCTGCAGGAGGTGCTGCAAGGAGACAGGATCTGTTTCTAAGTGTTTGGTGATTCTGCAAAAAGCCTGAAGAGGCTGTGGGAAAAGAATACTAGTGGTAGTTTGTACCCAAGGTTGTAATTGAGTTTGGTTAGTGAGAAAATCCTACTTGAGGTAAGGACTGGATGTAGCCTTTGGTTGGAAAAGGTGAACCAGTATAAAATCCTTGTGTTCTCTTCTTTCCCTTACACTCTTGATTATTGCATGATCATAAAAAGATTTTAAAACTACTTAATACCTAAGTAAGTGTTAACTAAATTGATTCCATCAAAGGAATCCTACTTTCAGCATAATAAGCATTACACTTACAATTCACCTTTTGGAAATTCATCTTCTAATAAAAGCCAAGAATTTATCTTGAGCAGAATTTTATTAGAAGATAAATTGCAGAATTTTAAAAGAATCACAATTCAACCCCCCTTCTTGTGATCCAACCATTTACTTCAATTGGTACCAGAGCTTGCCTCTTGGGTTGAACTCATTTAACAGTGAGAGAGGAAAAGATCAAAGGGATGGCAAACCATGGAGCTGCAATGTTCATTCCAGAAGGATCATCCACAAACAGACCACCAGCTTTTAATGGAAAAGATTATTACTATTGGAAGGATAGAATGAAACTGTTCTTGGAATCTCAAGATATTGATCTATGGGATATTATAGAAAATGGGAATTACATTCCCACTACAAGAAGAACCAGAGTTCTGGCTCCTTCCACAGAAGGTGAGTCTGAAGTTGTTGAAGAAGCACCAAAACCCAAACCTAGAGAAGAATGGACACAAGATGACAAACAAAGGTATCTTCTAAAGCTAAATTTTTTCTTCTATGTGCATTAAGTAGAGGTGAATATGATAAAGTTGCTGGCTGCAACACAGCAAAAGAAATATGGGATACTTTAAGAATTGCTCATGAAGGTACAGACCAAGTAAAAGAATCTAAAATCAATATTTTAATTCACCAATATGAAATGTTTAACATGATTGAACATGAAACTATAGATGAAATGTTTAGTAGGTTTACTATCATTATAAATGATTTAAAATCTCTTGGTAAAAGCTATTCTAATCAAGAACAAGTAAGAAAAATACTTAGAAGTCTCCCAAGCATATGGAGACCAAAAGTTACAACAATTCAGGAAGCAAAGGATCTAGCTGTACTCAAGCTGGATGAGCTTCTTGGCTCTCTAAAAGTTCATGAACAAGAGCTCATGGATGAATTGCCAAGGAAGGACAAATCAATAGCTCTAAAAGCAAACACATCCAGAAAAGGTGTTTCTGCAGAAGATAAACCTTCAGAAGGAGAATCATCATCTTCTGAAAATGATGATGAACTAGCCTTCATATCAAAGAGAATACAAAGGCTAATCAGAAGAAAAGGCAAAGGAAAGAAATTTTTCAATTTCAAGAAGGAAGGACCAAAAGGTGAAAACAGCAAAGGTCCAAGTTATCTGAACAAATCAAAACTGTAAGGAGTAACTCTGCAGAAGCAGAAAAAACTGCAAAACTGCAGAAAGAAAATATGCTTCTGCAGAAGAAAAATGATGAACTTAAAAATGATTTATGTAAATTTGTTAACAACACTCATAATCTAAATCAACTAATAGGAAACAGTAGGGAAACCTCTAATAAAAGAGGATTGGGATTTACTTTAGATAAAAACACAAAAACACACAAAACAGTTTTTGTTCCAGCCAAAAGGAAACCTCCTCATTGCTCTTGGTGTAACAGATTTGGACACTATGACCAAAACTGTTACAGAAGAAATAGGAGTACCAGAAGAAAGGTATCTAACATCACAGGACCCAAGAAAATTTGGGTACCTAAATCATTGTTGTTCTCTGATGTAGGAACAAACAAGAGGATACAAGAAGAAAGAGTTGTGGTTCTTGGACAGTGGATGCTCCAGACACATGACTGGAAACAAAAGCAAATTCACTCAACTACACATGATGGAAGGTGGAACAGTAACATTTGGAGACAACAACAAGGCTCAAATCAAAGGTATTGGAAAGATAGGTATGGATGGTTCTACCCAAATCAATAATGTATATTATGTGAAAGGGTTAAAACATAATCTTCTTAGCATCAGTCAATTATGTGATAATGGCTATGAAGTTATGTTTCAACCTACATTTTGTGAGATTAGAGAATCATCTACTAAAAGGGTATTCTTTTCAGGCATTAGAAGCAAGAATCTATATAGCATAAGTCTAGAGAAACTCCCACATCAAACCTGTCTTGCTTCTTTTGAAAATGAAAAATGGATTTGGCATAGAAGAGTAGGTCACTTAAACATGAAGACCATTTCTAAGTTATCCAAACTAGAACTTGTCAAAGGATTGCCAAAACTAAGATTTGATAAAGATAAAATGTGTGAAGCATGTGTAAAAGGAAAACATACCAAATTTAGCTTTCATCCTAAAAATATAATAACCACCAAAAGAACACTAGAGTTACTACATATTGATCTTTTGGGTCCTACTAAAACACCTAGCTTGGGAGGAAAGAAATATGGGCTTGTGATAGTAGATGATTACTCTAGATTCACATGGGTTTTGTTTTTAGCTACTAAGGATGAAACTTTTGAGTCTTTCAAGATCTTTCTCAAGAAAGTTCAAAATGAAAGAAACCAAAAGGTAGCTTCTGTAAGAAGTGACCATGGAGGGGAATTTGAAAACTACTTTTTCAAGAACTATTTTGATGAAAATGGAATTTCTCACAACTTCTCCTGTCCTAGAACTCCACAACAAAATGGAGTTGTAGAAAGGAAAAATAGAACCCTTCAAGAAATGGCAAGGACTATGTTAAGTGATAGTGGTATTCAAAAATACTTTTGGGGAGAGGCTGTATCCACTGCATGCTACATACTTAACAGAGTTTCTATCAGAAGCATCCTTAATAAAACTCCTTATGAACTGTGGAAAGGAAGAAAACCCAACATTGCTTATTTTCACATATTTGGAAGTGAATGTTACATATTAAACAATAAGGATAACCTTGAAAAATTTGATGCTAAATCTGAAAAGGGAATATTTCTTGGGTATTCTATCACTTCCAAAGCATATAGAATCTATAACCTCAAGAATCAGACAATAGAAGAAAGCATGCATATTATTTTCAATGATGCTAACTCTCCTTCTCAAGCATGTAACAAGCAAGATTCTGATGATGAAAGTCAGCCAAAGAATATGCCCTCTGAAAATCACAGCTCTACAGAAATGGATGCTGAATCTGCAGAAGCTGCAGATCCTACAGAAGCTGTGGGTGCTTCTGGAGAATATTCTGACTGTCAGAAGCAGAATCTGCCCAGAAGCTGGAAATCTGTAACTTACCATCCTCATAACCAAGTAATTGGAAATGTTGAGGAAGGAGTAAGAACAAGAAGACAATTAACAGGAACAAATGACACTGCTTTTCTCTCTCAAGTTGAGCCAAAAAATGTACAAGAAGCACTTGATGAAGAATCATGGGTTGATGCCATGAAAGAAGAACTTGATCAGTTTGAGAAAAACAAGGTTTGGACTCTTGTGCCTCAACCAAACAATCACACCATAATTGGCACTAAATGTGTATTCAGAAACAAAATGAATGAAGAAGGTAAAGTTATCAGAAACAAAGCAAGGTTAGTAGCTCAAGGTTACAACCAACAAGAAGGTATTGATTTTGATGAAACTTTTGCTCCAATAGCTAGATTAGAAGCTATTAGGATCCTTCTTGCTTTTGCTGCATTTAAAAACTTTAATCTCTATCAAATGGATATGAAAAGTGCCTTTTTAAATGGTTTCATAAATGAGGAGGTCTATGTGTACCAACCTCCTGGTTTTGAGAACAAAAAGTATCCTACTCATGTTTTCAAATTAACTAAAGCTTTATATGGTTTGAAACAAGCCCCTAGAGCTTGGTATGAAAGATTAAGCACCTTTCTTTTGCAAAATCAATTTTCAAGAGATAAAATTGACACTACTCTTTTTAGAAAAACTTTCAAGAAGGATCTTCTCATTGTTCAAATCTATGTTGATGATATAATATTTGGATCTACTAATGTGAAAATGTGTGAAGAATTTTCTGATCTTATGAAAGGTGAATTTGAAATGAGTCTCATGGGTGAATTGAAGTTCTTCCTAGGACTTCAAATCAGACAAGGGAAGCATGGTATCTTCATAAATCAAGAGAAATACACTAGAGATCTTTTAAAGAAATATAAAATGGAAGGTTCAAAATCCATGGGGACACCTATGCATCCTTCTGCTATCTTAAACCTGGATGAAAATGGTAAACATGTTTCTGAAAAGGAATACAGAGGTATGATAGGATCCTTACTATACCTAACTGCTAGTAGACCTGATATTTTATACTCTGTAAGTTTGTGTGCAAGATTTCAATCTTGTTCAAAAGAATCACATGTAGCAGCTGTTAAAAGAATTCTTAGATACCTACCTGGAACTACAAGACTTGGATTATGGTACAAGAAAAGTACAGATTTTGAGCTCACAGGTTATTGTGATGCTGATTATGCTGGAGATAAATTGGACAGAAAAAGTACTAGTGGAAGCTGCCAATTTCTTGGAGAATCATTGATCTCATGGTCTTGCAAGAAGCAGCCCACTATAGCCTTGTCCACCACAGAAGCAGAATATATTTCAGCAGCAAGCTGCTGTTCTCAAATGCTTTGGATTAAACACCAAACGGAGGACTGTTGCTTAAGGTACACCAACATCCCTATATTATGTGATAATACTAGTGCAATTAACTTGTCTAAGAATCCAATCCAACATTCTAGATCTAAGCACATTGACATTAAACATCACTTCATTAGAGATCATGTCCAGAAGCATGATATTGAACTAAAATTCATTGAAACCAAGCTTCAATCTGCTGATATATTTACAAAACCTCTTGTGGAAGAAAGATTTGTGTTTCTTAGAAATAAAATTAATATGAAGTGCCTTGATGATTAATGTGTGGATTAAAATCTGTATGTTTCTGATACCTGATACTTCCACAGAAGCATATTGAGAAGCATATATGTCTGCAGAAGCACAAGACTGTAATAGATACAGTAGTATGTGCTGCATCTGAAATGTGAAAAATAATTTTTCACCTTCTGCAGAAACTAGCCTAAGATAGTTCATGTAAACACCCTTCCTTCTGTAGAATCTGTCTTAAAAAAGGTGCAAGAAAATATTCACCTTCTGCAGAAGATGAAATCTTAGCTTCTGCAGTTATCCTTCTTCAAAGGACTGTGTCAAAATGCTTCTGCTCAAATAGCTTAGCTAGAAAAACGTGACAACAGTGATTGTTGACTAATAATCATAGGAAGTCATATCACATATCCTAGGAAATGTCCCTGTCAAAGCTTAGTGCAGATTATCCATTCTAGGCAAAGTCAAAACTGCACCTATGAGCATTTGTGTGAGCTACAAAGGGAATAAAGAAAGCTGACTTTTGTCTCTAGCTAAAAGAAAGTAGGACAGTTATTGCATGATTAGGGAAATTTAAAAGCATATGACAGTTGGTCATTAACCAACTCCCTTGAAAGCTGCGCACTTCTCTCTTTCCCTCTCCCTCGTTCTTTCTTTCCTTCTCAAAAGCAACGGCTAGTCAGGGTCTATTATTTAGGAATACTTCTCAGCTGAATAAACATCACAACTGCCTTTTCAAACCCAAATCTTCATTCTCAAACTCTGCAAATTCTCTAAACCTCTGTTTTTAAGCTCCTCAGTCACCATGAGAATTAAGCAAGTGGCCATGGAAAGAAAAGATCATTCCTCCTCAGAATCTGAAGACTTTGTCGTAATGGGCAATGAAATTGTGCCCTATGAAGAACTAGAAGCAGCTCAATCCCCTGCTAATGAACCCTCTGCTTCTAGCCACTCCACAGAGCAAGTCTCTACTACCCCTAAATCTCAAACTGAACCTCAAACTTCTGAACCTCAACCTGAACCTCAACCCGAGGCTACACCTTCAAAACTTCCCACTACACCAAAGCCCTCTGTGAAAAACACTCCTAAGGAACCAATCCACTCTGTAGTCTATGTTAGGAGGTCTGAAAGGCGTCGTGCTGGTCCTGGTTTCAAAACCATGGGAAATGACCCCAACAAACCAATAGAAATAGACTCTCCTTCTGTAACTCACACTACTGCTCCTTCTCATGCCAATGAAGATCCCAAAACTGTTGAAAAGAAGAAGGAAAGCTCAAATGAAAACTTGGAGGAAAGTGATCCTTCAGAAGCATCACAAGACTCCAACTGTGATCTTTTTGAAGATGAAAAGATGCAAAATCTTCAATGAAAAATGGGAATGGAAGGCTATCATTCCTGGGAAGATATTTCTCCTTAAAGAAATCAGAAAATGTGGATGGGACATTGGACACTTTGTCCAGAAGCAGGATTGGGGAGATTACCTGCTTTTAAGGGAACCTGTTTATGAAAGACTTGTAAAAGCATTTTATGCTTCTGCAAGTCAGTATAGAAGTGATGGCAACTCTTTGGTTGTAGAAGTCAAAGAAGCAACCATGGTAATCACTGCTGAGACCATTACAGAAGCTTTGGGATGTGAAGATAATCATCCTCATCTCTATGATGATTGGTTCTCTGCAGTTGGAGTGACCAAAGAAGAAGTTAAGAAAAGAGTCTCTAACCAATCCTCCTCCCAACTTCAGTCCAGCAAGCTCATCCCCATATACAGATTGTTTCATAAACTCTGCTGCTATTCACTCTTACCTAGAGCTGGGACTCTAGAAAGAGTCACTGATCAAGACCTAATGGTTATTTACCATCTCTTTATTGGAAAACCTTTATCCCTGCCATATCTCATCCTCAGAAGCATGATCTCATCAGCAAATCCTCAGAGGGCATACGCAAGTCTGCCTTATGGGATGCTTCTTACAAGAATTTTTAGGCTAAACAACATTCCCCTAGAAGATGAAGCTTCTAGTGATAATTGTAGCTTCTTTGGGAAGATCAATGTGCAAAGAATGCTGATTAAGAAGCCTGAGCCTTCTCTTGACTATTCCAGTCCAAGTGAGGAAGAGGAGAGTACAGCACCTAGGACAAAGAAGAAAAAATTCCAAACCTTCTCTAGAAAGAGGAAAGGTGTCACTATCAGTGCTTCTGGAGAACGCTCAACCAAGAACCTAAGGATTTCCTCTCCTTCTCCTACTCCAAAGATGTCTGCCAAAACTTCATCCTCCACTTCACTGTCTTTAGATCCCATCTCAGATGAAGAAGCTGTTTCTCAGCCCAAATCACCACCAACAGAAGCATCCTTGCAAGAAAACTCCCAAGAAACTATCAGTGCTTCTGCAGAGGGTCTGGCAGTTGACACATTGGCTAACCTTGCCCAAGGTACTCCATATTCTCCTCATTCCCTTCACATTGCATCACCTGAACAAATTCAATCCCCCACAATAACAATTCCAGCTGCTGATACTTCAGAAGTTGAGAAGAAAGGGAAGGAAGAAGTGCAGAAGGAAGCTACTGCTTCAGCTCCCTCAGCAGGTACATTTGGAACTGATATGGTTAATCAGTTCCTTGCTACTCCAATAATGGATTCGGTGTTACCTGCTGCTGCACCAATTATGGATAATTTGCCTACTATCTCTTCACATCTTTCCTCAATGAACACTTTCATCCAGCAACTGAGCAGTGAAAAACCTGCTGAAGAGCCTGCTGCTCCAAAACCTGATGCTGCTGCTTCTGGTGAACCTTCTCAAGCTGCTTCTCCTTCAAAATCCATGGAGAAGAATATCCAGAAGCTCAAGTCTGACATGAAGAAACTGTTCTCAAATGTGAACACTCTCCAAAATACAGTAAATGAAATGATTGAAAGGTTCACACAACATCAGTTTTGGTTTAACAATTTTGTGCTTCCTGTCATAGCACCTCAGGCTCCTCCAATTCCTTTCTCACAGTTTCAGCCCCCACAGAATCTGCTTCAGCCTTCTACCTCTTCATCATCTGATCACTCCTCCCCATCCAAGTGATTAATGATGATTATGCTTCTCTCCATACATTCCCTTAGGATATTTTGATTGATGACAAAGGGGGAGAAGTAGTACTAGGTTGTTAAGGCTTAATGTTAGGGATCAGGGCTGATGTTTGTGGCTAAAATTTTTTTTGTGATCTGACTGTGATCATCTTACCATTTTAATGTACTTTTGCTGATTATGAATAACAAAAGATTTCTTTTGATGCATATTGTTATTGGTTGCTGCATATTCATAAGCTTGAGTAAACATGTCTCTATTGCAAATGATTAATCCAAATTAAAATCCAGTTTTCATATGATCTACAATTATAATGAATGCCAACATTCAGGGGGAGTTTGGTATCAAAAATCAGAATTATCTAAGTAAAACTTGATTGGGTTGTCATCATCAAAAAGGGGGAGAATGTAGGGTTCAAATATCCCCTCAAAAGTGGTTTTAATCATGACAACCAAATCAAATGTAACTTAACATAATTCTGATTTCAAAGAAGACTAATCATTTCCTTTGAGTATGTATTTAGAAGCAACAGGTCTAATCTGGAAGAAGGAGAAACATGAGAATCATGAGAAGCTTGAGAAACATGAAGAAATTTCATTCCAATAACTAACATAAGCAGCAAACTAAACAGGAATGACAAATCTGTGAAGGAAAACTTGAAATTAAAATGAGTAAATTCAGAATAACTCATTCAAAACAATCAGAAGCTGTCAAGCACTTCTCATATCTTGCAGAAGCATGAAGAAGCTTCTAAAGAACTTCAAATGAAGACATATTAGAAGGGAGATTCACTTTAAGAGAAGATTCAAGTACAAAGCAATAATAACATTTTATTTTCAAGACATATCAACTGTGGAACCTCAAATAGGCTACAGAAGCATGAGAAACAAACTACAGTTCATCAGAAGCAGAATTCTGCAGAAGCAGCATATACACAGAATTCTGCAGAAGCAGCATATATACATGAACTCTGCAGAAGCAGCAGATTAAGGCAAAAATAAGAAAATGATTCTTCTAATGATTTAGCTGAGTTACAGAAGTCAACATACACTTGAAATAATCCAGAAATCTTCCTCAGCTTATCCACAGAAGCATAGGTGAAGAAATGAGCTAGTTTTGCTGCCTGCAGAAGCAAGTTCTGCAGAAGCACAAAAGGCAGTCAACTGGACAGCTGTACCTGTGAGCTTTTGCAGCTGTACCTGAAAGAGACCTGTCAATACAACACAGCTGGACCATCTGAGGCTCATTCCAACGGCTACAAAGCTCCTCACCTATAAAAGGAGGTGCTCTCTTCACATTGAACACACCTCTCATCTCCAGAAGCATAAGAAAGCCTCTGTTCATACATTGCAAGCTTCTGGAACATTTTCTCTCTCCTCATATTCTTTTTCATCAGTTCATATAAGTTGTTGAGGGGGAGCTTTGCTCACTAGAAGCTGTTGCTGCTGCTCTGATTATAATTTAGTGAGCTTTGTGAGCTTTGTGTACTTTACCTTATTAGTTTTGTGCTTCTACATAGTCAGAGAGATTGGTAGGCTGTAAAATCTCTT
This sequence comes from Sesbania bispinosa, assembly GCA_026901365.1. Lineage (NCBI taxonomy): Eukaryota > Viridiplantae > Streptophyta > Magnoliopsida > Fabales > Fabaceae > Sesbania > Sesbania bispinosa. The sequence continues at coordinate 622,955 of QLOH01000392.1, forward strand.
GTGACTATTTTGGTGAAGTATTTGAGAGGTTGTAAAGGCTTAGGTGTGAGCCTGTGAGAGGTTGAAGTCTGCAGAAGCAAGTTCTGCAGATTTCTGATTCTGTGCTTCTGCAGGAGGTGCTGCAAGGAGACAGGATCGGTTTCTAAGTGTTTGGTGATTCTGCAAAAAGCCTGAAGAGGTTGTGGGAAAAGAATACTAGTGGTAGTTTGTACCCAAGGTTGTAATTGAGTTTGGTTAGTGAGAAAATCCTACTTGAGGTAGGGACTGGATGTAGCCTTTGGTTGGAAAAGGTGAACCAGTATAAAATCCTTGTGTTCTCTTCTTTCCCTTACACTCTTGATTATTGCATGATCATAAAAAGATTTTAAAACTACTTAATACCTAAGTAAGTGTTAACTAAATTGATTCCATCAAAGGAATCCTACTTTCAGCATAATAAGCATTACACTTACAATTCACCTTTTGGAAATTCATCTTCTAATAAAAGCCAAGAATTTATCTTGAGCAGAATTTTATTAGAAGATAAATTGCAGAATTTTAAAAGAATCACAATTCAACCCCCCCTTCTTGTGATCCAACCATTTACTTCAGCAAGAACAGCTTGAGATGCAAGAACAGCTTGAGATGTCATCTCAAGAACAGACGCAGTCAGATAGGATCTCATCAGAGAAGCAACAAGAGTGCAACAGAATCTGAACTTCAGACAGAAGGCATTCTCAGTAATCAGGAGACAGCAAGTCAAGTCAACTAAAAAGCATGAAAGTACACTGACACAGTACTTTAGATTGAAAAGCTGCTCAGAACCTACTGAAAGGACTGTGACCATTGCTGCAAGCTCCAACAAACTTCAAACGGCCATAAACGACTAGTTTCTCAAGTCATGGTATAAAAGAGACATTGTTAGAAATTGAAAGTAGTGAGAGAGACTGCCTACACATCTGCAAAATTTATCAAAGCAGTTTATCACTTCTTAACAGACATCTCAAGTACATTTCATCAGCTGTCTGAAGATCAGACTCAACTCATCTTGAGATTGTTCACTTGTCTCTTTCTTCTCATCTCTGTGTGTATCATTCTATTACTGTAATCAGAGTTGAGACTCAGTCTAGCTCATTAACATTTGTATCCTTACTGTGTATGAGCTTAGGCTAGACTCATCATAAAACATTTATCAGTATCTTGTCTCACCTAAGATAGGAAGTGTGCTTAGTCTTAGAAGTGAGGGTGTACGTCCTGAAGAGGCTGTAAGAATACTTGGAACTCAGCTAAGATAGGAGTGTGCCTAGGCTTAGTGTGAGTGGATCGTCCTGAAGAGGCTGTAAGAATACTTGTATTGGCTGGCTGTCAATAGTGGAAAATCTCACAGGTTGTGGGGACTAGACGTAGCCCAAGGTGTGGGTGAACCAGGATAAGATCTCTGTCTCTTGTCTCTTACCTTACTCATATATTTAACTATACTGAAATCTGTAAGGCATCTTGATAATTAAAAGGACAACTTAATTGAAACTGATAAGTATTAATCACGAGATCAGACTAAGCTCACCACTAAAATTGTATAAGCTCTTTCCTGTCTTAACAGAGACTCCAAGTTAATCAACTTGAGAGCAGGTCTCAACTATCAATTTTAGTGTGGAATTGCAGGAACAGATTTTGAAGGTATCTATTCAACCCCCCCTTCTAGAGACGTTCAACCAACTTCAAAAGAGACCTGTCAATACAACACATCTGGACCATCTGAGGCTCATTCCAACGGCTACAAAGCTCCTCACCTATAAAAGGAGGTGCTCTCTTCACAATGGTTCACACCTCTCCTTCCAGAAGCATAACTCGGCTGATTGCTCTATCACTTCTAGCTTCTGGAACATTTTCTCTCTCCTTAAATTCTTTCTAAACTGATTATATAAGTTGTTGAGGGGGAGCTTTGCTCACTAGGAATTTCTGCTGCTGCTCTGATTGTTATCTAGTGAGCTTTTTATACTTTACCTTGTTGTTTCTATGCTTCTGCAAGGCCAAAGAGATTGGTTGATTGTAAAATCTCTTGTGGTATTTTAGGTGAAGTATTTGAGAGGTTGTAAAGGCTTAGGTGTGAGCCTGTGAGAGGTTGAAGTCTGCAGAAGCAAGTTCTGCAGATTTCTGATTCTGTGCTTCTGCAGGAGGTGCTGCAAGGAGACAGAATCTGTTTCTAAGTGTTTGGTGTTTCTGTAAGAAGCCTGAAGAGGCTGTGGGAAAAGAATACTAGTGGTAGTGTGTACCCAAGGTTGTAACTGAGTTTGGTTAGTGAGAAAATCCTACTTGAGGTAGGGACTGGATGTAGCCTTTGGTTGGAAAAGGTGAACCAGTATAAATCCTTTGTGTTCTCTTCTTTTCCCTACACTCTTGATTATTGCATGATCATACAAAGATTTTAAAACTACTTAATACCTAAGTAAGTGTTAACTAAATTGATTCCATCAAAGGGATCCTACTTTCAGCATAATAAGCATTACACTTACAAGTAATCCTTTGGGAATCCATCTTCTAATAAAAGCCAAGAACTCATCTTGAGAAGAATTTTATTAGAAGATAAATTGCAGAATTTAAAAAGGAATCACAATTCAACCCCCCTTCTTGTGATCCAACCATTTACTTCAATTGGTACCAGAGCTTGCCTCTTGGGTTGAACTCACTTAACAGTGAGAGAGGAAAAGATCATAGGGATGGCAAACCATGGAGCTGCAATGTTCATTCCAGAAGGATCATCCACAAACAGACCACCAGCTTTTAATGGAAAAGATTATTACTATTGGAAGGATAGAATGAAACTGTTCTTGGAATCTTAAGATATTGATCTATGGGATATTATAGAAAATGGGAATTACATTCCCACTACAAGAAGAACCAGAGTTCTGGCTCCTTCCACAGAAGGTGAGTCTGAAGTTGTTGAAGAAGCACCAAAACCCAAACCTAGAGAAGAATTGACACAAGATGACAAACAAAGGTATCTTCTAAACTCTAAAGCTAAATTTTTTCTTCTTTGTGCATTAAGTAGAGGTGAATATGATAAAGTTGCTGGCTGCAACACAGCAAAAGAAATATGAGATACTTTAAGAATTGCTCATGAAGGTACAGACCAAGTAAAAGAATCTAAAATCAATATTTTAATTCACCAATATGAAATGTTTAACATGATTGAACATGAAACTATAGATGAAATGTTTAGTAGGTTTACTATCATTATAAATGATTTAAAATCTCTTGGTAAAAGCTATTCTAATCAAGAACAAGTAAGAAAACTACTTAGAAGTCTCCCAAGAATATGGAGACCAAAAGTTACAGCAATTCAGGAAGCAAAGGATCTAGCTGTACTAGAGCTGGATGAGCTTCTTGGCTCTCTAAAAGTTCATAAACAAGAGCTCATGGATGAATTGCCAAGGAAGGACAAATCAATAGCTCTAAAAGCAAACACATCCAGAAGAAGTGTTTCTGCAGAAGATAAACCTTCAGAAGGAGAATCATCATCTTCTAAAAATGATGATGAACTAGCCTTCATATCAAAGAGAATACAAAGGCTAATCAGAAGAAAAGGCAAAGGAAAGAAATTTTTCAATTTCAAGAAGGAATGACCAAAAGGTGAAAACAGCAAAGGTCCTATCATCTGCTATGAATGCAATAAACCAGGACATATCAAGGCAGAATGTCCACAGCTGAAAGAATCAAGGCCATTCCAGAAGAAGAAAGCCATGATGGCTACATGGGATGATTCTGACAGCTCTGCAGAAGAAGATGATGATGAAGCTGAAACTGCACATTTGTGCTTCATGGCTGGAGAAGATGAAGAAAATGAGGTAATTACCTATACTCCTTCTGCATATAAAGAACTTGAAGATGCTTTTGAAAACTTGCTATCTGACTCACACACACTTGCACAAAAATGTGCTTTTCTTAAAGAACAATTAGTTAAATCTAAAGAAGAAAATGACAAACTTAGAGAAGATAATAATAGGTTAATTAAAACCAATCATTTTCTTCAACAATCTCACTCTAAGTTATATGAACAAATCAAAACTGTAAGAAAAAACTCTGCAGAAGCAGAAAAAACTGCAAGTCTGCAGAAAGAAAATATGCTTCTGCAGAAGAAAATTGATGAACTTCAAAATGATTTATGTAAATTTGTTAACAGCACTCACAATTTAAATAAGCTAATAGGAAACAGTAGAGAAACCTCTGATAAAAGAGGCTTAGGATTTAATCAAAACAAAATTACAAAATCACATAAAACAGTTTTTGTTCCAGCCAAAAGGAAACCTCCTCATTGCTCTTGGTGTAACAGACTTGGACACTATGACCAAAACTGTTACAGAAGAAAAAGGAGTACCAGAAGAAAGGTATCTAACATCACAAGACCCAAGAAAATTTGGGTACCTAAATCATTGTTGTCCTCTGATGTAGGAACAAACAAAAGGATCCAAGAAGAAAGAGCTATGGTTCTTGGACAGTGGATGCTCCAGACATATGACTGGAAACAGAAGCAAATTCACCCAACTACACATGATGGAAGGTGGAATAGTAACATTTGGAGACAAGAACAAGGCTCAAATCAAAGGTATTAGAAAGATAGGTATGCAAGGTTCTACCCAAATTAATAATGTATATTATGTGAAAGGGTTAAAACATAATCTTCTTAGCACTAGTCAGTTATGTGATAGTGGCTATGAAGTTATGTTCCAACCTACATTATGTGAAATTAGAGAATCATCTACTAAAAGGGTATTATTCTCAGGCATTAGAAGCAAAAATCTATATAGCATAAGTCTAGAAGAACTTCCACATCAAACATGTCTTGCTTCTTTTGAAAATGAAAAATGGATTTGGCATAGAAAGGTAGGTCACTTAAACATGAAGTCCATTTCTAAATTATCTAAACTAGAACTTGTCAAAGGATTGCCAAAGCTAAAATTTGATAAAGACAATATATGTGAAGCATATGTAAAGGGAAAACATACCAAATCTAGCTTTCATCCTAAAAATGTAATAACTACCAAAAGAACTTTAGAATTATTGCATATTGATCTTTTTGGTCCTACTAAAACACTTAGTTTGGGAGAAAAGAAATATGGGCTTGTAATAGTAGATGATTACTCTAGATTCACATGGGTTTTGTTTTTAGCTACTAAGGATGAAACTTTTGAATCTTTCAAGATCTTTCTCAAGAAATTTGAAAATGAAAGAAACCAAAAAGTAGCTTCTGTAAGAAGTGACCATGGAGGGGAGTTCGAAAACTACTTTTTCAAAAACTACTTTGATGAAAATGGAATTTCCCACAACTTCTCCTGTCCTAGAACTCCACAACAAAATGGAGTTGTAGAAAGGAAGAATAGAACCCTCCAAGAAATGGCAAGAACTATGTTAAGTGATAGTGGAATTCAAAAATACTTTTGGGGAGAAGCTGTTTCCGCTGCATGTTACATACTTAACAGAGTTTCTATCAGAAGCATCCTTAATAAAACTCCATATGAAGTATGGAAAGGAAGAAAACCCAATACTGCTTATTTTCACATATTTGGAAGTGAATGTTACATATTAAACAATAAAGATAACCTTGAGAAATTTGATGCTAAATCTGAAAAGGGAATATTTCTTGGGTATTCTATCACTTCCAAAGCATATAGAATCTATAATCTAAAAAATCAAACAATAGAAGAAAGCATGCATATTATTTTCAATGATGCTAACTATCCTTCTCAAGCATGTGACAAGCAAGATTCTGATGATGAAAGTCAGCCAAAGATTATGCCTTCTGAAAATCACAGCTCTACAGAAAAGGCTGCAGAATCTGCAGAAGCTGCAGATCCTATAGAAACAGTAGGTGCTTCTGGAGAAGATTCTGACTGTCAGAAGCAGAATCTGCCAGAAGCTGGAAATCTGTGACTTACCATCCTCATAACCAAGTAATTGGAAATGTTGAGGAAGGAGTAAGAACAAGAAGACAATTAACAGGAACAAATGACACTGCTTTTCTCTCTCAAGTTGAGCCAAAAAATGTACAAGAAGCACTTGATGAAGAATCATGGGTTGAAGCCATGAAAGAAGAACTAGACCATTTTGAGAAAAACAAAGTATGGACTCTTGTGCCTCAACCAAACAATCACACCATAATTGGCACTAAATGGGTATTCAGAAACAAAATGAATGAAGAAGGTAAAGTTATTAGAAACAAAGCAAGGTTAGTAGCTCAAGGCTACAACCAACAAGAAGGTATTGATTTTGATGAAACTTTTGCTCCAGTAGCTAGATTAGAAGCAATTAGAATCCTTCTTGCTTTTGCTGCATTTAAAAACTTTAATCTTTATCAAATGGATGTGAAAAGTCTTTTTTAAATGGTTTCATAAATGAAGAAGTTTATGTGCAACAACCTCCTGGTTTTGAAAACAAAGCTTTCCCAAATCATGTTTTCAAACTAACAAAAGCTTTATATGGTTTAAAACAAGCTCCTAGAGCTTGGTATGAAAGACTAAGCACATTCCTTTTACAAAATAAATTTTCAAGAGGTCAAATTGATACTACACTTTTCAGAAAAACTTTCAATAAGGATCTTCTCATTGTTCAAATTTATGTTGATGATATAATATTTGGATCTACTAATTTGAAAATGTGTGAAGAGTTTTCTGATCTTATGAAAGGTGAGTTTGAAATGAGTCTCATGGGTGAATTGAAGTTCTTCCTAGGACTTCAAATCAAACAAGAGAAGCATGGTATCTTCATAAATCAAGAAAAATACACTAGAGATCTTTTAAAGAAATACAAAATGGAAGGTTCAAAATCCATGGGGACACCTATGCATCCTTCTGCTGATTTAAATCTGGATGAAAATGGTAAACATGTTTCTGAAAAGGAATACAGAGGTATGATAGGATCTTTATTATATTTAACTGCAAGTAGACCTGACATTCTATATTATGTAAGTCTATGTGCAAGATTTCAATCTTGTCCCAAAGAATCACATGTTGCAGCTGTAAAAAGAATTCTTAGATATCTTGCTGGAACTACAAGTCTTGGATTATGGTACAAGAAAGAAACAGATTTTGAGCTCACATGTTATTGTGATGCTGATTATGCTGAAGATAAATTGGACAGAAAAAGTACTAGTGGAAGATGCCAATTTCTTGGAGAATCATTAATCTCTTGGTCTTGCAAGAAGCAGCCCACAATAGCCTTGTCCACCACAGAAGCAGAATATATATCAGCAGCAAGCTGTTGTTCTCAAATGCTTTGGATTAAGCACCAAATGGAGGATTATTGCTTGAGGTACACTAATATCCCTATATTCTGTGATAATACTAGTGCAATTAACTTGTCTAAGAATCCAATCCAGCATTCTAGATCTAAGCACATTGACATTAAACATCATTTCATTAGAGATCATGTCCAGAAGCATGATATTGAACTAAAATTTATTGAAACCAAGCTTCAATTTGCTGATATATTCACAAAACCTCTTGTGGAAGATAGATTTGTGTTTCTTAGAAATAAAATTAATATGAAGTGCCTTGATGATTGATGTGTGGATTAAAATCTGTATGTTTCTGATACCTGATACTTTCACAGAAGCATATTAAGAAGCATATTTGTCTGCAGAAGCACAAGACTGTAATAGATACAGTAGTATGTGCTGCATCTGAAGTGTGAAAAATAATTTTTCACCTTCTGCAGAAACTAGCCTAAGATAGTTCATGAAAACACTCTACCTTCTGCAGAATCTGTCTTAAAAAGGTGCAAGAAAATATTCACCTTCTGCAGAAGATGAAATCTTAGCTTCTGCAGTTATCCTTCTTCAAAGGACCGTGTCAAAATGCTTCTGCTCAATAGCTTAGCTAGAAAAACGTGACAACAGTGATTGTTGACTAATAATCATAGGTTAGTCATATCACATATCCTAGGAAATGTTCCTGTCAAAGCTTAGTGCAGATTATCCATTCTAGGCAAAGTCAAAACTGCACCTATGAGCCTTTTTGTGAGCTACAAAGGGAATAAAGAAAGCTGACTTTTGTCTCTAGCTAAAAAGGTGCAGGGTGGTTGTTGCATGATTAAGGAAATTTAAAGCTTTTGACCGTTGGATAAAAAACCAGTTTTCTAAAAAACTGCGCGCACGGCCTGAACTTTCTCTCTCCCTCTTCCATTCTCAAAAGCAACGGCTAGTCATGTTCTACTATTTAGGAGTGTCTCTTAGCTAGAAGAAAACCATCACTCTATCCTTCTCAAACTCAAACCTTTCATTCTCAGATTCTGCCACTCTCCTCTGTCTCTATTTTTAAGTTCGTCACTCATCATGAGAATTAAGCAAATAGCTATGGAAAAGAAAGATCATTCCTCCACAGAATCTGAAGATTTTATCGTACTGGGCAATGAGATTGTGCCCTATGAAGAACCAGAAGCAGCTCTCTCCCCTGCTGTCTGCTGATGAACCCTCTGTTTCTAACCATTCCACAGAACCGATCTCTGTTCCTTCTAAACCATCGACTTCTGAACCTCAACCTGACCCAACACCTTCAAAATTCCCACTACACCATTGCCTCCCTCTAAAGATATCCCTAAAGAACCAATTCCCCCTGTAGTTTATGTTAGAAGGTCTGAAAGGCGCAAAGCTGACCCTGCTTTTAGAACCATAGGAAATGACCCAAATAAACCTATAGAAATAGACTCTCCTTTTGTCACTCACATAGCTGCTCCTTCTCATGAAAATGAAAACCCCAAAGCTGATGAAAAGAAGAAGGAAAGCTTAAGTGAAAACTTGGGGGAAAGTAACCCTTCAGAAGCATCACAGGACTCCAACTGTGACCTATTTGAAGATGAGGAGATGCTGAAAATCTTCAATGAGAAATGGGAATGGAAGGCTATCATTCCCGGGAAGATGTTTCTCCTTAAGGAAATCAGAAAGTGTGGATGGGACATTGGACATTTTGTCCAGAAGCAAGACTGGGGAGATTACCTGTTGATGAAGGAACCTGTTTATGACAGACTTGTAAGAGCATTCTATGCTTCTGCAAGTCAATACAGGAGTGATGGAAACTCCTTGGTAGTGGATATTATAGGTTCAACTCTTGTTGTCACTACTGAAACCATTGCAGAAGCAATTGGATGTGAGGGTGATCATGATAAACTGTATGATGATTGGTTCACTGTTGCTGGTATAACCAAAGAAGAAGTGAAGAAGAAAGTCTCTCACCAAACCTCTTCCAAAATTCTGTCCAGCAAGCTCATTCCCATTTGCAGAATGTTCTATAAACTTTGCTGTTATTCAATCTTGCCAAGAGCTGGGACACTAGAAAGAGTCACTGATCAAGACCTAATGGTTATCTACCATCTCCTTCTTGGTAAACCATTCTCCTTACCCTACCTCATCCTCAGAAGCATGATTTCCTCTGCCAATCCCCAAAGAGCTAATGCCAGTCTGCCCTATGGATTGCTTCTTACAATAATCTTCAGACTTAACAACATTCACTTAGAAGATGAAGCTTCTAGTGATAGCTGCAGCTTCTTTGGAAAGATAAATGTGCAAAGGATGCTGATTAAGAAGCCTGAGCCTTCTCATGATTATTTCAATCCAAGTGAGGAAGAGGAGAGTACAACACCTAGGACAAAGAAGAAGAAATTCCAAACCTTCTCTAGAAAGAGGAAAGGTGTCACTATCAGTGCTTCTGGAGAACCCTCAACCAAGAACCTAAGGATTTCCTCTCCTTCTCCTACTCCAGAGATGTCTGCCAAAACCTCATCCTACACATCACTATCTTTAGATCCCATTTCAGATGAAGAAGCTGTTTCTCAGCCCAAATCACCACCAACAGAAGCACCCTTGCAAGAAGACTCCCAAGAAACTATTAGTGCTTCTGCAGAGGGTCTGGCAGTTGACACATTGGCTAACCTTGCCCAAGGTACTCCATATTCTCCTCATTCACCTCAGATTGCATCTCCTGATCCAATTCCCTCTCCTATAAAATCAACTGAAGCACCAGAAGCAGAAAAGCAAGCAGAAGACAGCCACTATTTCTGCTCCTTCTGTAGGTACCTTTGGAACTGATATGGTGAATCAATTCCTTGCTTCTCCAATTTTGGATTCTGGAATACCTGCTGCTGCACCAATCATAGATAACATCCCAGCCTTATCCTCCCATCTGTCATCTATGAACACATTCATTCAGCAGTTGAGCAGTGAGAAGCCACCAGAAGAACCTACTAAAGAGCATGTTGTTCCTCAGCCTGATGTTGCACCTAGTGTATCCCCTACTAAGTCTATGGAAAAGAACATCCAGAAGGTTAAATCTGACATGAAGAAGTTGTTTTCCAATGTGAACACCTTGCAGAATACAGTGAAGGAAATGATAGAGAGGTTCACTCAACCTCAAGTTCCTCCCATGCCTTTCACACAGTTTCAGCCCCCACAGAATCTACTTCAGCCTTCTACCTCATCATCATCTGACCACTCCTCCCCACCCAAGTGATAGGTGATGATTCTGCTTCTCTCCATACATTTCCTTAGGAATTTTTTTTGATTGATGACAAAGGGGGAGAAGTAGTATTAGGTTGTTAAGGCTAATATTAGGGATTAGGGCTGGGCTGATATTTTGCTAATCTCTTTTTGTGATCTGACTGTGATCATCTTATAATTATTCTGATGTGATTCTGTTTTTTTTAAAAGAATGAATGACAAATGATGTCTTTTGATGCATATTGATTGCTGCATATTCATAAGTTTATTAAATGATAAAATTAATCAAATATGACTTGCTGCAAATGATTGATTCAAATTGAAATTCAGTTTTTTTTTAAAATCACATGATCTGCAACTATCATTGTTATCAAAATGAATGCAAACATTCAGGGGGAGTTTGGTATAAAAAATCGGGATTATCTAAGTAAAACTTGATTAGGTTGTCATCATCAAAAAGGGGGAGATTGTAAGGTTCAAATATCCCCTCAAAGTGGTTTTAATCATGACAACCAAATCAAATTCAACTTAGCATAATTCTGATTTCAAAGAGAACTAATCATTTCATTTGAGAATGTGTCCAGAAGCAACAGGTCTCATTCTGCAGAAGGAGAAACATGAGAAACTTCATTTTGATAACTAACAGAAGCAACAAATTGAAAAGAAAGACAAATTTGTGAAGGACAGCTTGACATTAAAATAAGCAAATTAAGAATGACTCATTCAAAGTACTCAGAAGCTGTCAAGCACTTCTCATATCTTCCAGAAACATGAAGAAGCTTCTAAAGAACTTCAAATGAAGCTACACTAGAAGGAAGATTCACTTAAAGAGAAAATCTCAAGAAGAAAGCAATAATAGCATTTTATTCTCAAGACATATCAACTATGGAACCTCAAAACATGTCATAGAAGCATAAAATGCATCTGCAGCTCATCAGAAGCAAATTCTGCAGAAGCAACATACACATATAAACTCTGTAGAAGTAGCAGATTAAACCAGAATGTGTAAATGATTCTTCTGCTGATTTGGCTGAGTTACAAAAGTTAATATACACTTGAAATAATCCAGAAATCTTCCTCAGCATATTCACAGAAGCATTGGTGAAGAAATGAGCCAGTTTTGCTGTCTGCAGAAGCAAGTTCTGCAGAAGCATGAAGGCCAGTCAACTGGACAGCTGTACCTGTTAGCTTTTGCAGTTGTACCTGAAAGAGACCTGTCAATACAACACAGCTGGACCATCTGAGGCTCATTCCAACGGCTACAAAGCTCCTCACCTATAAAAGGAGGTGCTCTCTTCACAATGGTTCACACCTCACCTTCCAGAAGCATAACTCAGTTGATTGCTCTATCACTTCTAGCTTCTGGAACATTTTCTCTCTCCTCAAATTCTTTCTAAACTGATTATATAAGTTGTTGAGGGGGAGCTTTGCTCACTAGGAATTTCTACTGCTGCTCTGATTGTTATCTAGTGAGCTTTTTATACTTTACCTTGTTGTTTTTATGCTTCTGCAAGGCCAAAGAGATTGGTTGGTTGTAAAATCTCTTGTGGTATTTTAGGTGATGTATTTGAGAGGTTGTAAAGGCTTAGGTGTGAGCCTGTGAGAGGTTGAAGTCTGCAGAAGCAAGTTCTGCAGATTTCTGATTCTGTGCTTCTGCAGGAGGTGCTGCAAGGAGACAGAATCTGTTTCTAAGTGTTTGGTGTTTCTGTAAGAAGCCTGAAGAGGCTGTGGGAAAAGAATACTAGTGGTAGTGTGTACCCAAGGTTGTAACTGAGTTTGGTTAGTGAGAAAATCCTACTTGAGGTAGGGACTGGATGTAGCCTTTGGTTGGAAAAGGTGAACCAGTATAAATCCTTTGTGTTCTCTTCTTTTCCCTACACTCTTGATTATTGCATGATCATACAAAGATTTTAAAACTACTTAATACCTAAGTAAGTGTTAACTAAATTGATTCCATCAAAGGATCCTACTTTCAGCATAATAAGCATTACACTTACAAGTAATCCTTTGGGAATCCATCTTCTAATAAAAGCCAAGAACTCATCTTGAGCAGAATTTTATTAGAAGATAAATTGCAGAATTTAAAAAGGAATCACAATTCAACCCCCCTTCTTGTGATCCAACCATTTACTTCACACATATCCAAAAATTTGATGGACTCGATCAACATATAATCCAAAAATTTGAATGACGATCACATTTGACAAATTGCACTCACAGAAAAGGAATTACATCAAGTTTTACCATTTTTAAATTGCTTCAGTATTAAATATAGGTTAGATATAGTTAACAAGAATCGAGACTTTTCGTTCTCCATAATGTTACTAAGAACTTGCCTTTATATACACAAGATCATTTTAGGGACTAATGTGAATTATTTTAATATCGTATGGACTAACTTGAATCAACAGTATCACTTAACGTAACGATACATATCAACAATCAGTTAACGTCGTCCACCCTTTTGGACTGAAGCGAATGATGAAGATAAACGTCAAGGATTAAAGTGCATGATATTAACAAAGTTAAGGACTAATGTGGGTGTTTACCTCTATGTATTAATGATGCATGCCCCAGTCATTTATTAAGCATTTCAAGAAAGTTTTGAAATAATATGTAAGAATGACAGAGATAAACGTCATGGATTAATAAATACGTTTTGAAATCTCAAGAACTAAAGTGTAGGATACTAACAAAGTCAAGGACTAATATGGGTGTTACTCTATATGTTAATGATGCATGACCCGCTCATTTATTAAGCATTTCAAGAAAGGTTTTGAAATAATCATATTTATAAGTTAAATGCAATAAAAGTATATGTATGGCAAATCGTCATCCAGGTATAGTTTCTCACTTTTTTAATTTTCTAATAGTCACAATTAAGGCTATTTAGCCCTTTATTAGAGCATGCTTAGAGGGAATCGAATTTGGGATTTCATCTCACACGATCCATTTGTGTTACCAACTAACCCACAACCCTTTAGTAGGTACTGTTTCTAATCATGAAGACTCTTGGAGCACGACATTATGTTCATGCTTATAGAGTACCATTAGATGTTTGCTCCAAGAGTCTTCATGTAATGGAGCAAATCTACCATTAGATGTTTGTGGTTTTTTATTTAGTGTATGGTCGCATGCTTATATTCATGGATGAGTATGTTCCTGGAGAAAGAACACATCAAATTTGAGGTTGTTTTACAAGTTTACTTCCTAGTTCTCATATTTGAGTGAAAATTTTCAATACTCTTATTACTCCTGTACTAGAAAAAAAATAAAGTAGTAAAAAATAATCACGAAAAATAAGTTGTTTGCATTTTAATGGAAAAAATATATACTACTGTAGTTTTAAAAAATTTATATATTTGAGCTTGTGTCAAAACCAGTGTTATGAAAACCGGACCGGACCAGCCGGTCCGACCGGTTCAACCGGACCAGTGACCGGTCCGGTCAGGTCAATGGATCAGAAGTGTAACTGAACCATGTATAATGTCAGTGACTCGGTCAAACCGGCAAATTAACTCGGTCAAACCGGCTCGGTTTGCTCGCTCGGGGTCATCAACGTGCGTTCAAACATTCGTCGTACCTTGAAAGAAATTCCAAAAACATGCCAACATGAGATTCGAACGCATGACACCTGTGATGATGAGCATCGCACATACCACTGCGCTAAACACATCCTTATTAATATGTATGTGAGTTTTAATATATATTCTATTCTAACATTATTCTCCAATTCATCTGGCACTTTGAAGATTCTATGTTTTCTCTTTGTTTTTATTTTTGATAAATTATATTCTTTCTCTTTGTTAGAGCATTTATTTTATTCTTTTTAATTTGATTTAATATAATAAATATATATTTAAAAACTTTATATAATATAAAATATGATGTGTTTATAATATATTATTAAACATAACCATAAACATATTTTCATATCATATTGGTTGATTATATCATGTTATTAATAAACTAATTCATTATTTATTGTATTAAAAAATTAAGTGTAAATATTTAATAAAAATATATGAATCAATGGTTTTATCTAATGAATTATTATTCTGGCATTAAAAATATTGATTTATATTATTTTATAATTTTTTATATTTTTACATTAGAATTTTTAGTATAAAATTTATAAATTTTTAGTATATATATATATATATACCGGTTTAACCGGTTCAACTAATGACTCACTGGTTGGACCAATAACCCATTAACCCAGTACCTTGACTGAGTCGATCACCGGTTCGAGTTTTATAACATTGGTCAAAACACTAAATTACAAACATAGACCAGCAACTGTACACCTTTTTATTTCTTTTTTTTTTTGTCGAACCTTTTTATTTCTTTTTTAATCAGAAAAATGACCTTTGAATAGATGGTTGGCCCAAAATGAAGAAATGGGTTTACAACATTGGAGCAGCAGCATATTAGCTTTCTAGGACAAAGAAGTTGCTTTTGGAACCCCCCTTTTTGCTATTCGCACCCTCAATGTTTGGAATTTTTTAAATTCCCAACATACCCCTGCTGATGTGTATATAATGTCAAGAATCCCTAATCCCTAAATTTATATTTTACACGTCCTCTTCTCTTTTTGGTCCCCATGTCGGTCTCAAAGCTGCATTTTTTGGATTGTTGCTCACATTTGGTCCCCACTTGGTCTCAAAATAGTCAACAAAGCTCCATAGTTGGTAAGTTGAATAATATTAATTTTTGTAGTTTATATATAGTTGGATTGTTAGTGGGGAAGTGAGGATGGTTGAGTGAGAATGGTGTTTTTTGAACAGTAATAATATTACACGGTTGCAGCGGCGTTTCCGGATATGGGGTTCGGGAGATTCGTTTTTGAAATTACTTCCGGAACCTAATTTCCGGAACTTTTTGGAAACGTATTTCCGGAAACATTCGGGAATACAATTGTTCTGAAAACGTTTCCGGAAGTTTTTCTTTGAAGTTTAGCTTCCGGAATCTATTTCCGGACGATTCCGGAAGTAAATCTCAGGGAGATTCCGGATAATTATATCCGAAACTGTATTAAAAGACAAGATCCAGAAATGTTACCGGAAATTCCCGGACATGTACTTCCGTAATGTTCCGGAAACATACTTCCGGAAGTTTCCGGATTCTTACTTCCGGAAGCTATTTTTTTTAGGGAGGTGGATTTTTGTTACAAGGATGGATGAAAGTGATGGTTGGTGGTCTAAAGTCTTTGATGATGTGAGAATGCCGTATAGCGTTGATGGTTTCAGTGTGCCGAACTCTACATCGGTTGATGAGGTAATTTGTTTTTTCTCTATAATTTTAAGATTAATCATAATAAATATAAATGACTTATTTATTGTCTAACTATAGTTTGATGAGGAGATGGTCATACCTAAGAAGGAGATAGTTGATTTTAGCGATGTATTTACCACAGAAGAGGTATTTTTTTGTGATTGAGCTTATTGGTATTGTAAATTAATTATGGTTTGAGATAGTAATTTCTTATGCAGATATTTGAAAGTCGAGATGAATTATTAAATTGGGTTTGTGGTATTGCTAGGGATCACGACTTTGTTGTTGTTATCATGAGGTCAGACAGTGGAGGTATTGACAGGAAAATAAAGTTAGTTTTAGGCTGTAAAAGGAGTGGGAAGTACAGACCATACAAGAGTGAGTTAGTGCGAAATGTAATCGGCTCTAGAAAATGTGAATGTCCTTTCAGACTAAGAGGAAGAGCATTGGCCAAAGGTGTTGGGTGGAAGCTTAATGTAGTTTGTGGTGTACACAACCATGATGTAGCTGAGAGCTTGGAGGGGCATCCTTATGCTGGACGTTTAACTATTGAGGAGAAGTCATTACTTGAGGACATGACCAAAAACATGGTGAAGCCTCGGAGCATCTTACTAACATTGAAGGACCACAATGTACATAATGTTACAACAATCAAACAGGTATATAATGCACGCACTGCATTTCGTAAGTCAGAAATAGGGCCTAGGACAGAGTTACAACATCTTATGAATCTAATGGAACGTGATAAATGTCTATACTGGCATGGAAGGGCTGAAACGTCTGATGTTGTGAGAGATATTATGTGGGCACATCCAGATGCTGTTAAATTGTTGAATCTATTCCATATTGTCTTGATAGTTGATACGACATATAAAACCAACAAATACCGCTTGCCACTGCTAGAGATTGTTGCTGTGACTTCTACAGAGCTCACATTCTCTGTTGCCTTTGCATACTTGGAGCGTGAAACAAAAGATAACTTCACATGGGCATTAGACAAAGTAAGAGGTATGATAAGGAGATCAGATGCATTACCTCAAGTTATTGACATTGACAGAGATTTTGGCTTGATGAATGCCATTCAAAGTGTCTTTCCTTCTTCATACAATTTACTATGTCAATTTCATATTGCTAAGAATGTGAAAGCCAAATGCAAGCAACTACTCTTCAGTAACCCGTTATGGATGCTTGGATGAGTGTTATACAGTCCCCTACAAAATTGATTTTGATGATCGCTTTGCTCAGTTTGAAGAGATGTGTCCACCTAATTTTTTTGACTATGTAAATAAAACATGGATCATTCCTCATAAAGAAAAATTTTTGGCTGCATGGATTGATAGGGTCATGCACCTAGGGAACACCACCACTAATAGGTATTTTTATTGGTTTAAATACTATTTTATTGGTAAACTTGTTATGTGACACGTGTATTTTGATATTTTTTTATTAGGGTTGAAAGTGCACATGCAAGGTTGAAAAGACTCCTTCAAGATAGTCGAGGCGACATATGTAATTGTTGGGATGCTATGAACAACTTGATAATTCTTCAACAAACTGAGATAAAGGCATCATTTCAGAGAAGCATAATGAATCTTAAGCATCGGTTTAATAACCGGTTGTACGACAAGTTGTTTGGTTTTGTTTCAAAGAATGCAATAGTTCATATTGCTCAAGAGATGGGGCGAGTAGAGTACATTGGAATTGACACTTCAACTTGTGGTTGCAAATTGAGAATGACTTATGGTCTACCTTGTGCGTGTCAGCTTGCTATATGCAAAATGTACTTTGGGTTTATTCCAGTGGAAAAGGTTCATGCACATTGGAGGAGACTAACATTTACTGACCAAGTTAGTGAGGCTGAATGTGCAGGGGTAACACTTCGCCCTGAGTTAAATGAACTTGAGGGGAGATTTGATGAACTTAATATGGATGGCAAGGTGGCTTTTAAGTATAAAGTACGTGAACTTGCATTTCCAAACACTACTTCAAAGTGTCCACCTCCTGAGAAGGTAAGGACAAAGGGTCCACCTCCTGGGAAGGTAAGTCCTCCTGTCTCGGTCCCATGAGTCACCAACCCCCTATCAAACAAAGCTTGTAGTCTCTCGGAGATCCCTTGAAATAGACCCTGCATAAAAATTTCATTAAATTGTATTGTCAACTTAGTATAATATGTTTAGGGTAACTTAATCAAATAGAAATTGCTATACCTGATAACTGATAACATGTCCAACCCCATCAGAGGTCGACCCTACTGTAGCCACTCTAGGAACTCTACATGGTACTGGGTTTGCAACTCTACCATCTAATGGTATCAAATAAGGATGTGAAATCTGGTGATACCAACGAAAGTAATCATCAACACACTCCCCTAGTATGGTCATCTGAGGTCCTCTATACACATCCTCTAACAAATGGTCCTCATAATGTAGAAACTGGTAATGTACATCTGAGATAGCACTCACCGGAAAGGCATCATGCGGTGATGGAGGTATGCTCTGGATATGACCATACCGGCGTAATACTCTCTCAGGTAAATGAGGAAACACTATACTGCCACAAGTGATATACCCACGATACCACGATACGTCATGGAAAGGGCGATGCACTCTATGGGCCTCATATGGCATCCAGATGACATCTGCATGCGTCAGTCGATCCAAAGCCTGTCGAACAATGGATACATCACCAGTGCCACGTAGGGGTGCCCATTTCTTACTAAGTGGTTCTCCCTCCTCATACTGGGAGTTAGGCTGACGAGTGACAATGTGGGGAAAATGCTCATATATCCAGGCCTGGAATGTTCTTAAATAACATAAGTACAAGAATACAACAAAAATAATAAAAAAACTTTAGAACTATTAACAGCTCACACACCTGTGACAAAGTCAAGTACCCTGCTATCTGTCTAGTATTGTGAAAACTGGCATCCTTCAAATTCTCATAAAGGAATGACAGGGCAGCTGCACCCCATGCAAATGTGCCAACCATATGCAGGTCCCTGAACACCTCCAAGTATGAAACACGAACAAGGGTGGCTGACTTGTCAGGAAAAATAGTACAGTCAACAAAATGAAGCAAATATGCTCGAGCAGCTACATCTAGATTCCCTTGCTGGACACTGTTGGCATAGAAGTCTCTCAGCCAGCTCAACCTGACACATGCTCCTCTTGTGACCTCAGTCTCAGCATATGCATACGCGTGTGAGGCTCGAAGCAGACTGACTAACATCATGTTCGCTTCATCTTTTCCAATAGCCGGCAACGAGAACAAACGACCAGTAACTGGGAGGTGTAACAGGCTTAACACATCATCTAAGGTGATGGTCATCTCTCCCACCGGTAAATGGAAAGAGCACGTGTCTCTATGTCATCTCTCTGCAAAGGCTGATAATAAACCCCTGTCTACTAAAGAATGCGTACAATCAATAAGAGGCACTAGACCTGAATTATCAACAATGTCCCTGATGTACGTATCCACCGGTGCCGTCAGCTTCCTCCCATGTGACACTAACTTCAGGGTTCCGCGATCCTTGAAAATATTAATTTAACAGGAATTAGAAACAAGTCACAAGAAGCCATATAAAAATGAAGCTCAACATTGTTAAAATAAATAACTACCTCGCCATTCCATAGCCGTGAAGCCACATGCCTATGAAATGTCCTCAATACGGAGGTATCCTCAGGTTCTCCCCCAAACACCTCTACTTGGACGCCCACAGGATCGCCCTGCTGTGCTTCATCATTAGCCTGTACTTCCTCTTCGGCTACATCCGGCACCACATCTTCCTGGGTCTCCTGAACTTCCCGTCTCAACCTTCTTTGTCTTGCTGAAGCTGTGGGCCGAACCCGCTCCACTGGTTGAGAAGATGATTCACCGCCTCTACTTGGGCGTGCTCCTCTTGTTTTCGCCATGCCTTAGAAATGTCATTAAAACAACATATTAAACAATTTATAATCAAAATAAATAAATATCAATCTTAAAATAAAAAAAAGCTTCCGGAACTTAAAATCCGGATATTTCCGGAACTATATTTCCGGACAGTCCCGGATATATAGTTCCGGGAGAAATTGGTCACTTTTCACTTCCGGATGTACATTTCCGGATATGACCGGAAATATAGTTCCGGAAATTTCTGGAATCTGTAAATTCCGGAAGGTTAATGTTCATGTTTTTTTTTTCTTAATTTCGGAACTATATTTCCGGAAATTTCCGGAATCTGTAAATTTCGGAACCTTCCGGAAATATAGTTCCGGAACCTGCGAAAACAGAGAAAAATAAATCTCGTTCCGGTTTTCAACTCCGGAACGAGAATACAACCCAAAAACAAGCATTTTACAACCAAACAATCCTACAAATCAACATTACAAACTTACCTTGAGTGATTGAGTAAGAGAATGACTTGATTTTCCTTCCCCATAGTTCTCTTATTTTTGCTGTGAATGAATGAGAGTGGGAGGGAGAGAGCACGGCACTGAACAGAGTGAGAGTGAGGTGGGTGGAGAGGGAAAAGGGTTTTAATTTAATTGGTTAGGGGCATTATGGAAGTTCCAAATAATAGGGGGTGCAAATAGTAAAAACAAGGGTTCCAAAAGCAATTCCCCTAGACAAGGACAATGACAACAAAAAAACTCGACAAAAAAAAGTACAACCAAAAAACTAATTTTGCTCTACCAAAGTGTGAGGTATATTTTACATAAAAATAAAGTTATATTTTTAATTAAAAATTATAATTATCATGATAATAAAATATATAAAAAATAAAAAGTTTTTAAAATTTATTTTATTGTTTTTAAATAAATCAAAACTTCTTTTTTTCCTAATTACACTTATAATCTTTCTAATTTAAACTATGTAATAATGGTCTTTTAAGTTTAATATCTTGAGCCACCCAGATCCTTTTATCTCAAAAATTAAATAAATTCAATCAAGTTGTCATTTTTTGTATGTGAAACTCTCATATTCTTATTTTTATCCATTTTGAAAAATTAAAAAAAAATAGTTGAGTATTTAATGCAATTAGATATTCACATCTCAAAACTAAAACCATCAATTAAGAGGCTGTTTGGATTACCGTCTGAAAGGCTAAAACGGGGTTTGAATTGGTCAAAATCAATTGTCAAAATTTTAAATTTTGTTTGGGTAAAAAAACAGAGTTAGAGTAAACGTATGTCTTGCGGTAAAAACGTGGTTGACCAAAATTGAATATGTTTGGTTTACAGTTGAGTCGAATTGATTCTAGAAATGAATGGTTGAGGTGGATTATGCACGCTTTACGAAGTACGTTGGACAGAAGTGATTTTAAATCACTTTTCAAAATCATGGCATGATTATGAAAACTCGTTTGATTTCATTTACTGATTTACCCTTATTTATATATAAATTTATTTGGAATGGTGCACTTTTTTATCTAAAAAATAAATAGTAAACCCATTTTAGTAATTTTATGTTTAAAAGTAATTTCACCTTATTTCATCCCAACAAAATCAATTTGTGTAAACTCGCTTTTAAAATTATATATATCCAAACAAAAATCAATTCTATCCAAATCAATTCTACCAAAATTAATTTTACCCAAATCAATTCCTGCAAATTGTAAACCAAAACGGACACATCAAATTGCCACGGCCAAACTCATCTACACACATTATATTGTATAGTAATAATATATACCATTTGACTCTTAATAAAATATGAGACGATAATTTCTCTTTTATGAAATAAACTCGCTCTCGATTTCCATTTTTTTATTAAACAAAAAAAAGGACAACCTAAAAAACTCTCGTGTATCTAACATACACTTTCCTTCCAATCTACCCATTTTCCATTTTTTATAATTATTTATTATGATTATTATACCATCTAGGAAATTAATTAACAACCTTTCTAGTTGATCTCACAGATCAACCACCAACCTACGGTGATAATGGGTATAGGGTAGGATATTAAAGTGTCTCTCTCTGTACTTGCATTTAAAAAAACTTTGTACTTGCACATGTACCTTTGGACAATAATTTTAATGTCCATCTCCATATTTTCTGGACAATTAAATGTTCGTACTCGCATTCGTAACCCACATTTTTATTAAGTAAAAAAATTAACAACTCATTGAAAAATATTAATTTAGAAAAACCGTATCTCAATTGAAAAATTAACAACTCATTAAAAAAATTATTAATTTAAAAAAATTATATCTTAATTGAAAAATTATTCACAGTGAAGTGTTGGAGATGGGCAGTGGCAAGACACGTCGTTGGTTGTTGAAGACGATGGAGTGCGAGGCAGTTGGCTGCCGGAGATGATGAATTGGACACATAACAATGGACGTAGTCGCACAACAATGAGCCTTTGACATTGAACACCATACGATGCTGGAAACTGGACGTTGTCGGTGAGTCTCTGACAGACTTGGGTGATGAACGAATGCACCCTGTACATATGAGTCTCTTAGAGCAACATTGTGAGAGTGAGAGTCTGGAACAATTAGTATGTGTTTGGATGGAGAATTTTAGACTTCCCAAAATTGTAATAGAGAAAGTTGAGTGAATTGTAAACTATGACAAGAATTGTAAAGGATAATCTAATAAGTTAAAACATAACAGAGAAATGTTGAAATTTTATCTCAATATATATCAATAGTACAAATTTTAATAAAATTAATATTTAATGTATATATATAATTATATATTTATATATATTATTATTTAGGGAAAATAGCATAAATAACCCAGAATTTTTGCCCTTTTGCAAATAAGCACTATGAACTTTCAATTTTTCTCAATTAATCTTTAAACTCTTATCATTATTACAACAACAGGTCTTTTCATTAATACCGAGTTAAATAATTAACATAATCAATCTCAATTTTTCATGATTTTGTATTTCAAATATTAAAAGCACGTAAAAGAATAAAATTTACATTTTTCTTTAATTATATCAAATTTCAAGTATATTTGAAAATTTAAAAGTGAAATATGATGGTGTATTCTTTTGATTTAGGGAAATTTTATATTTTTTTAATTTTTGAAACTTTATTTTATATAATTTTAATATTTTAAACACAAAATTTTGTAGGGTTGAGATTTTTTTTGTTATTTATTTAACTTCATGTTAATGATATGATCTATTGCAATGATATAAAGTTTAAGGATTAATTAGGATAAAATTAAAATTTATGACGCGCCTATTTATAAAAGGGTGAAAGTTTAAGGATTAATTAGGACAAAATTAAAATTTATGACGCGCCTATTTATAAAAGGGTGAAAGTTTAGGGGGGTTAATTATATACTCTATTTCCAATTATTTATTAATTTATATATGTGTGTGTGTTTTTAATTTTCGGTTTAACCACATGTATCCTCCCCGAAAGGCAATTTTGTTAGAGCCGGGAATATCCACATATATGGTGGGGATAACTCTCCCAAAAGGGATTTTTTCCATCCACACAACTCGAACTCAAGATCTTGCTTAAGACGAATCAAACATGTACCACTTATACCAAACATCATTGCTACGTGTGCATGCGCGCAGCCTATCCCATGAAATTTTGCGGGTTAAAGCCCATACTCACTTAACTAGTTTTAACCTTGCTCATTGTGAGTACTTTTTTTTCGGATACTAATTGAGGGTCATGCTCAATTGTCATTTCCTAAACCAACCTACCTATCCTCTGTGGCTGACCTTATAGGTTAGTCATTGACTAACTAATCTACCCTCATTAGCCTACCTTTCTAGCCTTGGTCGATATTGGTTAATTCATGACCAACCTCCTTGACTTTTCTGGGTGACCATTCCATCTTCATCAAAATAACTTATTACTTAATGAAATGACATAATATACGTTTTAACATGTATACATTGATGAAATAGTTATAAACGACTATATGTCTTCTCTAGATATTAGCTTATAAATATATAGGAGTTCCAGAATTTAGAGAGGGAGATTAATTGGCTCTAGAGGCTTATGCCTTACCTTATAGTTCTACTTTTTAGCCGGGCGATAAAAATTATTACTAGTATAAAGAATGAAAAGAAACAAAATGAGGAATTGAACCAAGAAAAAGAGAAGGGAGGGAGGGTGAGAAAGTGACTAACTAAATTAACTATGAAGTAAGAGCATGTAGGGAAAGTGCATGAGCAAGTGTAGCTTCAATGCTCTCCAAAAAAACGTCCCGTCAGTCAGACTCTTACCGTTGAGATAGCAAGTATGCAAAAAAATGCTACCTAATCACGTTGAAATCTCTCCCCAACCAAGCTTTCTCCACCAACCCATGCCGAATAATAATATTAATGTTCTTTTTTTTTTGGTCGAAAATGAAAGATCATTAATAAGAAAGCCAAAAAATGCAATAGTGGGTGGCAGCAGCCCAAAAGCAGTCAATAATTTGGCCCAAAGATGGCCTATGTTAGGTTAAAATAATCTGAACTCATTTCTGAGACCTAGGCCTGGGTTTGATGTTTACCTGATAGAGAACCTTGTCGTTTAGTAACTTTTGAGAATAAATACTAATCAACATAGTTACATTCACCTCAACCTATATGAAATGTTATTTTTAAATTTGATCCCTATATGAAGGTCTAAAATCAGTCTCTATAAGTGAAATCAATTTCAGTCTACTCTTTGTCACAAACGGCTCATTTTTTAAATTTTTTTTTTATAAAAGTTGAACATGTAAGTATTTAATTAATTCATATTTAAATTCAAAATCAACGTGTGTAAATTTTTGCTAGTTTATGAGGAGGTTGTTTGACTTTATTTTTTAACAAATTAGAGTAATGATTCACTTCCCGCAAACGTGTTTGCGGGTTTTATTAATTAATGTAATTTTTTAATAGTTTTTATTTATTTTTATTTTATTATTATATTTTTTTATTTATGTATCTCATTAAATAAAAATATAGATTAAGAAATACAATAAATGTGTATTTTTGGAACGGTTGGTATAAGTTTCTTATCATCATTATTCTATTTTGATACTAATAACCAAATATATTATTTCATTCATCGTTTCTGAACACAAAATTAACCTCGTATCATTGTGATGCAAATAACAAAATTTATTATTTCATTAATCCTTAATGGACACACAATTAACCTCATGTTTATAATATTACATTTCACGAAGGGTTAACATAAAATTCATGTGATTATTGTTCTATGTTGATGCAATTACCAAATTTACTATTTCATTAATCGTTAATGGATATAAAATTAACCTCCAGAATTCAATTACCCAAATATCATATTCTGTTAACCGTCTATGAATACATCATTAACCCCATTTAAAAATATGTGTCATTCTGATGCAAATAACCAAATTTATTATTTCATTAACCCTTAATGGACACACAATTAATCTCATGTTTATAATATTACATTTCACGAAGGGTTAGCATAAAATTCATGTGATCATTGTTATATGTTGATGCAATTATCAAATTTATTATTTCATTTACCGTTAATGGATATGCAATTAACCTCACAAATTCAATTAACTAAATATCTTAGTCTGTTAGCCGCCAATTAATGTCACATATAATAATAAAAAAAATAATTTTTTTATTACATGAAATATTTAATTTGATTCAACTAGCTAGCTAGTCAAATATAACTTGTTAGCTAGCGTCGCATCATAATTCGTGAGGTAAGTAAGCAAATAGATCATGATTTGATAATGATTTGGGAAATGTCAAATTGATTTTTTTTTCTTATAAAGACTAATTTGAAAATTTTTCGAGTCGAATACTTGAAATTCAAGCTTGATTTATGAGGGAAAAATGAGTTAAAATTAAAGTTTGGATTTTGTTTGTTAAAAAAAGTAAAATTTGAACTTGATTTATTTAAGTGTGTATTTAGTTTAATGTTGAAACGCAACTATTTCTAGTGTTAAAAACGTGACTTTACCACATTTCAACGTTAAACCAAATATACTATAACTCACTTATAACTTAATTTTTTTGTTTTTACTTAAATCATTTTTAAAGTTTATCAATTCAATTTAATAAATATTTTGATATTAAATGATAATTAAAAATGAAATATGTTTTTAATATATGATATACGTGGTTAAAAATTTCTAAAATATTATATTTTCAACACGCAACACCTTAACTAACATAAAAAATAGGGTTAAATATATTTTTCGTGCCTAAAATATAGTTAAAATTTGGTTTTATTTTCAATAATTAAAAATACGTGAATTTGATCCTGTAAAAATTAAAAATACACCAATTTAGTTTTTATTGCACAGTTTTGGTACAAATTTTACTATGAATTAACTATGAAATTTTATCAATAAAAAATTGAAAATGGGTATTTTCACTTTTTGATGAACCAAATCCATTGGTTTTCAGTTACAGGGACTAAAATCAAATTTCGATTATATTTCCGGGACTAAAAACATATTTAATCCTAAAAAATATTTCAATACTTATTTTCATAATTCTAGAATAATTCTCTTACTTTATTATTTTATTATTTATTTTAAAAACAAATTTATCATTTTACGTTTTCTTTCTTAACTTTTACAAATCTTGATTTACTTTCATTATTTATATTTATAAATATTTATAGCGAACTATTCATGAGCCCTTAATTTCAACCTTATAAGCTTGAGTTTGACTCATGTAAATAATCAAGTTCAACTTTAAATTTGATCAAATTTGTTTGTTTAATTAAACAAAAAAATTTGATCCAGCATTTAACGAGTCAAACTCAAATAGTTCACGAATAGTTTAACTTATTTACACCTCTACCGTTTAGAAGGTTTTGATAATATTTTTATAAGGCATTTTACAATTTCTATAAAATACTCATTTTCTTTTTTTCTTATTTACCTTCATTAAAGTCTTTCGCTATTTTTATTTATTGGTTATTCATTAATGTCAAATGAATTAGGATTATAAAAATTCTTAACGTGTCAAGGAAAATAAGTAGCAGAGAAGATTTTAATGTTAATAGTAAAAATTAAAATTAAGTTCAAATTTTAATTCATTATTTGATTTTAAATTAGTGTAAAATTGGAATGTCATATTATTTTTTATATAAACAATAAAATTAACTATTTTTATTAATTTATAATATAATTTGATTAAAAGTGTCTTATAATAAGAATTAGAAAAACACATGGCATCATTTCTAATATTGCTACAAGTTAAATGAATTGAGTGTTCATTTGACACGACTTCATTTTGACTTATAAGTAGTTTTAAAGCTAAATTTACGTTAAACAGTAAATGGTAAAATTTTTATAAATTAAGAATCTTTTATTTTTTTTACAAAGAAAATTGGCTTCTAAAAGAGCCACTGAAATGATCTTTTTAAGAAAAAGATGCGCGGAGCTTCTTAAAGTGATCCCCACTTCGATCTTCTTTATATCAGGAAGAAATAACCCATTTTGTTATTTTTTATTTGGAAAAACAATAAAAAAAACTACAAACTGAGAAGCCTTGAGAGTTGTCCCAACTCCCAAGCCTTGTGATCCCACTGAGAAGCCATAACGCTCGACCAAAGAAAGGATCCATAACGCATAGTTCCCCTTGTTGGCATCCCTTGCCTCATTGGCACTGCAGTTCACAGCCTCTTAACCAGCTTTTTTATAACTTATCCATTATCTTTAATTAACCTCTGCACCTGTTTATGGCACCAAATTGTTCTTCTGGTAAAATTATTTTTTAACCACAACCTTTACTTAGTTTTCCATATAAAATAGCATTCTTTATTGATAAACATGGAATAAGAGCAAGTAGATACTTCAATTTTGGCAAATGTTGAAAATAAGTTTTCAAGTTCATTTTCAATGATTTTTTAAGATAGTTGAGGTTTCATAATTTACAAATATTTCTACTTCAAGAAAATCATATTCAACTTTCAAAGTTTCAATTTGAAGTTCAAAAGAAAAGATCTTTTTTTAAGCATTCCATATTTTTATGTTTAAATTTTATCAAAATATTATGCAATTCATCACATAAGCAATTTGTATCCCATCATAGAGAGGACAATGTTAAAGTTTAGCAGTACATACCTTAAGGTCCTTTTGAGCCACATGCACGGTTGTATCAACTTCTAGTATCGTTGGCTCCTTGAAGTTGTTCATTTCTTCAATATTCTGCATCACAATTTGGGAGTATGATTCTTGGTTGGCCATCACTTCTTCCTAAATCTTTTCCTCTCACACGATTAAGTGTGCTCAACCCTTAAAGGCAGAGCTCTGATATCAATTGAAGTAGTTCAGAGAGTCACAAGAAGGGGGGTTGAATTGTGACCCTTCACTACAAGAAAATCAGTTATTAGACGCGAGTATTTAGCGATGGTCAAGCCGTCACAAAACAATTTTATGTTTTATTTTGATTTAGTAATTAGTCCGAAAAATGTAGCGACAACCTAGTCGTCGCTAGCTTCGATGAAGTTAGCGATGACCAGGTCGTCAGTAGGCTAAAAAAAGAGATTTGCGACGGCTTCCTTTATATTTGCGACGACCCATTCGTTGCTAATTGAAAAATGAATCTAGCTTAATACTGAGCGTGTCTTATTTGGTTTTCTTCTCATCAATCTTTCCTCGAACTCGGGTTTACAGTTTGTATCTCTCTTGGTACTCTTTGTCTCTCAGTCTTATAGGGTTCTTCTTCTTAGCATCCTATGGAGCGTCGAAGTTTTCCTAAAGTGTCCCTATACAATTCTTTACCTGATAGGAAGGGTTTGGTAAACCAATTATCGTAATTGATCATACTCGTTACTTACCCTGATCCTTAATTCTCTCTTGTCCGCTCATGGTTCCTCTAATCCTATCAATGACGACTTCCCGATACCTAACTACAAGTTGGTCCTGAACTGTACTCGATTTCCCACTCACTGCCCGAAGCTACAACTATGCGATAAAGACATGAAAAGGGTTTGGACAAGAAAGCCCCATTCCTCGACCGAAAGTGAGAAACGAAAGAGATTAACTAATTTGGGGATTGGTATGCTTAGTGGGGTCCGTGACCCCATCAAACTTTCCCGAAGGAGAACTTAGGTTAAGGGGACAACTCAGGTCGACACCAGGGACCCTTCTTGGAAGAACTAGAAGAGCGCCAACGATGAAAATGGAAGAATGGGGTGATAAAATGATAAGCGTCCAGATAACCTCCATATGGGGTAAGAAACTGAATTGGTGTAAGTAACCTCCGTAGGAATTGACATGGTGAGAAACTTCAAAAACCAAAAGAAGGCATTCATTCAAAAACCAAAATCATTGAATTTAAAATAAGGAAAAACCAAACAGTTACTTGATGACTGTAAGGAAACATAAGAATAAGAAGGTATACTATCCTTATGATAGGCATATAGAAAACCAAGTTAATTAGTACGATCCTCCCAGGACTCAAATTTATTTCCCAAGTCTTAGAGTTCTTTCCTCATAGATAATCAAATATGGTTGAAAAGTCAATTGTATAATTCCCTTAAATATCTCATGGAAACCAAACCTCAAATGTCAAAATCAATGGTTAGGAGGAAGCATAATATTGTCGAAAGAAGGGATTAAATAGTTATCTTTATGTAGATATGGTAATAAAATTGAAAAGTTAAATTTGTAGAGAAAACATAGATGGGGTTTTGAAAGTAATTGCCTCTAGCCAAAAATAAGCCATCCAAGAAGGCTGCTAGTTTAGTGCTTTAAGAAAAAAAACCAAAGTTCAACTCATCGAGACCAAGTCTCAAAACAAGGTGAAAAGGTCATAGATCAAAATTAAATCTTTCCTTAGTTGTTTAAATCATTTCATCAGGATAGGAGAGACGTCAACAACAAGTTTTCCGACAATGTTCAAAATCATCATAACATTTTAGAGTAGTAGGAAAACAGTGATATTTGTGATATGTACGAATCAGGGAGAGAGGAAATGAGAATGAAAGAATGGGATTCAAGGCCACAACCCAAGAAATTTTGGTTTGTAAAAAGGTTACATTCATTCATTCAATCACAAACAAACAAACAAATAAACAAACAAACAATAGGGAGTCGGGCCTCTCCTAACTCCATGGAAGTTAGATTTCTCCTAGTCCTATATGAAAAATCAATCTTCCCTACACTTTAAGCAAACCAACACACTTCCTCATCTCTCACTAGGTAGTCCACTTAGATTCGTTTGCTCCAAATGATTCTTATGTTAACTAGGCTACAAAGGTGATACACTCCTAGATGCTTGGATAGGGGTCCGGTTCTAGGAGATAGGTATGCGCTACTCTTCCTCCCTAACAGGTGGTTGGCACTACCATTACTAGGGAAACATTCTGAACTCCCTTGACCAAGGTTTCCTATTCACATCACTAACCATGATCTTGTATACAACACACATAATATAGGGGTGATTAGTCCCTATAGTGGGTACGAGGTACCGTAGGATCATAGGAAGCAACGGGCAACTAACTTAGCCACAGTCCAATTGTATTGAACTTCTCTGATACCATAATGTAGCGTCCTAATTCCATGAACCTAGAAATGATGCCCGTTGGAGGCACATTTCCAAGTTTAAGAAATTATTTCACGCCATTATCGATATCGACATACAAACCATCACATAAATATGCTTAAGTAATCCAACGTTTACATAAGCGGAAGACAAACATACAAACTCAAGTGTATAATTAAAATGCCCCTTGGTGGCTTCAACTATAGCATAACTAGACAATAACCGCCATTTAATGGCTACAATATGACTAAGGTAACTAATTCAAGCACGGCCACTACTCAATGCAATGTATCTAATTAATCTAAACCGAATGACTTCTAGGGGAATATCTCTGCCCTTAGACCTTAAGTCTTCCTCTCCTTCATCCAGTTAGGCATCCTGCATATCTAAAATGTTTCCACAAAACGTGTGGTGAGACTTACGTCCCAGTGAGTGTGATCATGCATACAGTGTGGGAGGGGCAAGCAGATGAGAATGCAACATAAATGTACATAGATATATGTTTTGCTATACATCACAAATCTACCAGGCAGTCAGACAATTCACATTACAATTCCTCTGGTGGAGAACCACCTATGCATTCATGCACTCAACCTCAAATTGAACCTCAGGTGTCAAACCGACACCAAGGATGTCTTTTCATTGTTAACCTCTTTTGAGCGCTCGGCCATATGACCAAGGACTGTCATCCAGGGCCACCCTCATTAAGTTTTATTATCAATATGCATGTGGTTCATTTTTACTTGAGGAATCCCATTTACCCCTTGGCCTAGAAGTAAATGTGATTACCTCATTCTTCTTTTACCTCTTTGGTCCGAAGACCCCTCATTGCTTCAAAAACCCCTCATTGGTCCGAAGACCCCTATTTAGTCCGTAGACCTATGAAATTCCTCTTGGCCAAAGGCCCATGAAAACATTGTACATGATTAGGGTTTCAAAATGTGAGAGCATGATTCATGGCATGTATACGTGTTACATATGATAAATGAGGATTCCATGACATTCAAATCTCATAATCAAAACTTATCATGAAAACCCTAACTTCTACAACCTAGGGCTGAATCACAACTCAAGCAACCAAAGCAAATATACACATGAACCCTAGATTAACCTCAATCAATCACAAGCAAGTAAGGTGGGAAGGGGAAAGGAGAAGGGGGATAGTGAAAGAACTTCATATATGATGGACAGTGAGTGGGTGAACCACACTCACCTCAAGGAGCAAGAATGGAGGTATAGAGGTGATGAGATAAGCTCCTTGGGCCTCATTCTTCCTTGATTCCTCACCTCCAAGCCTCATCTTCCTCTTCCTCTTCTCATCGAGATCTCCTTCTAGGGCACAAAAGGGTTGAGAGAGAAATGTTTTTGATTTGGGGTCAAATGACCCCAAATCTGAACTTAAAAATGAAGTTTGTGCATTCTCACTCAAGCGAGGCTTTTCTCGCTTAAGCAAGGAGAGAAAATGCTTTGTTGGGCCTGGCACGTTCTCACTCAAGCGAGAATCTTCTCTCTTGAGCGAAAATACTCCAGAGAGTATCCTCCTTTCTGGAAGATTCTCGCTTGGGCGAGCCCATTCCTGCTGAGGCGAAAAACGTCCAGAGAGTACCCCAAATTCCCCTGTTTCTCACTTGAGCGAGAATAGCAGAAACCAATTTTCCCATTTTTGCTGATAATCTCGCCCAGGCGAGTTCATTCTCGCTTGAGCGAGAGTACTGAGACTTAGAAACCTTAATTCTTCACTCTTAGGATTTTCTCTTACCATTTTCTTACTCTTTCTTAATCCTTTTCTTAAAACCTATTACCCTACTAACCCAGTCTCTCTCTAATCATAACTTCTTCCTCTCATTCTCGTCAATCCTCTTGCCAAATTCTTTCCTCCTCAATCTAATTCCCTCATTTCACCATCTCAGTCTTCTTCCTCACCTTGTTACTATGTTAGTCTCTCAACTTCAGGGTGTGATACCTACTAAGTTAAATCTACAATGGTGTTGGGATTAACACTCGGTCTCCTTGCCAAAACCCCCTTACAACTTATAATTAAAAATAAATTCCCTATCTCTCCTTTTAATTTACCTTTATACTCCTAAACTCTCTTTCTACTTCTAATTTCCTTCTCTCGATAGGATTCACAGCCTAAGGCTTCCACTACATTTTCTAGATCCTAAGTTTCGGGATGTTACAAATATCATCAAACTTTATTCTTCCATATAGTGTATTTAATGTAGATGCAACTTAAATAAGGTTCAAAAGAATGATATAATGTTTCTACAGTTATGCAGAAGCAAAACAGTGAATCTGACACTTTAAAACATCCTTCTGAAAAGGTCAAATGATTTTATATTTTAATAAAACTTTCCAGAATAGTTATTTAACCAATAACTATTAAGATTATATAAGAAAATCTGTCAAAAGAAAGTTTATATCAATCTGATATTATAAATCAACTCACATAATGAAATATGATAAATGTTCCTTCTAGAGTATCAAATAGAATTTGAACCCCAAGTTTTAATGTTGAACAATGAACAAATTTCAAGAAACATGATTCTGAAACACCAAATAGTTTCATAATTTAATGAAACTTTCCATATCAGTATTTGAACTTATATGAGTGAGATTTATGTGAAAATATCAATTCAAAAACCGGTTTATCTGAATATAGTTTACGACTTTCTATATATTCAAAGTATGAACAATAACTAGCAAATCAATAAATGTAAGTGCAGAAAGATAAAGAGAGTAAGGATAAGAGACATTGCACAGATGATTTTTATACTAGTTCACCCTCACAATCCTTGGGCTACGTCCAGTACCTACCTCAATAGGATTTTCCACTAATCAATCTTGATTACAAGGTATTCTTTTCTCCCACAGCCTCCTCAGACTCCTTGCCAAGTATTCTTCTGCAGCCTCTTCAGGCTCCTTACAAGTATTATTTTCCAGCCTTTGCAAGCTCTACCCAGTATTCTTCTACAGCCTTTGCAGGCTCTCACACAATATTCTTCTGCAGCCTCTTCAGTCTCTTTATGAGTATTATTTTGCTGCCTCTTCAGGCTCTAACACTAGTATTATTTGCTCAGCCTTTGCAGGCTCTACACACTCTCAATCCAACATTAACTCTCTCTAGTTGGCTTGGGAGATTACAAACACTCTTTAACAAGAGATGGGTTTTCTACATATGGCTCAGCAAAAACACTCATGGAGTGGATTAATATTTACAAAACTAAGCCTAGACAGTCTCTCTAAGAATTACGAACAACAACTCTGCATTTTGGAGTGGTTGAAGGAGAACCTCACTGTAGAAGGTATTTTCTACATTATGGCTCTTTGGATTTCTTTACATTGCTCTCCTTGATGTTGCCCAGCTGAATGGGGCTTTATTTATAGAATTCTAGGGGTCAAACTAGTCGTTGGAGTTGCTTGGAGAGGGGTTAAACTCTTAGCTGGCCTTGTAGGAGCTGTCACTATCATAAGACAACTTTTTTCTCTTTCATTCTTTGACCAGTCAATCCTTCTTATGGGTTTCTTCTGTTCATTCACAAAATCTCCCCCGTGGACATGTAAAAACATTCAGAAATTTGATAAAAAACAATAATAAGCTCCTAGAAAAAATCTGTGATGTTTTTCCTACATATGAAGAAAACCGATCCTTCTGAAAGCATGCAGAAATTTGGTTTTCTTCTTCTGGAGAAAACTGATTCTTCCGGAGGTTTGTAGACATTTTGTTTTCTGCTTCTACAGAAAATTGACTCTTCTGGAAGTGTGTAGAAATTGTGTTTTCGACTTCTGGAAAAATATTGGTTCTTCTGGAAGCATGCAGAAAATTTGTTTTCTGCTTCTGGAGAAAACTGTTTCTTTTGGAAGTGCGCAAAAATTCTGTTTTCTACTATTGGAGAAGACCAGTTCTTCTTGAAACATGAAAAAAATTATGTTGCTTTTTGAATGTTCTTCAATTTGAAATATTCAGGGATAAT
Source organism: Sesbania bispinosa (assembly GCA_026901365.1). Classification (NCBI taxonomy): domain Eukaryota; kingdom Viridiplantae; phylum Streptophyta; class Magnoliopsida; order Fabales; family Fabaceae; genus Sesbania; species Sesbania bispinosa. Next base: position 657,110 of record QLOH01000392.1, read on the forward strand.
AGCTTGAGGAGTGTGGGAAATTGTCCATTGCTTCTAAAAATACTTTGAACATGTTTACAACTTGAAATTCATATTTGATGTTTTTGGAGAGTGATGACATTATTGTAGAAACTGTTGGTTTTGCTTCTAAAGACAATATTGTGTTTCTAATGATATTAACCACTTCCAATTGCTTTGTTTGCATCGACAACACTTGGAATGAATATGTTTGAATTGCTTGTCAGGTTTCATGAAAAGCTCCTTCTCATGCTTCTAGTGGTCTTGAATTATCCTTCTTAAGCTTCAGCTTTGCTTCTAAATCTTGATACAACTTACTTTAATATTCATGGGATCTTAGATGAACTGTCTTGACCTTCTTAAAGCTAAGAAGCTACTACTTGAACTTGTTTCGTCACTTTTGATATGAAAGCTCTATGTAACATGTTTTTGGACACATGTTTTGATTAAATGTTATTTTTTTATCTTTCCACCTTCTTTCTGTAACTTTTCTTGTATTCTTTCAACCATTCTCTAGTGCAAACATTGGTACCAAAGTATTCAGAACACTTAGAATATTGTTGTGAAAGTTTGTTGTCATTAAAACCTTTGTCTTGGACCTTACAACTGTTTAAGGTCATGTTTTGCTCTCCCCATCTCTGTCCTCACAAAAGTTTGTTAAATTTTAAAGAAGGTGATTATGAAATTATGGAACTCAATCATGCGTATCCCCGTGGATCACCACCGTCGAGATCAGGAAAACCCGAGGAATTCCACCCTACTTTATTTTTGAATTTGTCCTAATTTCTAGTGACATATTTTTTAATAAGTCATATATATCCAAAACATTATAATTCAAATAATATATAAAATAGACATTGAAAATCTTAAAAAATAAGACACTTAAGAATTGTGTCACGCTTTAAGAAAAATAAGTAAGATTGCTTGCCTTTATATTTAATTATTAATTATCATATTAGGTGGGTTCATGGACACATGCATCCCAAACTCACCCCTCACGCCATCAAAATCTGCTCAGGGTCGATGTCGGGGTTCTCTTAATCCTAGTCAAAGTAGATTTTTCCTATCAAAGTCGGGACATAGGTGAGTCAATACCCATGAGTTTAGGTTTGATTTTCATACCTACGTACTTAGAATTGCTTGTACATAGTTGCAAGGTACATTTGATTTGATATTGAGATCCTATTTCAAAAAGACGCTCTACAAATGTTGCTAGTCAAGTATTGTTATGAATATTGATAACAATAATACATCAAGTGGGGCCTTAGATATGATCCCAAACTTAATGTCTATTTTGAAAACAAAAAAAAAATTGGTTTTCAGTTATAAAAGCTTAATTTAAAATTTTTAAATACTAAAAATTGATAACCCGCAACCACCTTGAAGGGCCTTAGTTTTCTAGTTTCCCAATCTTTAGTGCTTATGATATACTGTTGTTGTGTTCTATTTTTTGTTAAATCGACATATATTCATTGGTGTCCCAATAAAAATTAAAAGACTTTATTGAAAAAAATTGATAATTTAATTTAATATTATTAATGCATCAAATAACGTGAATTAAAATAAAAAACATTTTATTTATTAAATTTTTAACTAATACTACTATTTTTAGGATAAAACTCTTGGAGAAGTTTTAATTCCTATCCCTAAAACACTATTTAAGAAATGATAATAGAATTCTTTTATTGGAATGTCTAATATAGAGCTTTACAAATGTCATGAACGTTGTGATTTATAATGAAAATATTCTATTTATTGAATTTTCTTTAACGTGGCCCAAATTCTTTTTAGTTTACAAGTTTTGAAAGAAATATGAAATTAGAATTTAAATAATCAATTAAAAATGGTTAAATATGTTTTTGGTACCTATGAAATTTCTGAAAATTGGTTTTGATCTCTCCTTTATATATTCATTGACTTAGGTCCATAACTTTCTAAAATAGGGTGAAATTAGTCATTGTCAGTATCTGATCTCCGTTTGAATTAACAGAGTGTCACGTCACCCCTCCAGATCACGTTTTTTATCCGACATGGTAATTAAAACCCAATTATTTATCCACCTCACCAAGAAGGCTGGAAGGCGCTGGCAAGGAGGCTGCCAGGCCAATAGGCTAGAAGGCCAGCCGGACAAGAAGACTGGAAGGCCATCCAGTAAGGAGCCTGGAAAGCTGGCCGGCCAAGAAGACTCCAGGTCACCCGACCAAGAAGTATGGACGAATATCGGCTAGGAAGGATGGAAGGCTAGCCGGACACGAAGGTTGGAAGGCCAACCGGCAAAGAGGCCAGTAGGCCAGCTGGCTAGGAAGGCTGGAAGGCTAGCCGGCTAGGAATAAGAAAGGTAGAAGGGGTTGGATGGCTTTCAAAATAGATCTTGAAAAGGCATATGATAGGCTAAATTAGAGATTTATTGATGACACTTTAAAAGAGGTGGGTATACCTGGTCATCTCAGAGATGTTATTAACTAATGCATTACTACTGCTAATATGAGGGTTTTGTTTAATGGGGAATCTCTTTCTCCTTTCTCTCCCTCTAGAGGTATTCGTCAGGGAGACCCAATTTCTCCTTATATATTTGTTCTTTGCATTGAAAAGTTGTTTCACTTAATTAATTTGGTTGTGGACAATCATTTTTGGACCCCTTTTAAGATTGGAAGGAATGGTCCTAAGATATCCCATCTAGATTTTGCTGATGATTTGATTTTATTTGTTGAGGCTAAGATGGACCAAGTTGAGATCATTTCTACCATCCTGGACCTATTTTGTTCTTGTTTAGGTCAAAAAGTTAGCTAGGAAAAAACAAGAATCTTTATCTCTAACAATGTTTACTTTCAGGTAAGAGAGGAAATATCAGAGGCTTTGGGTTTTCAGAGAACTGAGGACTTGGGCAAGTACCTAGGTGTGCCTATCCTTCATGGTAGAGCAAACCCCACCGTCGCACCATTGGTCGCGCCGTCGTGCGAAGCCATCAGCCACCCCCACCATTCCAGCGTCGTCGTGCGTAGTGCCGTGCAGCCGCGAAACGCAACCACCATCTCTCCCCCGTGACGATCTGTCACACCTGCGGCCTTGCGCAACGCCACCGCTCGCCTGTCCCTCTGTTGTTGCCGTCAGCGAGCTACTGCAGCGCCGCCGTGCTTCGCAACCCCTCTTTTCCTCCCCGCGACCAGCGCGCGAGCCACCACCATGTTTGTGACCGCATCGCGCCGTCGTCGTCGCGCGCGCGGCCTCCCTCTGTTCCTCCACCATCCCGCCGCAAGATGCTGCCAACTGCGTGAGATCCCCACCATGAGTGTTGTCCCCTTCCTCTCCCTTGCGGCCGCCCTCCTCCATGCGCAACCCCCTTGCTTTCCCCTCTTTTCTATTTTGTAAACCCTAGCAGAGAGTAGAGAGTGATTTGAGGGTTTGTGTTTCTGTTCTCTTTTAAATTACAATTGGTCAAATATCAATCCCAAATTCATGCAGTGATCCATGACATTGATTGTGCACTTCGTTTCCCTTCAAGTGTTGTGAGTATCTTAAGGATTTTTTGTATAGCAGTGTTATCCTAAGCCTGTGCAATGTGAACTCCTTTAAATAAAATTCTTTTTCAAGTTAAAATTCTCTTAACCTTCTTTTCTTCACAGTAAAAAAAACTTTTTCTATAAATTATTTTTCTTTCAAAAATCATCAAATCCAAAAAACTTTTAGAACTACGTGGCTTTGATTTCTCGATTGCACCTAGAGATACGTAGGAGAAGAAATTGAACCTGTCAAGTCAAATAAGTAAATAAAAAATATTTTTCCCTTTAATCCAAAATTCAATTCTTTTTCATAACTTTGTTATTTATTCTAAAAATACAAAAAAGGTCAAAAAGTAAACATAACAAAAATAAATTTTATTTTCATTTTAAAAAGAGGTAAAATAAACATTTTTAAAGTTAACAAGTTTTGCACAATTAATTAGAGGTAACCGTCTTCGGACGGATGTTGTAGGGTGCTAACACATTCCCTACACATAAATGACTCCCGGACCCAAATCTGGTTTCAAAGACCATTTTTTTCTTTTAAAGGGTTTTTCCAAATGTTTTCCCTTAAAATAAACTTTGGTGGCAATTCCATTGAAAATCTGATTTTTCTCACTTTGTTCGCCGACCCGTCGTGACCTCGGTTCCGACAAGGCTGAATCAGAGCTTTCGGTTCAGTCTTTTATTACCAATCAAGGTCAATGGGACTTGGATAACTTACAGTCAATGTTGCCTGTAACAATTTGTAGTAAGATATTATGGATGGTGCCTCTTGATCCTAATTCAGGAAATGATAAGATTGCTTGGAAAGGTACGGATGATGGCCGGTTCACCATCAATTCTGCTTACGAAGAGATTGCCTCATACAAACATTCCATTTCCAATAGATTGATGAAGACAATCTGGAAATGGCAAGGCCCCCGAGAGAGTTCGGCTCCTGATTTGGAAGATAGCCTCGCAGGGTCTCCTCACCAATGTCCAACGTGTGAGGTAACATTTGACTACAGATTATCTGTGTCCTATCTGCAGAAATTCCCCAGAAACATTATTACATTTATTTAGAGATTGTAATGAAGCAGAATAATTATGGCATCCTTCATTCACAGAGACAACTTACAAAGGTTCTATGAACCTCAATCAATTAGTTCATGGCACCTAGAAATTCTCCAACATAGACCAAATGATGGGGACGTGTTGTCCAGAGACCTGGTAATAGGGTTTATCCTAGAAGACATATGGAGAAATAGGAATGGGATTATTTTTAATCAAGTCGGATTATCCATAGAAATCATAAAATACAAAATTTGCTCTCAGTTGAGTTTAGCCATGCAAGCATTCCCATAAATAATCTCATGAGGAATAATCTGAGTAGAACTATACCTATTTGTCGGGAGCCTCCTCCGCAGGGTTAGATTAAGCTAAATTCTGACGAAGCTGTCTCGATAGGGCGTGGATCTGCCGCTTATGGTGGGGCTTTCAGAGATCAGTGGGGGAGATACCTTTTGGGCTTTGCTTCTAGGCTGGGAAATTGTTCGATAGTTGAAGCGGAGCTTTGGGGAATCCTGTGAGGGCTTCGGATTATGACTCAAAGGGGTTGGAATAGGGTGATTGTAGAAGTGGCATGGATTCGACTCAGGCGCTGAAATTTGTCACTGAGGGTTGCCCAACTTCTCATTTAGCTAGCTCTCTGGTTGAGAAATTTAGGAATTTGGCGCATTCGTTTTCTGAGTTGCAGTGGAGGCACATCCTAAGAGAGAGTAATAGGCTTGCAGACAGCTTTGCAAAGGAAGGGTTTGAGGTTGATGGGGAATTAATACAAGCTTTTTGAGTCTACTCCTGCTTTTGCAATTGTACACTACTGTTTTGATAATACTCGATCTTAGTTTAGTTTGTTCCGGGCCCTAGTGGCCCTTTATTCACAAAAAAACATATAAAATCATCTAATCAAAATTATTATTATTATTATATTAAAAATATTAAATATTTGTGTTTTAGAAACTTAAAATTATTTAATATATTATTTTTATCTCTGTTCTATTTTAACTGTCATTTTACAATATCAATAAATTACTCCCTTTGTTCTTTTTTATAAGACACCTATTATAAGTTTTTTGTGTTTTTTTTATAAGTCACTTTACAATTTTAAGAAAGCATTTATTACTTTTTTTCATTATTTACCCTTGTTAGTTTTAATATCTTTCCAACTATCAAAAGATAGTGGAGTTAGTTAATGATATTAAAATAAGGGCAAAATTAGAAAGTTAAACTATTTTTTAAAACCCTGATAAACTTAAGGGTCTTGCTAACGAGTGCCCTGAGGGTATTGGTTAAGGATACATGAACAGAAAGCTTTTATTGGAAATCACGGTATTGATTGTATATATATGTAACATTAAATGCTACACACCCCAACGAAAATTTTCTATTTTGGGTTCCTTAACGAGTGCCCTTTGCTCTAAGGGCACTCATTAGCATTTACCTAAACTTTATTAGCTCTAACCACTTTTATTAGTATGTGTGATTTAGTCAACTATGTCTTATAAATAGGAACGAAGGGAGTATTAAATATTTTTTTTCAATTCCACCCTTATTGATTACTCCCTTTGTTCTGATTTATAAGACACATTTTAGAAATTTTTGTGTTCTTTTTTATAAGTCACTTTACAATTTCAATGAAGTATTTATTAGCATTTTCCTTATTTATACTTATTAACTTTACTATATTTTTAACTATCAAATAATAGTGGAGTTAGTTAATGATATTAAATAAGGTAAAACTAAAAAGCTAAACTATTTTTTTTTAAATCTAATAAAATTAATTAATTTTAACCACTTTTATTGGTCAGTGTGATTTGGTTAACTGTGTCTTATAAATAGGAACATGGGGAGGAATTAATATGTATTTTTAGTAAGATATTTTTAATATGAGAGACAAAAATATATTAGAAAATTAATTAATAATTTTTATAAAATTTAAAATATTAATACTTCCGCCATTCCTTTTTTTATAAAACACCTTTTAGAAATTTTTTGTGTTCATTTTTATAAGTCATTTTATAATTTCAAGGAAGCATTTATTATCATTTTTCTAAATTACCCTTATTAACTTGAATGTCTTTCCAACTATCAAATCATAGTAAAGTTAGGTGATGATATTAAATGAGTGCAAAACTAAAAAACTATTAAACTATTTTTTAAAACCTCAATAAAATCAACTATCTTTAACCTCTTTTATTTATCTATGTGATTTGCTCAACGGTACCTTATAGTAGTAATTAAGAACAAATGGAGTGATATTTCCTAATTCTTGAATCACAACTTAAACATGACTAAGGGAGTATATTAAGACTTCGTTTGGCCCGACTTATTTTATGCTTATAAGTTGCTTTAAAGCTAAGGTAAAAAAATAAGAGTTTTAAAAAATAAAGTAAAAGTTGTTTGGTGGTTTCAAATTTTTTTAACCTAGAAACTATTTTTAAGCTAAAAACTGTTTGGTAAAATAATTTTATAGAAAATATTTAACTGTAAAATTCTAAGTATTTATAAATAATGAATTATTTTTAAAAAATCTATCAACAAAAATAATTTTTTTATAATGTTTTATTGTATAAATAATAATTTAGAAATAATTATATTATAAAGAAGATGACAATATTTATAAAAGCTTTGATTTTATTTAAAATTACCATAACACGATATATAATTATATAATTTTATATTAAAAATTAATAAATTAAAAATTTTAAAAATAAATTCTTATAATATAAAAAACATCATAAATTATATTAATAAACTTAATAAATAATTCATAGATGAAAATAGCAAAACAAGGGAGGGAAGAGGGAAATATCACGTTATCATTTTTTTTACGTGGAAATAAGAAACCAAAAGCCAATAACAAAATATATAATATTACTCACATACAGTATCACGTAATTGATGTTTAATGAGAGAATTGTTTCTCCATAGAGTATGATGAGAGAATTGTTTATCCATACAATATGATGAGAGAATGAGAGAACTGTTTCCGAGGGTGGAAAACTCCATTGTCTCATCTTGGAGACAATGAGAGAATTGTTTCTCCATACATACAGTATTATGAAAAAAAATGAAAATTACTCACATACAGTATTACGTAATTGATGGACAACTAAAATAAATAATATTACTAGAAAACATATAAAGGTCAGCAACAATGTGAGTCTGTTTAACTACGACAACAAAGAAAAGAAATAAACTAGAAATATTTTTTTAATAAAACTAAAGACTTGAACATAGAACCTTTTTTAAAAAGCTCCGCATAAGTCAAGGTAAAGCTCCATTTTATAACTTTTTTAAAAGCTCTTTTTTTTTAATAAAAATAAGCAACTTAATTTTAAAAAGAGCTTTGGTAAATCATTGTTTTGCGTGACTTTTACATTAAAGTGGCTTATAAGCCAAAATAAGCCACGCCAAACCAACACTAAGAGTATGTTTGATAAAACTAACTAAAAAGTTAGCTGAAAGTGTTTAGTAAAATTGGTTGATCAACTCGCTGCAAGATATAAAATGATAAATACTGGAATTATTAATTATTAGATCAAATCTTAATATTTGGTAATTACATATTTTTAAATATTATAAAATTCTATATTTTAATTTATTTAAAATTATTTATAATATAATTTTTTTACATAAATTTAATTTCAAGTAAAATTTGTGTATTAATTTATTTTTCATTATAATTTAAAATAGTTATCATTTCTCAATAAAATATAAATATTTTATTAAAAATAAAAATAATAATAATTAAAATTAAATATTTAAAACAATAATAAGCAATTCAATAATAAACCAACCCCAAAGGTAATAAAAAAATCAACCCAAAGAAATGACCAATAAAACCCAAAAAGGAAAAAAAAAATATTGGAGTACCATCAGCTATAATCAAGACGTGACCCCTGTGACAAAAATACTAAAATAGCATTTACTTATTAACTAAAAATGATCAAGTTACACGAAACGATGCATATAGACATTAAAACTCAATTTCAAGGAGAGATAGAGAATGGACCAAATATAAGGAGAGAGAGGATAGAGTAAAGTGAGCCAGAGAAAGAAACTAAGATAATAATGAGATGGATTAATCAGGGATAAAATTGTAAAAAAAATTAGTTAGTAGTTAGAATTTAGAGTTTTTTTAAACAAGATAATTTAAATAGATTTTTAAGAAAAACTATTAATTACCTAAAAAAAGTTTATATTCAGATCCAGAGTACTAATTTCAGTAGTTGAAATGGCTTATGAAATTCTAAATGTTTCTTGATTAATACTAAAGCACTTGTTGACGAAAAAAACCTTTAATAAGAGGGGGAAATACTCAATAACGCTTCATTTAGGCCTACACTAATTAATGCGACACTAATGGCAACTTGGCAAGGCCATTATCTACCGATAATTATTCACACCAAAAGAAAGAACCATTCATTTTTGCTATATTCTAATAATGTGTTCAGATTGTGGAGACAACGTGTTCATCAGCATGAAAGTCAGATGTAAGTCAGAACCACGACCACAAAGCAGTATGATCAGCAGTAAGGAAAGGAAAATGATTCCTACTTTCTTGCATATCATTTTATTTAGATGAGTTTTAACAAATATTTTAAAGAAATAAAGTATAAAGTATTCAATAAAATGAAACATTTTTATTATAGTAAAAATATAAAACTATTTAATAATTATTTTTTAAAAATAATTTTGTTGAAATATCAAGTGTTAATCTCACATTGAATGGGAATAAACAAGAAAAACAATATATAAGTGACAAGACTCATAAACATAACACCTTATTATTATTTGGATAGTATGGATATGGACATTTGGCAAGACTCATAAATCACGTCAATTGTATGTCATTTTCTTTTTTTTTAATCTTTTCCTTTTAGCATATTGTCATAACAAATTTAAAACATTTCATAGAAAATAGGAAATTATAATTCTTGACTAATACGATTAATAGAAATTTACTTCCTCCATTTCAAAACTTTCACTAGTCTTAATTATAAGAAATTAAAACAAATTAAAAAGTTTTTTTATTCTAAATATAAAAAATATAGTACTACCTTTATTTTTATTTAATTGTCTACTTAAAAACCCAATGCAATAATAGTTACATTTTTTTCTTTTCATTTTACGCTTATGTTAATAAATGACCAACTATTGAAAATTAGTGAAACCCAATAATAGTAAGAGAGCTAAAAACGTAAAATAGAAAGTTTAAAATTTATTTTCATGTTGACAAAAAAAAATTATTTTCATGAAAACAAGAGTAATGATTACATTCATTAATCTATGTGCTCTTTATTAAAATGGACAGTTAAATAAAAACAAAATTAGTACTATTTTGAGTTGTGTTAATTGTGAAATTTCTTATGTACCATAAATTTGATTTCGGATCTGTCCATTTATAATGGAAATGGACATCTCCATTCTTTTCTTCATGGTAATCATACGTGTGTTTAAATATATATTTCAATGGCTTAAATTTAACTTATTAATTTCATTTTTTTAAAAAAATGCCCATCATGGTCGTTTCGTGGCTAGTGCCTTTTGTCGGATGCCCTTACTGGCAAGAAGAATAGAAAAACAGAGATTCAGGCCATAGGGACAAGGAGAAGAGCGAACTCGATGTAGCCACAACTAGAAGAAGAAGTAAAGTCCCTGTGTCTCTTGCCGGCGACCCTCACTAGCCGCGGTGCCCCTCCCGGGCCACGACGGTCTTCCATGCCTGCGGTGCCCTTTCTTTTACGTCGCACTATTTTATAAATTTAGATATCATATGTTAGAATTCTCCAAGATCTGTAAAAAGATGATTCTTATCACTAATTATTCATATAATATAAAGTAAAAAAATACAAATAGATAGTTTTAAAAATATATTTTTAATTTGTAATATATTATATATAAATCAATTTTAAAAATATATATAAATATATTAGATATTTTAATAAAACTATTATATCCCTATATATAATTATATATGGTATTATTTATTAAATAATTATATATATGAGTGCGGGTATGGGGCGGGTTGGACATCATAGTGCCCGTACCCGCGCCCACCCCCAAGAAAAAAAGCGGGCTATTACCCGTATCCGCGCCCATACCCATTTTGCGGGTTTTTGCCCTGCCCATTGCGAGTAATTTTTGCGGGTACCCATAGGATTTGGGCTTAATTGCAATGGCTCTGAAAAACTCATAAAGCGCTACTTTCTTTAGCGCCACATCAAATGATTTGTCTTTACCATGTGGCTCTAACTCAGTTAGAGCCATATAATAAGACAAAACATATGGATCTAATTGAGTTAGTGCCACATGATAAAGCCAAATTTGCAGTTTCACGGGACGCTACTTCATAAAGCGCCATATAATTCACCGTGTGCACTCTCTCTCCTACATGGCCAAAACTACCCCAGAAAAATAAAAAGTTTTTTTAAAATATTATTTAGGTAAATAGTTATTTTTTTAATATTATTTGGGTAAAAAAGCCAAAAAAAAAACATCTTAGCCATTATTTTTTTAAGCACACGTGTCATTGTTAAGAAGAAAGGAATGGAGATATCCATTTCCATTACAAATGAAAGGATCCGCACTCTCTAAATTTGTAGTCAACTATACTCGCTGTTACCCATGATAGTGGATGTATATATTATGCTATTTTTAATGACCAGTTACTGAAACATTAGTTGCTATTCTAATAATTTTAATTAGAATCAATTTTATCACTATTTTACTCCTCCATTTCAATTTATCATTTTTTTGTGTTAACAACAAGTATCCTCTATTATTAGGGGTAATCCTGTTCAAAGCTCAGTCACATTTAAATCTCATCACCCCTCCCTAAAAGTGTGTTTAGTGGGGGATCAAACTCAAAAGGTGACCCATTTCAATTTATCTATCATTTAAGGTTTCTTAACACAAATTAAGAAAAACAATAAATAACTTAATGAAGATAATACTTTTACTAAATTATCCAAATTCATTTTTCCAAGTGCATTAAATTTAGGGTGGACTAATACTATTAAATGTGAAGGCACAATTCTCAAAGTCAAAACTCATTTTTCTATAAAATTTATTTCGAGTAAAAATGAAAAAAATATAATTAATATTACATTGAAACTAAAGAGATACTGTCAAAACGAAAAGAATTTTTTCTTCTAAAATGACAAATAAATTGAAATCGAGGGAGTAATTATTTAAAATTAAGGGTATTTCTGGAATAAAAAAAAAAATTACGACACTATTAATTACAATAAACTTGGTCTTGATGATTTAGTTTTATGTTTTTTTATAAATAGGACCAAAAGTAGTATTATTTAAGGTTATGTATACAAATTAAGAAATTTTTAAACGTATCTAAATTTATAAAATCTTTATTAAAACACTCTCATTTATACTTCACGTAGTTCATTGAAGAGCATTTTACCAATGTTTCAAAACTATTGTTATTTTATAAATTCAAGACCAATTATTTTTTCCCACTATAACCTTATTTTATATTTCTCTAACTAACAACCATAATTATATCTCTCATTTTATCTCTTAAGATAGTATATTCAATCTTTATTACACACTATTTCTTTTTATGTTTCTAACGTTATTCAATGAAATAAATAAAGTATAAATAAGGGTATTTTAGTAAAAATTATATCTCGAGTAGGCCCTGGTAACCGGGATTTTTGTGGTTAACACAAAAATAATAAAGATTGTACTCCTTTCATTCCTTTGTATATGCCTACTTTTAACGAAAATGTTTATTTATTTTTCCTTGTCCATTACCAATACTTAATTATTTATAATTGAGTTAAATATATTTTTGGTCCCTCAAAATATAGAGAATTTTGGTTCTGGTCCCTCATTTATTTTTTTCATTGATTTTAGTCCTCTATTTTTTAAAATCACATGATTTTAGTCTTCATTATTAGTTATATTCCACCAAAGAATGACATAACAATATTTCTTATGGATTTTTTTATGCATTTATTTCGAAATTTTCTTTGGATTTCAAAATTCAAATGAGATTTTGTTCAAATTCTAAAGAAAATTTTATTCAAATTCTAAAGTTTGTGAAAATTTTACTATAGATTTTTTTACAAAAAGCAAAAGATATTATAGCAATATTTTTATGTAAAAAAATTGTTTTTTTTTTGGAAATTTACTATAAATGACTTTTCTAGAGAAAAAATCGTAAGAAATTTTCTATGATTTTATACCCAGGAAAAGTCGTAATGAAGTTGTCATAGTGACTTAACGGAGTATAGTTAATGAATAGGACTAAAAGCATGTGATTTTAAAAAATGGAGGACCAAAATAAATGAAAAAAAAGGGATCAAAATCAAATTCCACTATATTTTCAGGGAGTAAAAACATATTTAAACCTTAAAAATAAAATGGGATAGTGTCTAATAATATCAATTAGATTTTAGTTCATATAAAAATTTATAAACTTAATTTATCACATATGAATTAGCAATTTAACATATACATTTATATTTATATTTAAAAGATTATTAAATAATATTGGCGTGACATTAATATTTAATACTAAATAAAAAATTACTAACATGGATCGGCTATCAATGAGATGTTTTAGTTTAACTAGTGATCACAACATAGAGAGGAGGATACACATGATCTTGAAAAAGAAAAATATATAAAGAAGACACACACACAATCACGATCGTTAAAGAAAGTAGGGCTATCATATGGTTTCTAGTTAAGTGCCACACGATGTACCGGATCCTATAACATAAATAAAACTAAATATGATAGCTTTGTAAATTGCATACGGCTTTTTGACCACTTTGAGGCAAAAAATAAAAAAAAATTACCCAAATAATGTGATCCCAAAACTATTTACTAGAGTGGCGTGGTCCTGGGCACGTAGTTAAGCAGAATCGCAAAGTGAGCTTGCGCAACTAGAATCGCAAAGTGAGGTTGTATCTCTAGTTCCTTTTTTTCTGAGTGCAATTTCTCAAATGTAAAACATAGCTCTATATCTCTCAATTAGATGTTGATTGTCACAATTGAGAAATTGTACTCAAGGAAAAGAAAATAGAACTATGTTTTACAATCTTTAAGTTGTTTTGGTGTTAAACTTGTTGCTTATTGAGAGATATAGAGATTATATAACTTCGTTTTCTAGATGAACATATATATCACTTAAAACATTGGATTTGGTACAGACGGTGTCAACTAGTTGTCAAGTATTATTGATAAATAACCAACTTAGAATTAAACATTTCTACGTTTATATTTAATTACAAAGAAGATAATACTTGAGAATTCAATTTATTCAATACATAGAACTATCATTAGAAAGTATTAACTACTTATGAAGGGAAAAAATGGTTACTAATTAGATCTGATAGAAATATAGGTTGATACAATTAATAAGAGTCAGAACTTTCTATTCTCCATAATGTTGCTAAAAATTTGTCATTCCGTACACAAGATCATTTTATGGACTAAAGTGAATGATTCCTAATATTAGGAATCCAAAGTGTCACGTTAAGTGACACGGCAGTACTAATTTAACGTCATCAACCATTTTTCTTTGGTGCAATACCACATGTATCCTCCATGGGAGGCAATCCTGTTTGAGCCGGGTAAGACCTCTATGGGTGGCAAAACTCTCCCTTTGAGTATTTAACACAGGGTAAGACCTCTATGGGTGGCAAAACTCTCCCTTCGAGTATTTAACACAGCTGCATACCCAGGGCTCGAACTCGAGACCACAGGTTAAGCTGTAACAGCCCCTTACCAGCTGATCCACGTGCTCGGTGGTGTCATCAACCATTTTGAACTAAAGCAAATGATGGAAATAAATATCAGGGATTAACAGAGACGTTTTGAAATCTCGGGAGCTGAAATGCATGACGCTAAAAAAATCAAGGACTGATATGGTGTTTACTCTTATAAAACATTTATTACTAAGGACCTAAACAAAATTTTGTCAACATCCCATCCGGGCGGTTCAATCATTATAATATCATATCTAATATATAGTTAAAATTAAGTTACATATTATATACCACTTAAATTAGAGGTATATCTAGCATATGTATAGAAATTTGTTGAATTTGTAACCGAGCCAGGCAACATGTCAAAAGAAAAAATGAATTAACAAAACTTGAATAACATATCCGTATATGTGTTGTTCTGTAATCTGTATCTGTATCCCTTTCAATTCTGCACCCTGCTTCCCCACTTTTTTTTCTTTCTTGAAAACTTCTTGAAGATTTTTCCCTTCATTTTTCTAGCTAACGTAACCGCAACTCTAATCCTACACATGAAAAACCACAAGAGTAAAAGAAAGAACCCTAATTTTTTCGTATCATCTGTTTTTTACACCGTAACTCTATAATCTACACTTGTAAAACAAAGATGGTATGAAATTAAGGAATCATTTTCTGAAAGCAAAATCCCCAACTGAAACAAAGATAGCTTTGATCACTCAAGCCCAAAGCTCCCTACAAACCGAAAAATCATTGCAAAAACAGCGAAAGCCATCAACATAACAACCATATCCAGTGCCTTATCTCTCCCCATCCTCCTCTCTCTTCTCTCTCTTTTCATTAAACAGAACTTCTCAAAACTCACCTTCGCTTCTTCTGAATCCACTTTCTTCCTTTTCCCATTCTCCATCGCCTCTTGCAAAATTACCAAACTATCCCTCCCAATCACGTGCCTTCCCTCTGCATCCTCCAAAGTGAGACTCCCCTCCCTCACGTGCATCTCTCCCCCAACCTTCCCACAGCACGTGACCTTCACGGTCCACTGTACCATCCCCCATCACCACCGCGTACACCGCCTGAATCTCCCCTGTCAGCCAGTGCCGCCGCACCGTCACCGGAAACCGGCTGGAAACGTTCGCCGCACGCTTCCTGGTCGGGTCGATTATGATCCAACTCAAGCTCAGATTCTCCTCGAGGTGCTTCAGCCACTCCTCTCCGTCGTTGCCGTTTTGCGCGAACTTCACCGGCGTAGGGACAAGCTCGTTCGGTTCGAGAAGGTCAACCCATAGGGGAGAGGTTAGGAACCATCCTTTATGTGTCTCGGTGCGGAGGACCTTCGAAAAGACGGGTTTGCCCTTGTAGTATAAGTCGACGGCGGAGATAATTTCCTCCGGCGGCGGCGACGATGAGGTTAGGTGGTGAGGGGAAGAGGAGTAATGGAGGGAGGGGAAGGAATCGGAGAAGATGGAACGGTGAGAGGCGGGGAAGGTGGCGATGAGGGAGGCGGTTAGAGGGTCGTTGAGAGAGGGCCACGTGGCGGTGGAGATTTTACGCCAGAGATGGTGTTCGGTGCAGAGGCGGCGGAGGTGAGAGGCGGTGGAGGCGGCGGAGGCTAAGGTTGGGCCGTCGAGTCGGGTGAGGATGTGGGATTGGATAATGTCAGGATGGACGGTGGTGATGGATGAGTCTGATGAAGATGGAACCATAATTGGTGGTGGCGATTGAGTAATGGATATTGGTATCGAGGACTTGCTTTTGTTTGTATTTGAGTATTTGGAAGGAAGAGGAATGAGAGATATATTTGAGATGAAATTGGTGAGTGGAAAAGGGAAAAGGGAGTGGCTTTTATATAGAAGAAGGATAAGGATAATAGTGCTAAATTGATTGATGATTGAGGTAAGTGGTAGTGTGGTAGGACAAAGGATTGGGATAGGAAGTTAGGAAATAGGAACTCACTCGTGTTTTGGAGACTTTTTTTGTGTCAAGTAGCATTGCAAAACCAATTTGGGGGAACGAAACTGTACATAGTCAAGGCTGGCTATCTCAGTAAGGTCAGCGTAAAGCCTGAATAATATTCAACCTTTGCGTTTGAGAGGAACCGTCATAGATATTTCCCATTTGGATTTACTCTCGTTTGGATTGTATCCTGATAAGTGCTGAATCAACTCTTGTGTTTAACATGAAATAAAAAAAGAAATACCTTGTATTCCATAAGGTCAAGGATTAGAAATAACAAAAAAAAGAGAAATGATCTTTGTACATGTTGTACATGTACAACTTAGAGAAAAAATATGAGATGTGATTGGTGATATGATGGAGAGAGATAGAGAGAAAAAGTGTGTTGTATGAGTTGTTGTATGTTTTTTTGTTGTATAAAAAACGTATCTTAAAAAAACGTTTTAATCAATTCTTTTATGTGATTAAAACAATCTGATGTTAAGCGTATAAATATTAATTTTTTTATCTTAAAAGTACTGTTTTAACTTTTGTTAAAATTTATGAACATATTTTTATTTTAATTTGGACATAAAAGCATAGATAATGAAAGTGTTAAAACTTGATATGATATTAGCACAATATGTTACTAGCGAGAAGCGAGGCGCTATTTATATCAAGTGTTATATTGTTGAATAATTTTTTAATGGATCATTGTATTAAATAATCCACCGTTGGATTGAAAGTTACTATTATATAGATCATACAAATAAAATTTTATATTAATCTGAAATTATTTGATATGTCATTGAGATGTCTCAAAATTAACGTTATATATACATTTGAAATATATGAAAAATCCAACTATTTGATTGTTAAGTTATTAGTGTCAAAGTTTTACGAAATTCGACACATATAATCATGATGAGGAATAAACATAATTCAATGGTTGGATTACTAAAAAAACATATTCAATTTGTAGTTATTAGCGGTGTAATACTTGGTGTAACTTACACCGGTATAATTTGAACCCTCCTCTATATATATAATTGATATGAATTAATTAAAATTATTTTAAATATAATTTTGAATAATGAAAATGAAATGTTTTTAGAGGGATAATATTGTTTAAAGTAAATATGATTATGAGAAATTAGTATATACTACATAAACTTATTATGATTATGAGTAATTATAAAATTATTAAATATAATTAGACATTAATTTTTAAATAGTTATAATTCTACATTTTATCGTTTAAAATACAATCATTAATTTATAGAAGTCAAACATAACAAACTTTTACTTTTAGAGTGGAGTGAACACCTTCTCAACTATCAGATTTTTTTGCACACTCTTTAGGTTTAAATTTGCACACTCTTTTAACTGCAGATCAACTCCTATGGTTCAAATTTATGTTTGTTTAATTGCAAGACGTTTTCTTTGAATAGTGATTTAATATATATCACACATATTTTGTTTGTTTGTTAATTGTTATTAATAAGTTCCCATTATCATGATTGATATTTAGCCAGTACAACTTTATCAAGACCACAGATGTCAAATACAAGAAATAAATTTTGAAAAAGAGGGGAAAAATTCACGGCCATTTCGTGGTTAGATCTGATTCCGTATTTCAATCAAGGAGAAAAAGAACAATCACGTGTCAAATTCTCCATTTTCAACTCCAGTGTAGTCTACTATCAATGAAAATTTGGATGACAAAGGAAAAGGAAATTGCTATATGTTCCAACATCGCATAAACAAACAGACAGATTATAAGCGTGAGAGTGAGACCCGTTGTTTATCCGTTTGCAATCTGGCTATACACACAATTTGGTAAATTCTGAAACTAGTGAATGTGCCCGGCTCAGGCCGGTAGCTGTATAACACAGACACAAAGAGTCACATAAACTTAACTTGGGTCGGCCTAATTGATTTTCACTAGGTAATTAATGAAGGTATCACCGTTGTAAAAAAAAAACTAATGCACAATGAATGAATCTTCTAACAATACAATACAGATAGATTAAACTGTCAATAAAGATTGGAATCTTTAATTTGGTCCATAAAAGAGAAAAAAAAGTTAAATTAGTCTCATGCTTTTCGTATTTTAATTTAATGTGTGTTTGATTTACATTTGAGTAGAATTGATTCTGAAAATCGATAATTAAGATGGGGATACACGTTTCCCCAATCACCTAAAAATAACAATACAATGTACAATTATACAAATAAGCCGCCCCTTGTTTCACAGCGTGTTTGCAACATATTAAGTTTGGAATTTGGATCACGAATCAAATTACCAACCCAACCATTTAATTATTGAATCAAGTACTAGTACTTCACTACTTCTGTCGTTAAGCACTGAGCCACTTTGCTAGTTTGCTTGACACAAATTGGTTTTTGTGAACGACCGAAATTGCCGAACCCCACCTTACGGATTGTCCATTGATCAATGAACAGTATTACATGGATTTGCATCATCACTCTAGGTAGCAGGTCAATGAATGCTGTCTTCGTAGACATTAGGTCCAGGAAAATCTTCCATGCTTACAACGTTCTAGAATACACCTGGCCCTGGACACATATGTGTGCTTATTTTTCTTTTTCAATATCAAACGTTTTATATGCCTGTTTTTCAATTAAGTATTGTTACGGTTTAAATCTAAGGTCCATTAATCATGACGGCTCAAAATTGATGTAATTATATTACCAAATATTAATAATTACGCATATACTTGCTCACTTACTCTATTACTGTATACGTCTACTTACCACATTTATGCAGACCAAAACCCCTATAAATAAAGGGTATTAACAATTCATAAGCTACGCAATCTTGCCTCAATCAACCACTTTGACTGTAATACATATCTGACTTGGGCGTCAGAGTCTTTGCAGATACACCCCATCTGTGGACAACCCGGATTCACTCTCCTACAACCCAGATCTAGATCCGAGTTCAACTTCACAGGCCCAGATTCGAGTTCTATATATACCAGAACAAGTATCATATAAAAAAATAAAATATTCTTATTATTTTATTTTAAAAATTAAGAGATAATATTTTTTTAATATATGTGTCATTTTAAACAATACTTAAAAAAAGGAACAGATGAAATATTTTGATACTATATTTTAAATAAGTCAGTAAAAAAAGATACTATGTTTTAAATATGTAATTTTTGTTTAACCACAGGTATCCTCCACGGGAGGTAATCTTATTCGAGCCGGGGAACATCCACATCATGGTGGGGCTAGCTCTCCCAGCGGGGATTTATTTATTTATGTATGATCGAGTATGTGTTTTGATATCTAATAGAAAATTATGAAATTAATAAACTCTTAGCAGCATTCTTTTTGTTTGTTTGGTTGGTTATTTTGGTAAATAAGAATAAGATTTACTATTTTAAACTGTTTACTAAAGTTAATTTGTAAGGATTTGAGTAATACCGGGTAACGTTATTCCAGTACAACGTACCATTTTTTCCCAATTTTTTATAGATTGATAAATATGACTTCAATTTCTATACATCTATGTCAGAGTTTTAACTTTTATAGAAGTTTTTATTTATGTATACTTAAATAAATAAATATTTCATAGAAGATGATCTATCAATTATGCAATATGAAGTAGGATTTGCGATTATTTAAAAACAAAAGGTTTAACTTAACTAATTGCTATAAACCCACTAGGGTCGGCCTAGTGGTTCAGGGGTTTGGGTAGTTTAATATGAGGTTCTAGGTTCAAACCCCATCGCTTTCCTTTGTACACCGAAAAATTGCTATAAATTCATAATAAATGGTTACTATAAAAATATTCTAATTTATTAGTGTCAAAGTCATAAAATAGTTAAGATTATTTCATTTTTCTTTTAATGTACCAAATATTAACTTCCACAAATGCATATGATCGTGGCCGAGATCACAGAGGACGGTCCGAGATGAAGTATAGGGTAGTCGCGGTTCTCCGGTGGTCGCTCCGGCAGGGGGGTGCGCGGTGGTGTACCTGCGAGGGCACTCCAACGCTCAAGTCAGTAAAGGATAGAGAGGAAGAGTGTGGATACTGATAGAAAGATTGCCTTTGCTCATGGGGGTGAGGCTCCTTATGTAGCCATGGGATGTTGTGGCAGTAGGGGGCATGGCAGGTGGAGCAGGCACGCCTCCGCCGCCCTTGACCTGTCGGGGCCGTAATTCCTGGTGGCGTGTGTCAGGCCCCTTTACCTTTATCGGGGGTTACAGGGGGCGCATTAAATGCGATGAGACTTGGTAGGTGCGCTACCCCTGGGTCTCTAGTCGTAGGGGTCCGAGGATCTTACCAAGGTATGGGCCATGGATCAGCCTCGTGGGCGATCGTCCCTACAGGGTGTTGTCCAAACGGCCTAAGGTCCGGGCCGTCAGAAGAACCTTAGTGGGTTCTTCCGTTCGACTAAATAGGGGGTTCGACCATCTCGTAGGAGCCGAGGGTCGACGCCCGGATCAGTTGCCCCCCAGCGTGATGGTGAGCGAGTGGGTCACCATCGGCGATGGCGATCATAGGTGTGTCGTTCGGTTTTCCGGCTCGGCCTAAGACCCGAGCCGACGGGAACCTTGGTGGGTCCTGTCGTTCGGCCAAGTAGGGGGATTCCGATCATCTCGTAGGAGCCGAGGGTCGACGCCCGGATCAGTTGCCCCCCAGCGTGATGGTGAGCGAGCGGCTCGTCTTAGGCGGTATCCTGGCGTACGACCCTCTGCTTCTTGGGCAAAATGTGAACCGGTGTGCCTTAGCAGGTTCGTCGACGAGCGTTTTACCATTGACGATGCCTGTTGTCGACGATCGGCTCGTCCTTCCGCCGTTTGCTGTTAGGTCTTGTCGCACGTCTTTTCATCTGCAGTCGTCCTTCGTGTGCAGTCCCTTTTGCTGATGGTTCAGGTGCTCTACGACACGTGGCGTACTGTCTTTGGTTGTTTTTTCATCGAGACACTCATCCTTTAATGCCTCATTATTGCGGAGACGTGCGTTACGCACGTCTGATGTAGCTGACCCTTTCGTCCCTGTTTTTAATGAGGGAATTTACATTGGTGCCCCTGTATTAGCCTTTGGTGACCGTTTTCTCCTTGGGTGAAATCCCCTTCATGTCCCTCGTTTTTCCTCGTGGCTTTTGAACTTAGGGTGGAATGACCAATAGGTCCTTCGTTTAAACTCTATTAGGTGGAGGGAGTTAACCGCTCCCCCCACTTTGCCTCTCCTTCACCTCTGCGTATACAGAAAGCCTCCATTTTCCTCTGTGCGTCCTCCATTGACGTTTTCGTTTCATCCCTTCCTTTGCTACCTTCCCCTGCTATTTCTTCCCTGATCAACAGCTTCTTCTTGCCTCGACATTTCTGTTGGTGTGCACTGTTGACTACTCTTGCTGTCTGGGGTCTTTTTACTGGGTGTTTTGGTCTCTGCCGCCGTGAACCACCGTATCTTGTTGCGACTCCGTCGCGTTTCTCAGGTATTGCCTCCTTCTCCCACCATTTCCTTTAAGTTTTGCTTTATTTTTCTGTTTGCAATGGCCTCCTCTGAGGGGGAAGTGGTGGGGGATAGAGCAATGGTTCTCTGGAGGTGCTGGACGCGCCTCCTCCGACGTGGTCGCAGTCTAGGCATAGGGCGGAGCCGAGGGCGAGGCCGTTGCTAACTATTCCAGTCATGCTCCAGCGCTTTGCTGGTGCGACGGCCTCGGCTCGAGAAGAGGTCCGAACGCTCCATCCAATGGAGAGGTCGGCTTTTGTGAGTGACCTGTGCGCGTCATCCTTGGAATCCGATCTGTCGTCGATCGAGGAGGATGCCGAGGTTTCTAACTCAATCTCTTCTTCCGTAGGTTATAGGGGGGTCATATGGACGAGGCAAGTACGAGCGG
This sequence comes from Sesbania bispinosa, assembly GCA_026901365.1. NCBI lineage: Eukaryota > Viridiplantae > Streptophyta > Magnoliopsida > Fabales > Fabaceae > Sesbania > Sesbania bispinosa. Next base: position 679,205 of record QLOH01000392.1, read on the forward strand.
CGCAGAGGTGGATAGTCGGGACGCGAGGGTTGTTGGCCGATATGCTTGGGTCGATGCCGAAGTTTTGGGTCTGTCGTCGCGGTACTGCGGAGAGAACGAGGCGACGCTGCGAGCCATGCTGAGTGTGTTCGAGCCGGAGTATGATCAGAAATATAGGATTATTCCCCCAGCTGCTTCCGATCGGATCTGTCACCAAGGGGAGACAAACAAGGGGTTTATGTACCTTTATGCCTTTATGGTGCATCGGTTGAAGGTGCGGGTCCCTTTTACTGACTTCCAGAAGTCCGTCCTTCGGCATTTGAGGGTGGCGCCTAGCCAGTTGCATCCGAACGCTTGGGCCTTCGTGAAAGCGTTCGAAATCCTATGCGGTGTATCGGGTTTGGTGCCGACTGTACCTCTGTTCTTCTACATATTCGACGTGTGTGCTCGGACAGGGAATGTCCGATCGTGGGTGAGCTTGCGTAGCCATACCGGTCGCGCCGTTCTTGGGTTGTATGTTGACTCTGCAAAGTCGTCAGGGGTTTCTTTTAAGAAGGATTTTTTCAAGATTGAGCCCGAGGGTGGGGTTCTTCCGTTCTGGAGATATTCTTGGGAGGAGCAGGAGCCGAGCATTAGCATCTATTGGGATAGTTGCCACTATGACTGGGCGCCCAAGACTTATCAATTTAAATGGGAGCAGTTAACTGCGGCCGAGCAAAGTGCGTATACTGTCTTGGAGAAGGCGATTGAGGGTCGGGGCGGTGCACGTTACTCTTCTCGGCTGCTGATAGATAGTTCGGCCGATGAACTTACTGCTGCGTTGGGTGGGTATTCTTGTGCTTGTGTGTTTGTAAACTATCTTGTTCTATTTTTTCTAACATGTTTGCGTTTGTTCTTTGCAGAGGAAGATGACATGAAGATCTCTGAGCTGATGAAGAAGGCTAAGGCGGCCGGGGCGGTTGATCCGAAGCCATCCGAGCGGAGGAAGAGGAAAGATCGTGATGAGTCGGCCCCTTCACAGCTGCAGGATCGTGACGAAGCGCTGATCCAAGATGAGGGAGGGCAAGACAAAGTTCTGGTGGAGAAGTCCGACGCTGCTCCTAATCAGCCCAAGGCGGGGGAGAGAGAGAAGAAACAGAAAGGAAAAAAGGACGATCCGGTCGGCCATGATGCGGAAGGCTCCTCATCGGCCGAGGTATTGGTGGGCGACCAGATTTTTGCTGATAATTTCTCTCCAGATCTTCCCGTCGTCGATTCTCAGTTTACAATGAAAAGATCAGGCGGAAGTTTTTGAAGGGGGAGTTCAACGTCGACCAATGCCTCCGGGATGCCCAGGTGACCTACCTCTAGCAGGTCTCTTTTTTTAGATTCATTCAGAAGGATGTGGTGCCTGCTGCTCGGAAGACCAAGCAAGAATATGATAAAGCCATGAAGGCTTCTGAGAAGGCTTCAGAGCAGTGCACCAAGCTTCAGACCGAGAAGAATGAGCTTACGGTTCAGCTGGGGACCATTGGCAAAGAGAAAGGAGATCTGGAGCAAAAGGTGACTGACCTCAACCAGAAATTGGTGGAGGCCGAGCAGAAAAGGTTGGCCGACCTCCAGAAGCTGAAGGAAGGAAATGACGCTGAGGTTAGCGAGTTGAAGAGGAAGCTGGTGGCGGCTGTTGAAGGAGAGCGTCAGGCCCTGGCCGATTGTGCCAAATATACCCAGGCTGCTTTTGATACGGCGGTCGAACAAATAAAAGTTCGTAACCCTGCTTACAATCTCGACACACGGGGTATCTCCTTTGAGTACGAGGTGGTCGACGGGGTGGGTGGTGTGTGATGATGGGGATGGCAACAGGGTTGAGGTTCCCCCGGAAGGCCTCCCTTCGACCACACAAGCTTAGACTCTTTCATTTGTAACTTAGGCTAGTTTCCTTCCTGCTTCTTTTCGGTTGTAAGTTTGCTTTCGAAAGATGTAAGACAATCCGGAGTTTTATTCTCCTTTAATATTCTTGTTTATTCGATCTTTTTGCACTTTATCTTTGCATGCTTTATTGCTTATTGTTTGCATGACATTCGCACCGATCGTATTGTTCGTTGTTTGTTCGGTGTTCGTGCCGTTTGATTTGATTATTGTTTGAATGATATTCGTGCCGATCGGATGAGTATGTTGTTACCGTTTCGAACGTTCGTATGACGTTTATGTTTGTTGGGTTTTGCTTTGGCGATTCGTTCATATACGAGCAGGAATGCTGAATGCCCCGGTTTTCACACCGCGGGTTTTGATTGTATTAGCAAGTGGTTTTTTATCAGTACATGATGTTTTTAACTGAAGTATCTTCTCAAGTTTGCGCGTTCCAGTGTCGGGGGATGTCTATACCGCCGAGTGTCTCCAGTCGGTAGGCTCCTTTTCCTGTTGTTTCTGTGATGCAATAAGGTCCTTCCCAATTAAGTGCTAACTTCCCTTGCTGCGCATTTCCTTCCTCCAATGTCGGCCCTTCTGAGGACGAGGTTCCCGGGCGCGAATTTTCTTTCGATCACCCGTTTGTTGTATTTGACTGCGGCTCTCATCTTGACTGCCTCTTCTTGGACGTGGGCGGCGACTCTTCGTTCTTCTAAAAAGTCCAGTTCCTCTCTGATAAGCCGGTCGTTTTGGGCTTCGTCGTGATTTTCAATTCTCCATGTTGGCTCCCCGATTTCGGCGGGATTGACAGCGTCGGCCCCGTGGGCTAGGTGGAAAGGGGTTTCTCCAGTTGAGGAGTGTGGGGTTGTTCGGTATGCCCAAAGGACGTGGTCTAGCTGCTCGGCCCACCTTCCTTTCGATTCATCTAGCCTCCTTTTTAACCCTCGTAGAATGACTCGGTTTGCGGCCTCGGCCTGTCCATTTGTTTGGGGGTGTTCCACAGATGTGAAGTGTTGTTTGATCTTCAGTCCTTCTAGCAGCTCTCTGAACCCTTTATCTGTAAACTGGGTGCCGTTGTCTGTGACGACCGCTTTTGGAACCCGTAACGGCTGATGATACTCTTGTAGAAGAACCTTTGGACCCGAGCGGATGTGATGGTTGCCAGGGGTTCGGCCTCGATCCATTTAGTGAAATGGTCGATCGGTACGATTAGGAATTTTACTTGTCCTGGGGCCGGGGGAAATGGTCCAAGGATGTCTATTCCCCATCTGAAGAAGGGCCAAGGAGTTGAGGGTGGTAGCCATTTCCTCGGCCGGGGCATTGTGGAAATCCGCATGCTTCTGACAGGGATCGCACTTCTGAACATGTTGGGCTGCATCTTTTTCCATTGTTGGCCAGTAGTAGCCTGCTCGTAGGGCTTTCTTTGCCAGCGCTCGTCCTCCCAGGTGTTGACCACAACTTCCCTCGTGAATTTCAGCTAATACGTAGCTTGCCTCGCTAGGGGATAGGCACTTGAGCATGGGGCAAGAGTACCCTTTTTTGTAGAGCCGATCGTTCACCAACGTGTACCATGCAGAGGCACGTTGGATTTTCTTTGCTTCCTTCTTTTCTTCGGGAATTGCCCCGGTTCGCAAGTATTATATGATCGGATTCATCCAGTTGGGTTCTTGGGCAACTTGCATGGTTTGCTTCTTCTCACCGACGCTAGGGCCTGCTAGAGTTTCCTGGACGACTGATCTGTTATTCTCGGCTTTCTTGGTACTTGCCAATCTTGAAAAAACATCGGCCCGAGTATTTTGCTCCCTCGGCACATGGCGAAATTCAACCGACCGGAAGGCTTCTGATATTTCCTTTACTTTAGCCAGATATAGCTGCAGGATAGGTTCTCGTGCCTGGTATTCTCCATTGATCTGGGAAATCATCAGTTGGGAGTCGCTGCATAGGACGACCGTTTCCGCCTCTAGGTCTTTGGCCAAGCTAAGTCCTGCTACGCAAGCCTCATACTCGGCTTGGTTGTTTGACGTCTTGAATTCGAATTTCAGGGACTGCTCAATGGTTATACCAGTGTTATCTTCTAGGACCACCCCTGCTCCGGCTCCTTTAGCAGTTGACGATCCGTCCACGTAAATTTTCCAAGTGACCCCGGGCTTATCCGCTCGGGGTTCCGTCATTTCAAGGGTAAAGTCGGATAGGACCTGGGCCTTAATAGCCGATCGTGGCTCATAGGTGATGTCGTGTTCCGAGAGCTCAATTGCCCATGTGATCATCCGTCCTGCGAGGTCGGGCTTGTGTAAAACTGATCTGATGGGTAAGTCAGTTCTGATGGTAATGGGGTGAGCCTGAAAGTACGGTCGTAGCCGACGTGCAGCTGATACGATTGCGAATGCACCTTTTTCTAGCTTTTGGTATCTGAGCTCTGGGCCCTGCAGGCTTTTGCTAGTGAAGTACACTGGACTCTGATTGCTTCCTTCCTCTTTCACTAGTACGGAGCTGATGGCTTCTTCCCCGACCGACAGGTACAGGTATAGCCTTTCGCCCGGGTCGGGTTTCACCAGGATTGGTGGTTTCGTGAGTGATTCTTTGAAGCTGTTAAAAGCTTCTTCACAGGCCGGAGACCAGTCAAACTTTTGTTTCTTCTTGAGGAGTTGGTACAAGGGAAGTGACCTGTGTGCCGATCGGGCCAAGAAACGGGTGAGGGCCGCTATTCTTCCCGTCAGTTGTTGGACTTCTTTCACCGTGGAGGGACTATTCATCTCCAGGATGGCCTTGCATTTCCCTGGGTTTGCCTCTATCCCTCTTCTTGTCAGCATGTACCCAAGAAAGTGCCCGGCCGGGACTCCGAATGTGCATTTGAGGGGATTTAACCTCATGTTGTGCTTTCTGAGCCGATGGAAAACTTTTTCCAGGTCGGCCACAGGGTCTCCTCCGTCGGGTGTCTTAACGATGATGTCGTCTACGTATACCTCCACAACTTCCCCAATCAGTCCTTCAAATACTTTCGTCATCATCCTTTGATATGTTGCGCCAGCATTTTTGAGTCCGAACGGCATCACGGTGTAGCAATAGGTGCCGTCGTCCGTTAGGAAGGCCGTTTTTTTCCTCGTCATGGGCATACATTGGGATTTGGTTATAACCAGAATAAGCATCCATGAAGGAGAGGAAACGATAGCCAGAGGAGTTGTCTACTAACCTGTCAATGTTAGGTAGAGGGAATGGATCTTTGGGGCATGCTTTGTTGAGGTCGGTGTAGTCTACGCACATTCTCCACTTCCCTGAAGACTTCTTGACCAAGACGACATTGGCCAGCCATGTGGCGTATTGGATTTCTCTAATGAATCCTGCCTTTAGCAGTTCTGCGGTCTGCTCCTTGATTGCCTGTTGTCTTTCTGGTCCCATCCTCCTCTTTTTCTGGGCGACTGCTTTGAGCCGAGGGTCTACTGGCAGTTTGTGATAACAGAAGTCTGGGTCGATTCCTGGCATATCGGTCGCCGTCCATGCGAAGAGGTCGGCGTTATCCATCAAGAGTTTCTCCATTCTGCTTCTAAATTCTGCTGGGAGGTGACTCCTCATTTTGGTGCTCTGCCCTTTTTTTACCAACGTGGATGGGGGTGGTTTCCCCCTCTGGGGAAGGGCGTTCCATTCCTCGGCCTTCTTCTCCCGAATCGATCCTCGGATCCAGATCAACGAGGGATACATCATGCCTTATCTTTAGGGTTTGGGTCTTGGCGTTCAGAGGAGGGTTTTTCTTTAAGCTCAGGTTATAGCAGCTCCTGGCGGTCAATTGGTCTCCTCTGACGGTTGCCACGCGGCCTTCTCTTGTTGGGAATTTCATGGCAAGGTGTACCGTAGAGACTACTGCTCCCATGGCGTTGAGGGTCGGTCTCCCCATAATGGCATTATAGGAGCTCTTGCATGGTACTATGATGAACTTGGACTTAACTGTTTTGCTTCCTTCTTTTCCAGTCAGTGTGACTAGGGCCTCCATATACCCGAGGGGTTGAATGCGATCGCCTGAGAAGCTGACGAGGTCGCTATCATAGGGTAGGAGATCCCCTCGGTTGATTCCCATCTTTTCGAAGCAATTTTCGTATATGATGTCGGCCGAACTCCCCTGGTCGATCAATACTCGCTTTACTTCAGCATTGGCTATCACTGCACTTATTACCATCGGATCGTCGTGTCCGGGCAGGGTGTCTCCGAAGTCGCTTCCGTCAAACGTGATCGTGGGGGTTTGGGGATGCGTCTCGTATCGCCGGGATCTGTGGTGGTCGTCCTCCACATGCTGCACCTCTTTCAGGGCTCTTTTTCTGGAATTGGACGAGCAGCCTCCTCCTCCAAAACCCCCAGCGATCATGTTAATGGTGATCCGAGGTTGTTGGTCTTGGTCCCTTCTTGGCGACCTCTCTCTTTGCTTCCTGTTTGGCGCGTTACGGCTCTTTGGCGATCGGGAGCGGTGTCGTCTTCTCGGGGGTGATTGGCGATCCCGTCGCCGCTCGTCGTGCCCTCGACTACCCCATTCCGATCTTTCCTTCTTCACATATCGACCCAGGCCTCCGTCTCTTATCAGCTGCTCGATGGTATCTTTAAGTTGGTAGCAATCATCTGTGTCATGGTCGTGCCCCTTGTGGAAGGCGCAATACTTGGTTTTGTCCCCTTGTGGGGATTTGATGGGTGGGGGCCTCTTCACCTCGGCCAGCTCGGCGTTGTGTACTTCCTGCCAAATCCTAGAAGGGTTAACGTTGAGGGGCGTATAGTGACCTTCATAGCGTCCTCGGAATTTTTTCTTTTCCTCCCGTCGTTCTCTTCTGCCTTTTTCATCTCTTTCAGGCGCTCGGCCTTCTTTAGAAGTCGTCCCCTTGCTTGTGCCCTCTAAGTGCATTTCTTCGTTCATGAATTGAGTCGCGCGTTCTCTGAAGGCCGTCATGTTCTGCACTCGGATCCTTCTGACCGAGATATCCAAAGGTGTCCCTTTGCGCAGCGCCTCTACTGCGCAATGTAGCTGTACCTCGTCCGCGATATTGGGTGTGAGGGCCACCTCCTTGTAAAATCGGGCCAGGAAGTCTCGCAAGGTTTCGGACTCTCCTTGCTTGACCTTAGCAAGGGTGTGGGAATCTCGTGGTATCTGGTTGGCCATGCTGAACCTTTTGGCGAAGGCTGCCGCGAGGTCGTCCCATTTGTCCACAGAGTTCTGGGGGAGTGTCCTGAACCAGGTCAAGGCCTCCTCATCCAGCGTCCGAGAGAAGCTTCTACACATGATGTCGTCCTGAGCACCAAGGAAGAGCATCTCATTGAAGAAACGGTCTAGGTGCCTACCCGGGTCGGTCTCCCCAGTGTACAGGCTGATAGTGCTGAAGGGTCGCAAGAATCGATCGGGTATTTCCACTTGAGCAAGCCTTGGTGTAAACGGGTGCGTGAAAGGCCGATGTAGGGTTACGAGGCTTGGGACTGTAGTCGGTGCGACCGCGGCGGCTGGGGCGGCTGGGGTGCCGGTCGCTGTTACGGGGATTGCTGTCGGCACCGTTGGGACGACGGGGTTCGTCTGACCAACGTTTTGGGATATGATTGGCTCCACGGGCTTAGTCTCCACCTCTTTATGGAATCCAGGTGTGGTTGCCTTTGGGGTCACCTCTCGCTCTCTTCTGGCCGACGCTTCCTTCGTGTCAGCTTTGGCTGAGGGTGTGGCCCTCCTGCTACGCCCTTGCGTTCGGCTCAGCCTCTCAGTTTGATATTCCGAGGATGAGACTTCGTCTGATGACCCATCGGACGAAGTGTAGCTTGTCTCCTATGATGGCAGATCCATGGTTCTGCACGTCCTCCTTGACGCGGTGCTTCTCCTACTGGTCTCCCTCCGGTGGGATTTTCTCCGTGGTGCTACTGGGATTAAGGATTCCAAGTACTTGATTCTCCTCTCCAACTCCTTTACCGTTCTGCTTTTCCTCTTTCTTTTTGGGGGAGGAGGGGTTCCTTCCCCACTGCTGGAGGTGGTTTCCTTTCTCCTGGTTTTTCTCCCAGACTTCTTCCTCCTAATGACGTCTCCAGGAGGTTTCAGGTGGTAGCTGTCAGTGGAGGAACCCGTTGTGTGCATAGATGGGGGTTGTCCCTGGGTTGTCTTTGGGTGGTGATGGGGCTCCGTCACGACTCCTGTTCCCGCGTCGGGAGTTTCTCCGGTGAAAGGTGGTAGCTGGTTCCTGGTTGTGGCATCCATCTCTCGTGCTTTTGACAAATGGACCAGATCTCAGCGAAGAGGTAGAAATGGTGGGACTTTAGTTACACGTTCCCACAGACGGCGCCAAATGATCGTGGCCGAGATCACAGAGGACGGTCCGAGATGAAGTATAGGGTAGCCGCGGTTCTCCGGTGGTCGCTCCGGCAGGGGGTGCGCGGTGGTGTACCTGCGAGGGCACTCCAACGCTCAAGTCAGTAAAGGATAGAGAGGAAGAGTGTGGATACTGATAGAAAGATTACCTTTGCTCATGGGGGTGAGGCTCCTTATGTAGCCATGGGATGTTGTGGCAGTAGGGGGCATGGCAGGTGGAGCAGACACGCCTCCGCCGCCCTTGACCTGTCGGGGCCGTAATTCCTGGTGGCGTGTGTCAGGCCCCTTTACCTTTATCGGGGGTTACAGGGGGCGCATTAAATGCGATGAGACTTGGTAGGTGCGCTACCCCTGGGTCTCTAGTCGTAGGGGTCCGAGGATCTTACCAAGGTATGGGCCATGGATCAGCCTCGTGGCCGATCATCCATACAGGGTGTTGTCCAAACGGCCTAAGGTCCGGGCCGTCGGAAGAACCTTAGTGGGTTCTTCCGTTCGGCCAAATAGGGGGTTCGACCATCTCGTAGGAGCCGAGGGTCGACGCCCGGATCAGCATACAAATTAAATTCATTTTAAAAAAGCATTTTTAACGTGAGTGTCTACTAGTAAGATCAAGATCCATGTATACTCATTTAAATGTCATTAGTGAAAGGCATTGTCTACCACATCTGCCAAGTATATGTATATACTTATATGTTCGTAGAAAAACATTTAATAATACTTCATGTATTTTATTTTGCCGTAAATTACATTAAGCTATCTGGGTATTTTACTAATTACGGTGTTGGAAGACTTAGAATTAGTGATACGAATCAAATTATGGTATTAGTCAAGAAAAATCTAAATAGTACGAAAAGCAATTCTTACATTTAGTACGAAAGCTATTACTATTTTTGTCTTTTTCCAATTTCTATCACTTTTTTTTATCTTTCTCATAATTTCTTCTTTTTGTCCCTATTCTCTTATATTGGTTTGTGTATGAAAAAAAAACTTCACAGAGAGAGCTGACCCACTAAAATGTAGATATTTCTGGCTCATGTAATATTACTTCCCTGAAGGATACAAGTAGCTTACATAAAAATTAAAAAATATAGGTGAAATTATGTTTTAGGTATCCGAAATATCGTGATTTTTTCATTTGGTCCCCCAATTTTTTTTTTCAAATGGTCCCCAAAAATTATAACGCATTCTCATTTGATCCCTTCGTTAGTGCAGCATTTATTATCTCTGTCAAATGCTTGCGTGATAGCTTAGGTGGACAAAATAAGCCTAGATTACATGTATATGTGTCATCTTATGTTTTCTACATGACTTATATCACCATTCTTAATGAAAAAAATAATTATAGAGTTCATCAATGTGACTCACAAAAAGATGTTGATTAACCTTGTAGGCTTGTTTTGTTATATAGAACTCATATGTATGTCATGTAAGCTTATTTTGTCCACCTAAACTGCTATATAAGCATTTAACAGAGATAATAAATGATGCACTAAAGGAGGGACTAAATGAAAATGTGTTTTAATTTTTTGAGACCACTTAAAAATTTGGAGGAATCAAATAAAAAAATCTCGATATTTTGAACTGCCTTAAACATATTTTAGCCTAATATGTGTGTGTGAAGGGGATTTGCATGTTGTGCCAGTTGCTACTACTACTACTTTCTTCATGTAAATTGGTCAGGTTCATACCCCGTAAGTTCGTCAACTGTTTGCAATTTGCACACCATTTTGATTTTGTGCTTATCTAAACACGCTAGGCTATTTAACGCGTGCGTCCAGGTATATATATATATATCTAACTCTAATATAATCTAATCTAATGGCTCTAGCGGATAAACCATGGGTGGCAAGTGGGTTCAAGTTGGCTTGCTTTTTCTTACGTATTCTTCTACGTACCTGTCACTTTTCAAATTGAATGCTGCAAAATAGACTTGCAACTAAACGGCTTACACTTACTTGTAGGCATTGTCTCTTCAAATCCCATCCCTTTTGTTTGGCTTCATTTGGTCATTACCATTTTTATATCCCTTTTAGTTTGGGAGCATGCAGTTAGTTAGATAAATTGCATAAGCAAGTCTCTAGCTGATGTTGACTTGTTTTGGAACAACTCTTTGGCAATAGTTCCTTGTCTCTACCAAAAAACCAAATTACTTTTCTGTTTCTCTGTTTAGAAAAATAAAATCTAAATAAAAAATGATGGTTAAGAAAGAGTAATATTATTCAAGACACAGAAATCTTTTAAGTAATTAATGTTATAATTTTTATTAAAGAAACAAAAAAAAAGTCATATAAAGGAAATAAGTAGCGAAATTTTAACCTTATCATCTTAACCTTGATCATCGGATAAAGTCATCAGTAAAATGTAAGAATTTATATACTATACTACTTGTTATTTTTCTTGATGGAAGATGCCAATATACAGAGCGCCAAAAAAACATTTAAGAAACACATAAAAATGAGAAATTAGTTGTATAATATTTTGTTATACATTAAGTGAGATAGAAACCCAAAAAAAAAAAAGAAATAAAATAGGTGATCTAATGGAGAAAATAAAGAGAAAAATTGTATAAATTTATGAATAATAGAAACTCTTATAAAATGACTTTTTTTTAATAAATAACTTTTTCATATATTTTTAAGCATGCTAAATTATATTTAAATTTATCAAACAATGGTTGGTCGCAGTGAAAGTGAGTTATGACCCCAGACAGACTTTACATGCAAGGTCGGGGATTTCTCGAGTCGCCCGCCACTCTTAAAAGGGTTTTACCTAATCACCACCCTCACCCAAGAGTTAAACCCAAAAACCAGAAAATTTTTATTTAAATTTAAGTTCTCTCCAACTTAAATAAGTAGGAACAGGGGAACACGGAAGTCACGTAACACCTTTTCAAAAGTCCAAATGTCATATATCTTTTTCGGCTGCGTATTGTTATGTGCGTCAGTGTTTTTCACTTAATATATTGACTTTGAACGTGTTAGTTGCTACTTCGGGTCCTCCATGTTGTGACAATTTCAGACATCGAAATTTCGCAATGATATTTTCAAATTGAACGTGCGTTCAACTATTCATGTGTGTGAGACGAATAAATTCAAATAAAATTATAAACTCAAAAAGTGATAAAAAAAAGTTTGATGTACCAAAAATATCTGGGTCGCAATTTGATACCCTTCCATCAGAAAAAGGTTTTGGTACGATTTTGTTATTTAATGGAGGCATAAAGGCTAAAACTACATGAGAATAAGTTGTGTACTCCATCTTAAATTATTTCAAAGACATAATTTAGATTTTAAATGAAACACGTGTATTGCAAATGAAAATATGAAAAAATGGGGGAACAAAATAAAAAATACAGGATAATGATTATAGGGGATCAAAAAGTCTTTTCAAAAATTAAAAATACAAATTCTAATAGTTAAATATTGTCCCATAACTGTAAAAATACTAAGACCATTTAAGAAAGTTGAGAGAAATTTATTAAATGATTAAAAAAGGTACCAAACCCCCTCTTACTGGAGGGTACCATAGAATTTCCCAAATATCTTCCAATTATTCATGAATGTAAAGACATTGTCACATTTACCAGTTATCAAGATTATGTATGCATGGTAAGAACTAAAAAAAAAAACCACCACTATTGAAACAGCTGACTGTTTTTACGATGTCTTTATTGCTCGGTTTACACCAAAATCACATTATAAACGTGGTCTCAAACTAAAGCTACTCTCAAACATGTTTGGATTACATCAAAATCACGTTACAAATGCGAATTCAGTCCAACACCGGCATGTTTGATTTCCAATAGATCCACATTTCAAACGTAAAACATGGATCCAGACAAACGTTACTCTTAATAGCATTGGCTTGGATCCACGTTTATAACATAATTTTGATAGAAACCAAACACACCATAGATGAAGAGTACTAAAAAAATTTCTGTTCACGGTACAATAACACAAAATAGAAGACATTTCTTAAAGACTGAAACCATCAAAATCTAATTTGGAATGTTACAAGCAAATTTAAACATGGAGCTCAACACTAACTGCATTTCACATTAGTCACGTGAAAAGAAGGGGGGAGGGCATAAAACATAATAGCTGATCAAGAAAACTATCTTTCAGAAACTGGTTAGCAACGACTCATTAAATAATCGAAGGGGAAGATCAGACCCATTTCACTCGTGGGACCTGAATCTGATGTGCAAGTCACAGATTAGCAACATAACCACCCTCCAGCTTAGAGCATAGCAAAAAACAACTGAGGAACTCACCCTAAGTAATGAGAAATGCAATGAGAAATCTGGCAGCCAAGTCCGAGACTCAAAATTTGTCCTCAATTCCTCGTAGTCAAGGCTTGAAGCATCAACATATCTTGAGAAATTATCACTCATCACCCCATGTTGATGGCCCTCCAATTCCAATTTCTGCTACTGGAGATAATAGAGACTCCATGTTCTGCTTTTTAGTACTCTTACGCTTGGTGAGTGAGGTTACTGTGCTATCCACCAATTTCACATCCTTAGCCACTGTCACTGTGTCCTGTACTTTCGTTTCACCACCATGATTCAGATTTTCTGCATCATTGATGTTAAAAAGCTCCACAAACGAAGCTTCTGCATTATCAATAACATCAAGTTCACTCTGTTCCTCATTCTTTTGTTTCTTCTTTGCTTTCTTCTCAATCCTAGTAACATTGTCCTCATGCGCCAAACCCTTGTCCAAGGGCTTGTCATCCTTTCTTAGCTTTTTCTTAGTTGATTTATTTTCCATGCTAGGATCAACACTGTCTTTCTTTCTATCTGTCCTATCCTTCTTATGACCTGTATTTTGCTCATCAACTTCCTTCTTAGATGCATCCACAGTTTTTCTTCCTTTTCTTGCTTGACTTTTCCCCCAAGTCAAGATCATCAGCAGCTTCAAGATGATCATCCTCATTTGGACCTATTGGATGAAATCTTGCACTCTTCTTTTCTCGGATGCCATCTCTCAAAATTTGATCCGCATGATCTACTACAAATTCATCAAGACCACCAACCTTGCTACCTTTTTCATTCTCAGTATTTTTATCTACTGGTCTAGCATTGAATATCTGTAGTTTTGGCAGTGCTTTCTTAATCTGTAACATTGTACCCGTGATAGTTTGGATGGTGAAATTTAAGAATCAAGTATGAATTAATATATGAACCAAAGAAACGGGAGATGGGGTCACCTTTCTTGTAATTTTATCAACCGTGGCAACAGGATTTCCTTGTAGATTGAGATTTCTCAGATTCGTGAGTGATTCGATTACCTACAGTTGTAATACATGATGAAGATACATGTTAAAGAATGTACATGAAATGCTGGAAAAAGTGAAAATTCCAGATATGCATGACGAACCTTTAGTTCTGGCCACCTTGTGATCATATTATTCCCCAAATCTAAATTGCAGAGCTTTGAATTGTGCATTAACTCATCTGGGAGAGACTGAAATGCAGAAGTCAGATGTTGTAAACAATATAAAACAAAAAATTTCTCAAGCAATAAAGTCATAAAAAATTATATAAATGCACTACATGGAATATTCCAAAGAGTCAAAGAAAAATCATCAATTGATGTGGAATTAAAAAAGGAAAGTCATAAAACACCTTAATCTCATTGTGAGCAAGGCGGAGCTCTCTCAACTCAATACAAGATTTGAGTGAAGTGTCAATACTCCGAAGCTGGCAATAAGAGAGGGAAAGCTGGAACCAGGAGAGATATTATGAGCAATAGGAATACGATATTGAAATAAGCACTGAAGGAGCTAAACATCTCGCTGCATCCTTTACCTTTGTGATAGATTTCACCTTCATCAGAGCCTCACCAATTTTTCGGATAGGATTTTTGGATAGAACTGCAGAAGAATTTAGAGATAATTGAAGATTATTCAAGTTCAAACCATTAGTAAGGTATTAATAGGTCAAAAATAATTATGCATTTCAAACATACAATTGACTATAGAATAAAACAATGATAAGTATAATAGTATTGGTTTATCTGTGTGTGCGTGGCCCAACTAGTGGGATAAGACTTTGTTGTTGGTGGTGTATATATGTTTGTATGTATAAAATTAACAATAACATTTCTCCTTTTCAACATGAAAAGTGTATTGCTCAATCTCCTTTAATAATAATAATAAAAACCTTAGGAATTAGGATCTATCAAGAAAGGCTGCAATCTATCACTTTCCAGCTCATGGTTTCATCCTGATTACTTTTGTAGGCTTTTTAATTTATACTCTCTTGTTTTCATGTAATATTTGATTCAAGTGCGTCCTTCTTATAAATAGATGACAACTGAGATTAAATCAAAATTCAAATATAGCCTAATGTAATGGAAGCACAACATCCAAGCCATGTTAAGAAATGTTAGAATTTAAAGAAAATGTAAAGAATAATTAATCATACCAAGAGTGTTCAACTCTTTCATCTGATCAAGTTTGCAAATGGAGATAATCTCATTTTCTGCCAAAACCCAAAATGAAAAGTAAGTGTGTAGAAAATAGAAAAAAGAAAGATAGAAATAAATAGAAAGATTCAGTACTAATATTTTTTGCATAGTTCTATGTTCAACCTTCAAAATAGATGATGTTAGAAGGCGATCATGTAAGAAGTCTCACCATTCAAAATAAGTGCCCGGAGGTTAACAAGTGACCTGACCTGATCAATAGATTTAAGCTTATTTTTGCCTGCATTTAGCACCTGGTTCACATATAATAAGTTCGTTGAGCAGATTGTTTGACATAAAATAAGTTCGCTATTCTGGACATATGCATGTGGGAACAAAACAAGCACAATAAAAAAAAGACATAAGAATCCTCATCTCCGAAAAGAACTCAGCAGAATGCCACTCTTTCTAGAAGCTTTGAAGATAGCAATCAGATTCTGAGAATAATATTTTATTAAACATTCAGCCTGCCCTGTGAAATGAAAAGTTTCTTGTAAATTTGATCTAAAAAACTAGAGACTTGAGCCCTTGGAAATTCCTCTATCATCACAAAGAGGATATTACCATCATACCATGTATATATACAAGATGCACATGAACTACAAACAAGTAATGTCGCTGGCAAAAGGAAACAGCTTGATCATCAGAAATTAAACAATTCTGTATTGTGATTGAGATAAATATCTATAAGGCAATTAAAATTCCAGCATCATAAGTATCAAGAGGGAAATCACAAATCACAATACTTGGGAGTTGAGGCTATAATCATATCAATCTCAATATAAGAAATACTATCCATGGCTTTATATGTACAGCATTGTTTTTCCAATACAATTTGAACAACCAATCCTATAGAGGCAAGGTCTGATAGTGACAAGGCAGCTACTTACAGTGAGCTTAGTAAGTCCTTGAATTCCTTCTAAGCTTTCTAAGTTGTTTTCTACAACGGATAGCCACTTCAAATTAACACATGACCTCAAGCCCTGGTGTAGCATGTATAACAAACAATTAAAAAATGCTCATACCTTCTTACTTTTAATCTAAAAAAAAAAGAAAAAGGAAAAAAGAAGAGCTAAGAGATAAAGTACCTCAAGTGAAGTGAGATTGTTGAACTTGAGGTCAAGCTTTTCCAAGTTTTTGAAGTTGGCCAAGCATGATACCTGGGTGATTTCCAAAGTTAAAAAAGTTAATATTTTTGGCGGTTCTAACTTCTAACTCATGAGGGGCACAGAAAACAAAAAAGGGATGGAAGCTCACATCGGAAAGAGCCTTGTGAGTGAGCTGAAGATTGGTAACGGAACTTGAATCGGCGCCATTGTTGTCCTTCAATACCTGCTCAGAGCTCAGGCGTGTCATGACCTTGTCTCTCTCCTCACCTCACTCCTTCAACTCGTAACCCAACACTTCTAAACTCCTGAGTTCTTTTCTTAACCTAATTTCATCGTAAAAAAAAAAAAAAAACCCTACCTTTCCCATCTCATTTAATTTTGTTTATAATACTAAAACAACTTAATTTAATTTTTTTATTTCATTAATTATCTTAAAAAATAAAATAAATTTTTAATACAAATCTTAATCTACCGGAAACTATTTTGAAAAAGGCTCGTGCTAAATATAAAGTTGATATCATATTTAAATTAGATATAAAATAAAATCACATTATTTTCCTATATTTTTAAAATTGGACCGGTAATTGAATCGGTGAAGGCACCGGCTCACGGTTCAATGGTTCAACCGTGATCGAACCGGTAATAATTAAATATATATTTTTAATATTATATAATATTTTAAGTAATAAAATAACATAAAATTATAAAAAACCAAGATATAAAAGATTATAAATAAATATAAAGGACCTTTTTATATATATTATAAGATAAAAAATAATAATAATTGACTAAATAATAAATATTTATGTGTAATTTTTAAAAATTTATTCTTATTTATCACAAAAATATTTTAGATTAAATAAAAATAAAAAACTAAAAAATTGAAAACTGCTCAGTTCAATCGGTTTTATGACACCTGTGAGAGCCGGAGGCTGATGAGGGCGGGGAGTGATCGCTGGTGCAAATAGGCACGGACAAGGAGCGGCTCCTGGCAGGCTTCTGAGCACACATGGATGAACCGAATCCACACCCAAATGAGAGGGATCCAGAGGCTGTGCAGGTATGGGACTGTACAGTTGAGGATAGCTTAAAGGAAATTGTTGTGGAGAAGTATACCAACAAGGTGCATCTTCTTTTCGGAAGCCCATAACATAAGAACTCCATAATTAAGCGTGCTTGGTTTGGAGCAATTATGGGATGGGTGACCTTCTGGGAAGTTTCCCGGAAAGTGTGCAAGTGAGGAAAACACATACTGGAAAGACTCGTGTTGGTTTGTGGGGACCCTCATCACTCGTGCTGTCCTGCAAGCGGCTCGAGGGCGTTACATAGACTTAATGTGACACTCTTCTACCCCCAAACTCTTATACAATAAATAAATCGAAATATAGGAAAATAGTGTCCCACGGCGGGTAAAAAGGTTCACATTTCTCATCGTATAAAACCTCATCTATTTCAAAGTTAACTCATATAAAATAGAAATAGAAGTCAACCGTTTTTCAAAATACTTTAAGCTGCGGAATCTCAAGTATCAACATCAAACTATACTACTGGTCATGTAAGGCACTTAAAACAGTTTACAAAATCTTTCCTAACTAGAAACATATAGTAAAAACCCCCAATAATATGCCCTGATGTCACATGTATCAGAACGACACTCCCTTCAATCAATACTCGACATCAGTCGTGTCATCATCATCACCTGTAAAATTAACCACAGTGTAACGGTGAGAAAAAGAATATCAACTCATACATACACATAGGAGGCTACCCTATCCTCACCCTCATGTAAACGACGTCATTTTTAATCACACCACATACTCAAACCTCAAGTAATTCATCATATAGTAATCATATATATCCTTATATAACAAATCATCGATATCCTCATATAAATCTTACATCATCATTCACCAAGAAACACATACTCTATTCTCAACACATAATACTCATTTCATCATTAATACTCATATCATCATCATATAATTCAATTTCTACATCAAATATAACGCATGTTCATTCATCATCATATACACCGAAACTCCTCAACCTCGTCCCAAGGATCGTGACTTGGAACTCCACACAATGGGCGCACCTCGTCAATCACCCTAGTTGTTACCAATGATAGTCTACCGGTGTCACCACACAAATCAATAGGTTGTCCCCCTCGTTGCGCCCGCACAACGACATTCGACCCTAGGTTGCACCCCCTCGTTGGGTCAGTACAATTCTATCATCCCTAGGTTGCACCCCCTCGTTGGGTTCGTGCATCGAACGCTCCATCATGGTCTCTGCACCCCCTCGTTGGGTCCGTGCAGTTCACCTCCTGAGTTGTACCCCCTCGTTGGGCCTGCACAACTCAGGTATCACCTCATATGCTCAAGGCATCATCATCATCGTAAGGTTATATACATCGTCATCGTTAACATCATCACACATCGTCAATCATCGTTATCATCATTAAATACATCATTATCATCATCATCATCATCATATAAACATCATAATCATCATCATCATATAAGCATCATAATCATCATCCTCATATGAGCATCATAATCATCATCATCGTTATCATCATCATATAAGCATCATAATCATCATCCTCATAAATCATCGTAAGCATCATCAAGCATCGTCATCATAAATCATCATAAGCTCAATGCATCAATATATTATCATCACACCTCACATACCTCTTACACTCAATACATCAATACATCGTCATCATACATTCTAACAATATAGACATCTAACATCAAGGGAGATATTAATATCATCATACTCAAACCCCAATCAATACACTTTCTGTAAGGTCCAAGAATCCCTTGAGAATGTTTTAATGATGACAACCAATCAAGGATTACTTGGTATAATTCTGATCTTTAAGGACTAATGTTTTTGTTCAAGTGTATATTCAGAAGATACAGGTAAGCATCTGCAGAAGGAATGATTAAACAGAATAAGAAGGAAAGAAATGATCCTTAAATGAGAGGAAATGACTTAGAATTAACAGGAATGACAAATCTGTGAAAAACAGATTTAATACAACACTTAAGAAGCATTAAGATGTTCTGTGTCATTCTCCAGAAGATAGGAACAGTTTCCTAGAAGAAAGATAATTTTGCTTAATTATCTTAGAAGGAAGATTCACTTTAAAAATATAAAAGAAAAGCTTATCACTGGCCGGCAAACATCAAATTACATGTGAATCATCCTCTGTAAAGTGTAAAACTCAATCACAGAAGATAGAAAGCTGATCTGATGTAGGACCTGAGTCTGCAGAAGGAGCAGACCATGACAGAAACCAAGAAAGCAGAATGAACTTGCATCTTCTATGGTTACAGCTACAACATTAGCTTAAAAATATTCTTAATCAAGTATATATCGAATGACAGAAACATTCTGCAAAAGGAAGATGCCTACAGAAGATCTGCAGAAGGAGTACATTACTGCAGAAGATGCACTTAAGCCAAATACATGATAAACTCCTTCTTCTCATCTTCTCTTGATTTCAGTGGGCAAGATAACACAAGAATATGTGAAAATATTGTACTGGAAAGCTTCAGCATGTTTGCAGAAGAATTGCCCTGAGAAATAGCCCAAAACAGCCTACAGAAGGAACCCTGCAGAAGGAAGAGTTGGTCAAAGTGACAACTGTAAAGTTGTACTTGCTGCAGCAGAGAAAGGGACAACTCCTTGGGTCCAGCTAGCTATCCAACGGCTATTTCACTCTAGCCTTCTATAAAAGGAGAGTTCCTCCTCACTTGGAAGGCACCTCACTCCAGAAGATACATCAGCTGTTGCTTCTACACTTTCTAATCTTCTGGAAAACTTCTCTCTCCTTCATAAGAGTGTTCTCTGGTCTGAAAAGCTTTGGAGAGAGTCTTGGCTCAGCAATTTGCTTCTGTTGTGCAAGTATTGTAATAGTTTGAGCTTTATTTGTTTATAATCTTTCTTGTAATTGGTTGTAAAAGTCTCAAAAGAGGTGTGCAGGTGCATAGCCTTCTTCTGAGCAGTAAGGGAAAGGTTTCCCTGTGAGGTTTACTGAGATTTGGTGATCTCAGTGGGTATACAGAATCTGCAGAAGGTACTTGCAGTATTCTGGGCAGTAAATCTTCTGCAGAAGGTTCTGTAGTTGATTTACAGTGAGAAAGTTGGTTTGGTTGTTGTTAGCCTGAAGAGGCAGGTAAAGAATACTAGTGGTGAGGTCACCCAAGAAGATTGTAAGTTGATTAAAAGAGTGAGAAAATCCTACAGGTGTAGGGACTGGAGGTAGCCTCAGGTTGGAAGTGGTGAACCAGTATAAAATTCTGTGTGCCATCTTCTTTACTCTCTCTTTATTATACTGCATATTATTTACATCTTCTGCATAATTAAAATTAACTAACAACTATCTTCTGAAAGTCTAAACTCTTTGTACTTAGCCAAGGAAATTCCTTGAGCAGAAAAAGTATTTAAAGAAATTGCAGACCAGATTTATTTAATCACAATTCAACCCCCCTTCTTATGATTAAAGCCAAAGCTTCAATTGGTACCAGAGCTTGCTTCTAGGGTTGAACTTACTTAACATTAAGAGAAGAAAAGATCAAGGGATATGGCAAATCATGGAGCTGCAATGTTCATACCAGAAGGTTCATCCACAAATAGGCCTCCAGCATTTGATGGAAAAGACTACTACTATTGGAAGGACAGAATGAAGTTGTTCCTAGAATCACAGGACATTGATCTTTGGGATATTATAGAAAAGGGAAACTTTGTTCCTATGATTAGAAGAACAAGGTTTCTCACTCCTCCCAAAGAAGGAGAATCAGAAGTTCAAGAAGAAGTCCCTCAGCCCAAAGAAAGAGAATTCTGGACCTTAGAAGATAAGCAAAAATATCTTCTAAACTCCAAAGCTAAATTCTTTCTTCTCTGTGCACTAAGCAGAGGAGAATATGATAAAGTGGCTGGATGTTCTACAACCAAAGAAATATGGGATACACTCAAAATATCCCATGAAGGTACTGATCAGGTTAAAGAATCTAAAATCAACATACCGATCCATCAATATGAAATGTTCAGCATGGTTGAGCATGAATCTATTGATGAAATGTTCAGTAGATTCACTGTCATTATTAATGACTTAAAGTCTCTTGGAAAAAGCTACTCAAACCAAGAACAAGTAAGGAAAATCCTTAGAAGTCTTCCAAGAATATGGAGACCTAAGGTTACTGCAATTCAAGAAGCCAAGGACCTTGCTGTTCTAAAGCTAGACGAATTGCTTGGTTCACTAAAAGTTCATGAGCAAGAACTCATGGATGAGCTGCCTAGAAAAGGAAAGTCCATTGCCTTAAAAGCAAGTACTTCCAGAAGGAATAGCTTAACCTCTACTGAAATTATTGACTCTGAAGAAGAAGAAACATCATCTGAAAAAGATGATGAACTTGCCTTCATCTCAAGAAGAATCCAAAAGCTAATAAGAAGAAAAGGCAAAGGAAAGAAAAATTTCAGTTTCAAGAAGGAAGGACAGAAAGCTGAAAATTCAAAGGCACAAGTCATTTGCTATGAGTGCAACAAACCAGGACATTTCAAATTAGAATGTCCCCAGCTAAAGAAAAATTCAAAAACCTTCCAGAGAAGGAAAGCTATGATGGCAACTTGGGACGACTCAGACAGCTCTTCAGAAGAAGAAGATGCTGGAGAAGAAGAAGCAAATATATGCCTGATGGCTGGAAATGGTGATGAAGAAAATGAGGTAATCACTTATACTCCTACTGCATACAAAGAATTAGAAGATGCATTTGAAAACTTACTATCTGATTCACACACACTTGCACAAAAATGTGCACTTTTAAAAGAACAACTAGCTAAAACTAAAGAAGAAAATGAGAAACTAAAAGAAGATAATGATAGACTAAGTAAAACCAACCAATATCTTCAACAATCACACTTTAAGCTATCAGAACAGGTTAGAATAATTAAAGAAAACTTTGCAGAAGATACGAATTCTACAGTACTGCAGAAGGAAAACAATCTTCTGCAGAAAAAGGTAAATGAACTACAAGTAGATTTGAGTAAGTTTGTCAGTAGTACACTTAATCTAAATAAATTAATAGGGAGTGGCAGAGAAACAACTAATAAAACTGGATTAGGATACAATAAAGCAGGAACATCAAAAATAAAGAAAACTGTTTTCATTCCTGCTAAAAGGCAACCTCCTAAGTGTTCTTGGTGTAACAAAGTTGGACATACTGATCAATACTGTTACAAAAGAAATAGGAGCTGGAGAAGAAAGGTATCTAACCCTTCAGGACCCAAAACCATTTGGGTACCTAAATCCTTACTTTGCTCCAATATAGGAAAAGGGAGAATCCCTCAAGAAGAAAGAGCTATGGTTCTTGGACAGTGGCTGCTCAAGACATATGACTGGAGACAAAAGCAAATTCATACTTCTCCACAAAATTGAAGGTGGAACAGTTACCTTTGGAGACAACAACAAAGCTCACATCAAAGGTATTGGAGAGATAGGTATGAAAAATTCCACTCAAATTAATAATGTGTATTATGTGAAAGGGTTAAAACATAATCTTCTCAGCATCAGTCAGCTATGTGACAGTGGCTATGAAGTTATGTTTCAACCAACATTCTGTGAAATTAGAGAAGCATCTACAAAGAAAGTCCTATTTTCTGGTCTTAGAAGCAAAAACCTATACAGCATATGTCTAGAAGAACTATCTGATCATACATGCTTTGCTTCTTTTGAAAATGATAAATGGACATGACATAGGAAAGTAGGTCATTTAAATATGAAAAACATTTCCAAATTATCAAAACTAGACCTAGTTAGAGGATTACCAAAAATCAAATTTGAGAAGGATAAAATATGTGATGCATGTGTAAAAGGAAAACATACAAAATCAAGTTTCCATCCAAAAATGTCATCACTACTAAAAGGATACTAGAATTATTGCATATAGATTTGTTTGGACCTTCTAAAACACCAAGTCTAGGAGGAAAGAAATATAGACTTGTCATTGTAGATGACTACTCTAGATTCACATGAGTTTTGTTCCTTACATCTAAAGATGAATCCTTTGATGCTTTCAAAATCTTCTCAAAGAAGATACAAAATGAAAGTAGCCATTTGATAGCTTTTGTAAGAAGTGATCATGGAGGGGAATTTGAAAATCATTCTTTTAAAGAATTCTTTGATGAAACTGGAATTTCACATAATTTCTCATGTCCTAGAACTCCACAACAGAATAGAGTTGTAGAAAGAAAAAATAGAACCCTCCAAGAGATGGCTAGAACCATGTTAAGTGATAGTGGGATTCAAAAATACTTTTGGGCTGGAGCAGTGTCAACTGCCTGCTATATACTTAACAGAGTTTCCATCAGAAGCATCTTAAATAAAACTCCATATGAATATGGAAAGGAAGAAAACCTAGTGTTGGATATTTTCATGTATTTGGATGCAATTGCTTCATTCTAAATAACAAAGAAAACCTTGAAAAGTTTGATGCAAAATCTGAGAAAGGGATCTTTCTTGGATATTCTACAACTTCTAAAGCTTATAGAGTTTATAATATTAAGAATCAAACTATAGAAGAAAGCATGCATGTTGTTTTCAATGATACTAATCCTTCTTGGCAAGAAAAACATTCAAAAGAATCAGATGATGAAGGTGAGCTACTGCAGAAGAAACCTTCTGACAGAAAAGGCTCTCCAGAAGATACAGAAAAACAAGAATCTCCTGCAGAAGATTCTGTAGAAGAAACTGAGAAAGCTGATGAAAGTCTTCCTAAGAGCTGGAAGTTGATTACCAATCATCCTCATGAACTAATCATTGGGAAAACTGTAGAAGGTGTCAGAACTAGATCACAACTGAGAAACTGTGAAAACAGTTCTGCACTCCTATCTCAAATTGAACCAAAAAACATAACTGAAGCCTTAGAAGATGAATCTTGGGTAGATGCAATGAAAGAAGAACAGCATCAATTTGAGAAGAATAAAGTATGGACACTTGTACCTTCTCCAGAAGATCACCCCATCATTGGCACTAAATGGGTTTTTAGAAACAAAATGGATGAAGAAGGTAAAGTAATCAGAAATAAAGCCAGGTTAGTAGCTCAAGGATACAATCAACAGGAAGGTATTGATTTTGATGAAACTTTTGCTCCTGTTGCTAGATTAGAAGCTATTAGAATCCTACTGGCTTTTGCTGCACATAAAAATTTTAAACTTTATCAAATGGATGTTAAAAGTGCATTTTTAAATGGTTACATAAGTGAGGAAGTGTTTGTGCACCAACCTCCTGGTTTTGAAAATCCAAAACATCCATCTTATGTTTTCAAACTTACAAAAGCACTATATGGATTAAAGCAAGCTCCTAGAGCTTGGTATGAAAGATTAAGTAGTTTCCTTCTTAACAACGAGTTTTCAAGAGGAAAGATTGACACAACCTTATTTAGAAAATTATTAAGAAGGATCTACTAATTGTGCAAATATATGTGGATGACATCATTTTGGATCAACAAATTCAAAAATGTGTGAAGACTTCTCCAATCTAATGAAAGGAGAATTTGAAATGAGCCTTATGGGAGAACTTAAATACTTTCTTGGATTACAATAAAGCAAGAGAAATCAGGAATCTTCATTTACCAAGAAAAGTATATTAAGGATCTTCTAAGAAGATACAGAATGGAAGGATCAAAGTCCATGGGAACTCCCATGCATCCTTCTGTAACTCTAGATATGGATGAAAATGGAAAATCTGTATCTGAGAAGGAGTATAGAGGTATGATAGGATCTCTATTATACTTAACTGCTAGTAGACCTGATATTCTTTTTTTAGTAGGACTATGTGCTAGATTTCAATCTTCTCCAAAAGAATCACATATTGCTGTTGTGAAAAGAATACTTAGATATCTTGTTGGAACCACTGATCTTGGTCTTTGGTACAAGAAAGGTACAAAATTTGATTTAACAGGATATTGTGATGCTGATTATGCTGGAGATAGACTACATAGAAAGAGCACAAGTGGTGGATGTCAATTCCTTGGAGAAGCATTGGTTTCTTGGTCATGTAAGAAGCAACCTACCATTGCTTTATCTACTGCAGAAGCAGAATATGTATCTGCTGCAAGTTGCTGCTCTCAAATGCTATGGATAAAGCATCAAATGGAGGATTATTGCTTAAGGTACACAAAAATCCCTATCTTCTGTGACAATACAAGTGCTATAAACTTGTCCAAGAATCCTATACAGCATTCAAGGTCTAAACACATTGACATAAAGCATAATTTCATTAGGGATCATGTGCAGAAGAATGAAATAGAACTTAAATTCATTGAAACTAAACTTCAAGTAGCTGATATCTTCACTAAACCTCTTGTAGAAGATAGGTTTGTGTTTATTAGGGACAAATTAAATATGTGCAAATTATCAAGTTAAATGAATATATTGACTTGGTTGAATTTTAACTTTATCATAAAAACAGAAATCACTGATATCTTCTATAGAAGGTATGAGAAATCCTTCCTTCTGCAAGGTTTTGCAGATTTTCTATCTTTTGTTCAAGAAGAAGAAACATCCTTCTCCAACATCTGAATCACTTTTGATTCAGCATATCATCTCCTCCGAACACTTAAAGCTGTACGAGGAAAGGTCATTATCAAAACCTGTCAAATTCTCTCTCCTAGGTCAACTATGAAAAAGACAAAACATGGACTGCAAAGTACTTTGTTTAGGTAGTGCAAGTTAATCTAACTTAACCTTTTGTCTCTTCATCTTTTAATATTAAGTTTGTTGCATTAATGAGGAAATGGAAAGCTACATGACCGTTTGCAACAAAACAAAACTTAAAAAACTGCGCTAATCTCTCTCCTTCTTATTCATTCTCTCAAACGGCTAGTTGAGAACAATATATCTCAGCTAAAGAACTTATCCTCTTCACTCCAAACCTCATTCAGAAATCTACAACAAAAACTAAACTCTTTCTCTCTCTCTCGTACTCTGTTTTTCTGCTCAAACCATGAGGATGAAATCAATGGCTTGCAAGAATGTCTCCACCTCCTCTCCCCTCTCAGAAGAAGAAGATATAGACCAACCTCCAATCACTGAAACAGAAATGATTCCATCTTCTGAACCCATTCGTGCTGAACCAATCTCCACTCAACCTCCCATAATAGAATCCACTGAAACAGAGGAACCCACTACTCCAATGGTTGACCCTCCAACTGAAGAACCAGCACCCTTTCCAGCTAAGGAGATTGTCCTTGAGTCTGTACCAATCCCTTCACCATCCATCTCCAAAGCCAAGTCAGTCTCAGCTCCATCTTCTTCAAAAATTCCCTCTGACATTCCCATTGTCAGAGTTAGAAGGTCTGAAAGGAACAAAGTTATGTTCCATACTATTGTAAATGATCCAAAGAATCCCATTGGGATTGACTCCCCAACTAAACCTTCTTCCCCCTTGCCTCACACAAATCCACTACTCAGGAAGTTGAAGAAGATGCAAAAACTGCTTCAGAAGGAAGAAGCAAAGAGGAAAGTGATCCTTCTGAGGATTCAGAAGAAAGTGAAATGGACCTCTTTCAAGATTCTAAGATGCTCAATGCATTCTCTGAAAAATGGAAATGGAAAAGCATTATCCCTGGAAGAGTTTTCTTGATAAGAGAAATCAGAAGAAGTGGATGGGATATCAATCACTTTCTCCAGAAGCAAGGATGGGGAGATTTTCTGGTTTTCAGAGAACCAGTTTATCCCAGAATTATAAAAGCTTTCTATGCTTCTGCTAGCAATTATCAGAGTGATGGAAACTCTCTAGTTGCTGATGTCAAAGGGTCAACCATTATTCTTACCCCCAGCATCATAGAAGAAGTACTGAATCTGCCTAGTTGTCCTAACCATCTCTATGAAGATACTTGGTATGCTTTTACAGGCATAACCAAAAAAGAAGCTGTAAGAAAGGTTCTTAGCAATCCCAACCTACCCCTAGTCTCCAGCAAATTAACTCCTATCTGTAGATTATTCCACAAGATGTGCTGCTATTCCCTTCTTCCTAGAGCTGGTACCCTTGAGAAGGTAACTGACCAAGACCTTCTTGTCATATATCATCTTCTGTCTTGAAAACCTCTTTCTCTGTCCTATCTGCTTCTGAGAAGCATGATTTATTCAGCCAATCCACAAAGGGCTTATGCCAGTCTGCCATATGGAATGCTGTTAACCAAAATTTTTAGGTTATACAGTGTACCTCTTGAGGATGAAGAATGTGAAGACAGCTGCACCTTCTTTGACAGAAGCAACATCAAGAAAATGAAAATTACTCATCCTACACCTTCTGAGCTATTTTCTAGTAGTAGTGAAACTGAAGAGGAATCTGAAGGAATAAAGGCTCCAAGAACCAAGAAGAAGAAGAAGCAAGAAGTACTTAAAACTTTCTCCAGAAAGAGGAAAGGCTTGACAGTACCTTCTGGAGAAGGAGAGCCTAGCAAAATCCAGAAAACTTCCTCTGGAATAGAAAAGGAATGTCTTACTCCACCCTCCTCCTTTGAATACCATCCTTCATCACCAAGTAAAAAAGAAGAAGTTGCTTCTAAGGTTGCAGATGGATCTGCAGAAGAAGAGAAGATTGCTGCAGCTAGAGAACTCACCTCAATGAAAGAAGCTGGTAATACCTCTGCAGAAGATGCTGGAGTTAATTCTGCAGAAGGTATGGCAGCAAATACTTTAACTCTGCTTGCTTCTGGTCAATTAGAAATTTCTTCTCCTAATTTACCTTTTGACCAAAACCCTCATTCTCCAGGAACTGAACAAATGGATGATGATCCAATTGAAAAACAGTCTCCTGTCAAAACAGAAGAACTTCATATTACAGATGAAGAAGAAGAGCCAAAGGAAGAGGCTCAATCCATTCCTTCTGTAGGCACCATTGGAACTGAAATGGTCAATCAGTTTCTAGCCTCTCCCATTCTTGATACCTCTCTACCTGCTTCTGCACCTCATGGAGACAACTTGCCCTATCACCTCTCATCCATGGAGACCTTCCTTCAGCAACTAAGTGAAGAAAGAGAAGAAATTCCTTCTAAACCACAGCAGAAGGAAAAGGTTGATGCTACTGCACCTGGTGAACCTTCTGCACAACCTGAAATTTCTTCTCTTGAGAAGCATGTAAGGAAAATGAAGGCAAACATCAAGAAGCTGTTTTCAAATGTCAACACCCTCCAGAATTCAGTGAATGAAATGATAGAACGATTCACTCAGCATCAATTTTGGTTCAACACCTTTGTTCTGCCTATAATTGCCCCTCAGGCACCCCCAATGCCATTCAATCAGTATCAGCCTCCTCAGAATATCCTTCAACCCACTACTTCATCATCCTCTGACCATTCCTCTCCCAACAAATAAAGAAGATGATGATGATTCTGCTTCTCCTAGACTATATCCGTTTCCTTTTTATAGATGACAAAGGGGGAGAAGTAGTATGTGTAGTAGGGTAATTGACATTGTTATGTCTTAGGATTCTGACTGAGTTTTAGGATTCCAATTCTGTATTGGCTTGTTTTTTGTATGAACATGGATGTTATCACATTTTGCTTAATGAATGATCAAGCAAATTATTATCTTCTTTTATAATCTAAAGTGTGATTCCTTCTGCAGATATAGATTAATATGATACATTGATTATATGCATGATAAATCAATCACATTTCTTAGAAACATATGCATACATTAAGGGGGAGTAACTTCAAAATTAAAAACAATCATATTCCTAAAGGCACTTGCATACATTCAGGGGGAGCACTTTCAGAATTATAACAATGTAAACCTAATAGGCTGTCATCATCAAAAAGGGGGAGATTGTAAGGTCCAAGAATCCATTGAGAATGTTTTAATGATGACAACCAATCAAGGATTACTTGGTATAATTCTGATCTTTAAGGACTAATGTTTTTGTTCAAGTGTATGTTCAGAAGATACAGGTAAGCATCTGCAGAAGGAATGATTAAACAGAATAAGAAGGAAAGTAATGATCCTTAAATGAGAGGAAATGACTTAGAATTAACAGGAATGACAAATCTGTGAAAAACAGATTTAATACAACACTTAAAAAGCATTAAGATGTTCTGTGTCATTCTCCAGAAGATAGGAACAGTTTCCTAGAAGAAAGATAATTTTGCTTAATTATCTTAGAAGGAAGATTCACTTTAAAAATATAAAAGAAAAGCTTATCACTGGCTGGCAAACATCAAATTACATGTGAATCATCCTCTGTAAAATGTAAAACTCAATCACAGAAGATAGAAAGCTGATCTGATGTAGGACCTGAGTCTGCAGAAGGAGCAGACCATGACAGAAACCAAGAAAGCAGAATGAACTTGCATCTTCTATGGTTACAGCTACAACATTCGCTTAAAAATATTCTTAATCAAGTATGTATCGAATGACAGAAACATTCTGCAGAAGGAACATGCCTACAGAAGATCTGCAGAAGGAGTACATTACTGCAGAAGATGCACTTAAGCCAAATACATGATAAACTCCCTCCTCTCATCTTCTCTTGATTTCAGTGGGCAAGATAACACAAGAATATGTGAAAATATTGTAATGGAAAGCTTCAACATGTTTGCAGAAGAATTGCCCTGAGAAATAGCCCAAAACAGCCTGCAGAAGGAACCCTGCAGAAGGAAGAGCTGGTCAAAGTGACAGCTGTAAAGCTGTACTTGCTGTAGTAGAGAAAGGGACAACTCCTTGGGTCCAGCTAGCTATCCAACGGCTATTTCACTCCAGCCTTCTATAAAAGGAGAGTTTCTCCTCACTTGGAAGGCACCTCACTCCAGAAGATACATCACCTGTTGCTTCTACACTTTCTAATCTTCTGGAAAACTTCTCTCTCCTTCATAAGAGTGTTCTCTGGTCTGAAAAGCTTTGGAGAGAGTCTTGGCTCAAAAATTTGCTTATGTTGTGCAAGTATTGTAATAGTTTGAGCCTTATTTGTTTATAATCTTTCTTGTAATTGGTTGTAAAAGTCTCAAAGAGGTGTGCAGGTGCATAGCCTTCTTCTGAGCAGTAAGGGAAAGGTTTCCCTGTGAGGTTTACTGAGATTTGGTGATCTCGGTGGGTATACAGAATCTGCAGAAGGTACTTGCAGTATTCTGGGCAGTAAATCTTCTGCAGAAGGTTCTGTAGTTGATTTACAGTGAGAAAGTTGGTTTGGTTGTTGTTAGCCTGAAGAGGCAGGTAAAGAATACTAGTGGTGAGGTCACCCAAGAAGATTGTAAGTTGATTAAAAGAGTGAGAAAATCCTACAGGTGTAGGGACTGGAGGTAGCCTCAGGTTGGAAGAGGTGAACCAGTATAAAATTCTGTGTGCCATCTTCTCTACTCTCTCTTTATTATACTGCATATTATTTACATCTTCTGCATAATTAAAATTAACTAACAACTATCTTCTGAAAGTCTAAACTCTTTGTACTTAGCCAAGGAAATTCCTTGAGCAGAAAAAGTATTTAAAGAAATTGCAGACCAGATTTATTTAATCACAATTCAACCCCCCTTCTTGTGATTAAAGCCAAAGCTTCACTTTCAACATCCAATTAAATCTCTCAATTCCACAAAATAACACTTATATTAAATACATATCAATCTCAAATTCATGTGATAAGGAAAACCATCCTCACTCTGAAAAGAACTCATCAAAAGTACATCAAAAACAGGAATCTGCGAGCTGCGCTTCAACTTGCGCTGCAGCGCAACTTGCAGCGCAGATTCCAGAGGGCCACGCTTCAACTTGCGCTGCAGCGCAAGTTGCAGCCCAGGTGTCGCAAAACGCGACTGCACTGCGTTTTTGCCCTTTTTGCTCCCCTTCTTCAATCCCTACTCAATCCTCATCGTTTATACTTCAATCATACACGTTTATATCAACTAAACTCAGTAAAAACACCAATCTTTCCACAGATTATACAGTTAATCCATCAAAACCCCCAAATTATCAAACCCTTATTTACCCTTTTTCACTATTCTCATTATTCTCATTCAACATCATTCAAGATTCATCAAGATTAATAGAACTAATCAATAATCACAGGTTTTCATCATCCATACTCAATATAATCATTAATCAATTCGAATTCAAAGTCTTAAATCACTACCCAAGCACCCCCACATGCACATACAAGCAGCACCCTCTCCCCCACCGTACCTTAGAGATGACAATCCCAAAAGCGAATGGTGGCTCCCTCTTACTGATCTACTCCGCAACACCTTCTCCTTGTGGAGTCGTTTCTCCCCTCCTAATGGTTTCGTTCTCTGACGTTTTGTAAAATAAGGATTAGGGTGAACTGAGAACCCCTCCTTAAATAATTACTTAATTGGGCTGGGCCTATCCCCAACTCTCTCCTTCCTCTTTATTAAAATAACCTTATTCATAAAAATAATATTAATTATTTCTTTTGTTTTATTAATTAATATTATTAAAAATAATAATACTATTATTTCTTCCTTTTATTTTATTTTATTTTATTTGTCCTACCAATTTTAGGATGTTACAACACCAGTTTTTAACGGTTTTCACCAGTTCGTGGCCGGTTCGACCAGTTCTAGAACCAGCCAGTTTTTAGCATGATATGGACTGGTCCCGGTCGGACCGGTTAAACCGGTCGGTTCGATCCGATTTTTATAGCTATGCTATTTTCATACAAAGTATTATAAAAAAAATGTTTAAATATGTTTTTGGTCCCTATAAAATTAGTAAATTGTGTTTAGTCCCTACTAAAATTTTCACCTATATTTAGTCCTCATTAATTTTACGCTACCAATTTCAATCCCTCCCGTTAAGTATATGTTGTTAAGTGATGACGTGACTCTTTACTCATCCAAATCAGCTAGCTGACTTGTCCCAATGAACCTATCTGCCATCAGATTTCATTGTATTTTATCTTTATTTTTTGTTTGATGAAAAGAAATTATCAAAAAAACATTAATAAAAGTAAATGGATTTAATTTATATACGCTGTCAGTGTAAAGAAATTTTACACAGACATCCAATAGTGTGCCGCCACATCATTTAATGAATATGACACCTCATGTTATATTAAATTTATTAAATGATATGGCGGCTTATTATTGGATGTCTGTGTAAAACTTCTTTACACTGACAGTGTATATATATTAAACTCAAAGTAAATCCCTCTTTGGTCTTCCTTATTACTTTTATTAATGTTTTTTGATAATTTATTTTCATAAACAAAAAATAAAGATAAAATAAAATGAAATCTGATGTGGATGACAAGTAGGTTCATCGAGACAGGTCAGCACAACTGATCAGATGAGTAAGTGTAGTGTCATCCATTAACAGCAAGTACTAAATTTGGTGATAGAAAATTAATGAGGGACAAAACTTAGGTGAAAATTTTAGTAGGGTCTAAACACAAAATTCTCTAATTTTATAGGGACCAAAAATATATTTAAACCTAAAAAAATGTGCTATCCGGATAATTATATAAATTTATTGTATGAATAATATAATTTTTTTTAATTTTACTTAATATGTATTAAATTATAAGAGAAATTATACTCATACAATGTACAATTTTTTTTAATTTTATTTTCAGTCCACATTATGTACATTTACATATAATAGCAGTGACAAATAAAAAAATGATGAAAAACTGGTGTTTCATCCTAAAGGCAATTGCTATGTATTATAGTTGTACATATTATTATACATTTACAATTTCTTAATTAAAAATCAGAGAAAGTGATTTATTTTGTATTTAAAATATCTTATAATTAATATTTTATATTCTTTTGTAAAATTGAATCAAAACTCAATATGCAATAAAAATATCTTAAGAGAATTTGTCCAGATAACGTTGGTTTCCGAAGTGACAACTGAGTTCGATCACACCAAACGGTCTGTTAGATATTTATTTGTCTTCCTATGCTAAAAGCAAATGATGGATCTTCTTTGCTTTTTCACTGTAATGAACAATTGGGCAAGGGAGTAGTAATGAAAGAGCTCCAATAGTTCCAAAACATGGATACCCTTTCAAGGATTACATTACTCTCTGCTTCTTACAACCTTCACCTTCCTAAAACCTATGCCCTGTCCCCTTTCCAACGTGCTTTTTCCACAAAAACAAATACCCAATTGACTTCAGTCTTAAGAGCTGGTCCTCCTTCACCTTCAGGTTACCACCTCCCTTCATTCTCCTTGTTTGGTCTCAATGAGAGAGAATAAGTTCATTAAGGACCTTACCTTATATATTAAAGGTGTTCATCAGGTTTTGAGATAGCATTTTAAGTTTAATAATTATGTTATTGGCCTTTCTTTCTCTGCCTTGTAGGCTGTAGCTTATAGATTTAATTTAAGTATATGTTCTGAAATCATTGTTTTATATCCTTTGTTAAATGTTAATCCTCTTTCTGTCTATCATTCTCAATCCTTGTTTCAACTGAAAGCTAATTGGTTGAGACTCTTAATTATTAGTGAGTGATGCAGAAGAAGAGGATGTCTTACAAATGTTTTTCAAGGAGAGAGAATTAAATGGGGATTTTATATCAAGAGCTTCTGATATGTTATGGCAGAGAAAGTTCAGAAGTTCTGTTGGTTCTGATATAAGCAACCTCACCTACAACAATTCTCAGCAAACAGAACAGGATCAGGTGCAGTAGATTCCTTGTACATAATTTCTGTTCAGCATTGCTTCCTGTTTTCAAAGTTGACTTCCTCTCATTGTTTTGTATTAAATCATTCTCATCTGATTTTGTAAATTCTATAAAATGTGCCAGTTTTGACAATTCTTTGCCTTGTGATGATACAATTGCAAATTCTCAAGTTTATGGTTTCATGTATTAAGCAATTTATTCACATATGTGATGCTTCTAATGTTTGTAGATCATTGAGAGTAGTAGTAATGATGGATTTTTGAAACTTTCAAGAACTCAGGAGTGGGTATTAGGTGACAAGTCTGCACCCATAAACAAGAAATTGACTGCTAAGGTATGCTTCTTAGTTTTATTACTTTTAAAGATATGTTATGAAGCAACTATCCCGAAAAGCTTAAGCTGTTGGGCGGATGACACATGAATGATTATATTTCTAATAAGATATGAGGAGCTTTCTTTTTCTCCTTGACACAAAAGTGGAACATTTTATATGTTGATATATTTCAAATTTTCAATACATATTTTTGTTCCGTTACATGTTATTTTAGTGCAGCTTCTTTTGTCAGTAAAAATTGATGATGATGATGATATTTGATGCTTGCTTTTATACATTAACAGATGATCCAAGACAGCAGTGCAAGGCGGAAGAAATTGAACATTCTCAAATACGAATCTGTATGAGACTTATCTTGAAACTCAATAGGTTCTTTGTTAGCTCAAGTCAATGACATTAGTGTTTTCTTAGGCATGCATGCTTTGATTAATTATTGTTGTTCAAATGCTATGTAAGCTGCTGATTCTTTATCATTGTTTTGTAATTGTAGCTCAAGAGGGAAATTCTGCTTGTATCTGTGGGTATTGGACTGCCTTGTAGTGGATATTGCTTGATAATTTTGTCAGTGCAGGTAAACTCTTCCTTTGCTGCTTTGCACAATGGTCTGTTTGAAAAACCATGTCTAACAAACTTGCTATAGTTGATAACAAGGCCAAACTACTACTAAATTCTAATCACTCAATCATGTTATATCAATCCTGATAAGGCTAGCTTTAGATGGATGCCAAGGTCTTACCGTAATGATTTAACCTGAACCACTACTATGTGTAACTGTGTGTAAATTCTAAATTAGTTCCTTCATCTTAAAACAACAGTTTGGAGCATGTTGTTCTATTTCCTTATTAAAATACAATTAGGGGCATGCTATGTTTAATTTCCTGCCCTTTTAATTTGCAGGCTGCTATAAGTTATGCCATTGGAGTTCTTTTCAGGTTTGTCTTGCATTTTATTAGGTTGAAAGTTGAGATAATCTTGTTAAAGTAAGGGTTGATTATCTTGGGTGATCAGTGGTGAGCTTCTTAATGATTCACTGGATTTGAGCATGAAAGTAAAACTTCTCAAACATCACTTCAAAGGAGTTTATTATTTTTCTCTGAAATTTTTAGAAATGCTTTCTGTCTTTCTGAGAAGCATAGTGAATTTGATTGCTCTTACAGTAGATGCTCCTATGTGGCTTTTGAGAATTGAATCCACTCCCTCTCCCACAAAATAAAAAATCAAGAGGGAGAGGAGAAAAAAGAAAGGAGATTTACAATTTTTCTGCCTAGTAGCTGATTTTTTTAATGTTTACTGTTGTGATGAAGATATCATTTTCCAATGCAGTTGCTTGTACCTGCTGCTCTTGTATCAACATGCAGACAACCTATCCAGTGAAACTGTTCCTCAAATATTCACAAAAAAGAAGTCAAAGAAGTACACAAGAAAACTTGTGCTTTGTACATCAATTACTTTTTTCTGCTGTTTGATATTCTTTCACCCCTAGTTTTGATTAAACAACTTTTCTTCACCAGAATTGGTATAAGAAGTGAGGACCTTCAAGATTTATTGGAGCGGTCCTTCAAGGGTTGCAGTATGTCACTTTCATCTCCAAGGCTTGTAATTCCAGCAACAATTTTTGGACTCTGGGTTCTGTCTCATCAATACTTTACCAATAATTTCTTTGACTTTCAGGTATCACTTGCAAGCTTGTGTACTATAATTTTTTTTTTATTGAGACACACAGCATTTTATACAACTCTAGTGAAACACATTGGTCATTAAATTATATTGCTGTTTCTTGTCCACCTTAGCTTGTGCCGGCCATGTTTGGGATGTTTGTCTACAAGGCTGCAGTTCTAGTACAAGTTTATAGAGATAATGAAGAGTTACAGCTTGTATTTCCAGAAAACGGTGATGGCTCAAGTGACTGAAATAAGTGTGTCTGGTTCGACATTAAAATTGGTCAAACTCAAGTTTGAAATACCCAACACAACTATTTCTAGCGTGTTGAAAACGTGAGTTTACCACGTTTCAACGTTAAACCAAATATGCTTATTTGGCTGTGCTTCTCAATGCTACATCCTCGAATATTTCAAATGCATCACGAATTGTGCACACTGATTGAAACCCTTTGACTGCTTGTGTCTTCATGTTGGATTCATTAGAGTAATGATGAAGAATTGGAAGATTATTGGTGTCTAAATTCTAATACCTATCGATTTTTGCCATGCAAGGTTGTAAACTTAAATCAATATTCAGTTGTTTTGCTTGCTAGTATAATACATGTAATGTAATGCTAAGGCCACATAAGATAGTAGTCACCACTCACTATCTCGCACCCTCCTCTGTCCTCCCCGTTCCTCTTTGCTACAAATCTATTTTTTCTCCTTTTAAATGTTGATTGTTGTAAGAATTTAAAGGATAAATACCTTCCGTATAAAAGAATTTACATTATTATCTAATAATGTGTTATCACATTATTTGTTAGATATATTAAATCAAGCCTCAAAGAAAACAGCATGCAAATAGTTGATAGAAGGTGCCGTATTGTTAGAAAACAAAGCTCAAATACAAAAGAAAAAGGACAAAAAGTAAAGCTTCAAAGAGATATGAATCTTGCCTTGCATGTTTTTTTTGGTCAAATTGCCTTGCATGTTAGGTATAGAAGTTTTTGAAGATTTCATTTGCACGGGAAATCCAAGTGTGGATTGCAATCACACACTTCCTTATCTTCATTTGCTAAGTGCTTAGCATTTTGTTATTTGTTATTTCATCATTTTCCTATAAAAACGGTTGTTGTACGTGACTAAAAAATATAAGTACATGAATGAAACTTTGAGTGAATATTAGAAACACTCTTCCTCTCTTTCTCTATTCTTTGTGCGTGAGTTTATTTGTGAGATGTCCCACTGATATCAATTTGCTATCGGAGCTTGAGAGCCTGGTAGTGTGAGTGTTAAAAAAATTATAGTGTGTGAGGAACAAGAGTGTTCTCACTTTAATATTTTTTTGAGCCAGTGAGAGAGAGATATGACAAACTGCAATATTGTTTGGTTAAGTCTCAAGTTAGATGGGAAGCTAGATTATAATTATTGGGCACTATTAATGGCTACCCATTTGAAAGCTCATAATATTTGGAGATATGTTGAACCGGGTATGCAAGAAGGAGCCGATGATGTTACTCAACGGAAGGACCAACTAGCTCTAACACAAATCCACCAAGGAGTAGATTACTCAGCTTTTGGGAAAATTTCAAATGCCAAAACTGCTAAAGAAGCGTGGGACATCTTGAAACTGTCTTATAAAGGACTGGAGAAAGCCCAGAAATCCAAGTTACAATCCATCCTTAGAGAATATGAGAGGTATGAAATGTCTAGTTCAGAAAAATTTGAACAATATTTTTCACATGTTACTGACCTTGTAAATAAGATGAGGGTGTATGGAGAAGATATTCCTGACAGTAAAAGTGGTGGAGAAAATATTATGTACCATGCCAATGAAGTTCGACCATGTGGTGACTACATTAATTGAGTCTCATGACACAGATAGCATGACGATAGCAGAATTGCAAGGAAGCATTGAAAGCCACGTGAGCAGAATCCCGGAGAAGGCAGAATGAAGAAGCCTTGAAAAGTCGGGTGAATCTCAACAACGTTGCTAAATCTAGTCAAAACATAGAAGGTAGAAGTCGTGATAATTTCAATCATCGAGGAAAAGGAAATTATAGAGGCAGAGGTCATGGAAATTTCAGAGGAAGAGGACGTGGCAACTTCAACCAAGGAAGAGGAGGAAACAACTTTGGATACACCAACCATGGAAGACGAAGAAGTAACAATTACCAAAAAAGAGAAAATTATAATTGTTATCATTGTGGGATGTTCGGACACAAAGTTGCAGATTGTAGATACAGACAACAAGCAAATATAGCAGAAAACTAGTATCAAGATGTTGGTGAGAATTCTAACCAACAAAGTTTATTTTTGGCAAGCAATAACTTTTCAGAAGGTGAGAACATCTGGTATTTAGATACTGGGTGTAGTAACCATATGTGTGGGGAAAAAGGAGTTATTTTCTTCTCTAGATAAAATAGTGATTTCTACTGTAAAATTTGGCAACAACACCAATATTCCAATTCTCGGAAAAGGCCAAGTTGCTATCAGATTGAAGGATGGATCCCAAAACTTCATCTGTGATGTTTTCTATGCTCCTAGACTTCATCCTAATCTATTGAGTATGGGACAACTATCAGAGAATGGCTACAACATGCAGATACAACATGGGTACTGCACGTTGATTGACAAGAACGTGAGATTTATTGCCAAGGTAAAAATGATCCCAACCGCCTATTCCCTTTGAAGTTTCAACATGAAAGATTTCCTTGTTTGGTTTCTATAATACCAAATGATGATTGGTTGTGGCATATGCGCTTTGGTCATTTTCATTTCTCTGGATTAAATTATCTGTCAAAGAAAGAATATGTTTATGGTTTCCCTGTTGTAAATATCCCTAACAGTGTGTGTGAAACTTGTCAATTGGGAAAAAAGAACAGAGAATCATTTCCTATAGGAAAGTCATGGAGAGCAAGGAAACCACTGGGGATTGTTCACTCAGACTTATGCACAATTGAAATCCCAACACATTGTGGTAGTAAGTATTTTATTACCTTTATTGATGATTTCAGCAGAAAGACCTGGGTGTATTTTTTGAAGAAGAAATCAGAAGCTCGTGATGCCTTTAAGTCATTTAAGGCATTCGTGGAGAAACAAAGTGGCTGCAAGATTAAAGCATTGCGAACAGATAGAGGTCAAGAATACATCGCCTGTGCAGATTTCTTTGAGCAACATGGAATTCATCATCAATTAACAACCAGATACATTCCCCAATAGAACGGAGTTGCTGAAAGGAAGAACATGACAATCATGGACATGGTCAGGTGCATGCTGAAGGCAAAAACAAGTGCCTAGAGAATTTTGGGTAGAAGTTGTTGCTATTGTTGTTTATATCTTGAACAGGTGTCTAACAAATAGCATTCGTGACAAAACTCCAGAAGAAGCCTGGAGCCAAAGGAGACCCTCTATCCGGCACCTCTGAGTTTTTGGTTGTGTAGCATATGCCCATGTACAAGATCAATTAAGGAAGAAGCTTGATGATAAAGGAGAAAAATGTGTGTTTACTGGCTACTGCAAAAATTCAAAGGCATACAGACTTTACAATTTGAAGACAAAGAAGGTGATTATTTGTCGAGATGTGACGTTTGATGAAGAAGGAATGTGGGACTGGTCTCCAAAAGTACAAAAGCAGCCGGTGGTAATTCCATATGGTTGTGAAGAAGAGAATGGACAACAAGATCTAGCACCTGATGAGCCAGAAACATCAAGCAGACCGGAGAGGCAATGAAGATTACCATCCATATTGTAGGATTATGTTGTGGGTAATGATAATGACTCATCTGATGAAGAAATTATCAATTTTGCTTTATTTGCAGATTGTGAGCCTGTGACTTTTGAAGAAGCTCCAAATGATCAGAATTGGAGAAAAGTCACGGATGCTAAGATCCACGCAATTAAGAATGAAACATGAGAGCTGACAGACTTGTCAGTAGATAAGAAGCCAATTGGAGTGAAATGGGTGTACAAAACAAAGTACAAGCCTAATGGAGAAATTGACCGTTTTAAAGCAAGGTTGGTGGCAAAATGATACAAGCAGAAGCCAGGTATTGATTATATTGAAGTATTTGCTCCTGTTGCGAGATTCGATGCAATTCGTATGATTATATCTATCTCAGCTCAAAATAATTGGAAAATACACCAAATGGATGTTAAATCTGCTTTTCAAAATGGTACTTTGGAAGAAGAGGTGTATGTTGAACAAGCTGTAGGATATGTGATTGAAGGAAAAGAAGACAAGGTCTACAGATTGAAGAAAGCATTGTATGGCTTGAAGCAGGCACCCAGAGCGTGGTACAAAAAGATTGATTCTTATTTTGTGCAACATGGATTTCAGAGATGCCCATCTGAGCACACTTTATATATTAAAGTTGTTGATCCATATGATATTCTTATTGTGTGCCTTTATGTTGATGATCCATTCTTTACTGGCAATAATTTTAAGATGATTTCAAAATTCATAGAGGCTATGATTAAATGCTTTAAATGACAAATTTAGGCCTAATGTCGTATTTCCTTGGCATTGAGGTCGATCAACAAGATGATGGAATTTTCATATCTCAGAAGAAATATGTTGGTGATATGTTGAAGAAATTCAAGATGGAGAATTCAAAGCCGATTTCCACTCTTGTTGAAGAAAAGTTGAAGTTAACAATAGAAACAGATGGCAAGAAAATAGATCCAAGGAAAGGGTTGGGTAGGTTGGGAAAAAAATTGTAAATCAAAGGAAGAGGGTGGGTTGGGCATAAAGAACTTAGAGAAATTCAATCTTTCACTCCTAGGCAAATGGAAGTGGAGGATGTTGAAAGAAAAAAGTAGTTTGTGGTGCCAAGTTTTGGAGTCTAAATATGGGGAAATGAGAGGGCCAATAGAGTTAGAGAGGTTTGAGAGGGGATCAAGATGGTGGCAAGATCTTGGGAAAGTTAGTGGAAATAGTGAAATGGGTTTTTGGTTTGAAGATAATATGGAGTGTAAAATAGGAGATGGGAATTTAGTCAAATTTTGGGAGGATAAATGGGTTGGGGAAGCTCCTTTAAAACAAATGTATAACATATTGTATCAAATAACAACTGTCAAACGGGCAAGGGTGAGTGGGTGGAAGGAAAGTGGCTATGGCAATTTAATTGGAGACGCTCCTTGTTTGTTTGGAAAAGAGAATCTTTTCATAAATTGCTGCAGGATATTGGATCAAAACAATTGAGGCAGGAACAATCAGATTCGTGGCTATGGAAATTAGAGGTTGATGGGAATTACTCTGTCAAATCAGCACATGCAGCGATTTTGTGTAATAATGGAGCAACATCAGAGAAGCAATTTTTCAAGTGGTTTTGGTCCCGGACTGTTCCTCCTAAAGTGGTAGCTTGGGCGTGGAAGCTGTTGTTGGATCAACTACCAACGAAAGACAACTTAAGAAGGAGAAATATATTGGCTGCTAATATGAATATGTCTTATGTTTTTTGTGGCGAAGGGATTGAGTTTTCTTCACATTTACTGTTTTCTTGCAAATTCTCTTATTTATTGTGGAAAAAATGTTACCAATGGTTAGGTGTGTCTATTGTTTGTCCAAATGTTTGCAAATATCATTTTGTACAACATGGAGGAATTGTTGTGGGAAAGAAATCGAAACAGGCTATCCTTGTTATTTGGTTTGTAGTAATCTGGTAATTATGGCTACATAGGAATAATGTAATTTTCAAAGAGGAGAGGTTTGATGTTTATAGAGTGTTGGAGCAGGTGCAGATCAAATCTTGGAATTGGTTGAGAACCAAGATAAAGGGTTTTATTGTTCCTTTTATGAGTGGTGTGCTGAACCTATAGTTTGTTTGAATTCCTTGTAATTAGATAAAACGTGTAATGGGTTGGGGTACCCCTTGTACCTCTCTATAATTATTTTGTTTGGCTGTTCAAAAAAAAGATTCAACCTATTACAAGAGCTTGATAGGAAGTCTGAGATATTTGACTGCAACTAGCCTAGACATTGTTTTTGGAGTTGGATTGCTCAATAGATTTATGGAAGAGCCATGTGTTTGTCATTTACAAGGAGCCAAAAGAATTCTGAGATACACCAAAGGTACTCTGACCGATGGATTTTTTTATGCCAATAATACTATTGTGAATCTTGTTGGATATACAGATAGTGATTGGGCAGGAGATGTAGAAACAAGAAAAAGCATGTCAGGGTATGCATTTCATCTGGGTACTGGCACAGTATCGTGGTCCTCAAAGAAACAGTTGTTGCACTCTCAACAGTCGAGGCAAAGTATATAGTTGCAGTCAGTTGTGCTACACAGGCAGTATGGCTGAAAAGACTTCTAGAAGTGATGCATCAGAAGAAGGATACTCCCACAAGGATATTTTGTGATAACAAGTCTGTCATTGCACTATGCAAAAATCCAATTTTTCATGGACGATCCAAGCATATAGATATTTGGCTTCACAAGATCCGAGAGCTGGTGGCTGAGAAAGAGGTGGTGATCGAGTATTGTCCAACTTAAGAACAAATTGGAGATATTTTTACAAAGCCACTAAAAGCTGAGTTATTTTACAAGTTGAAGAAAATGCTTGGAATGGTGCAAGCTTGATTTATGGGAGGCAATGTTAGATATATTAAATCAAGCCTCAAAGAAAACAACATGCAAATGGTTGATAGTAGGTGTCGTATTGTTACAAAACAAGCTCA
The DNA here is from genome assembly GCA_026901365.1 of Sesbania bispinosa. Classification (NCBI taxonomy): domain Eukaryota; kingdom Viridiplantae; phylum Streptophyta; class Magnoliopsida; order Fabales; family Fabaceae; genus Sesbania; species Sesbania bispinosa. Next base: position 721,273 of record QLOH01000392.1, read on the forward strand.
AATACAAAAGAAAAAGGACAAGAAGTAAAGCTTCAAAGAGATATGAATCTTGCCTTGCATGTTAGGTGTCGAAGTTTTTGAAGATTTCATTTGCACGGGAAATCTAAGTGTGGATTGCAATCACACACTTCCTCGTCTTCATTTGCTAAGTGCTTAGCATTTTGTTATTTGTTATTTCATCATTTTCTTATAAATATGATTGTTGTACGTGACTAAAAAATATAAGTACTTGAATGAGACTTTGAGTGAATATTAGAAACACTCTTCCTCTCTTTCTATATTCTTTGTGCGTGAGTTTATTTGTGAGATGTCCCACTAATATCATTATTTATTAAGTTTAATGACATGTGATTTGTCATAGTCATTAAATTACTTAACAGGACATCATTAGAGGATAGTATAAAATATTTCTGCACTAATAATGCATATTTATTAAACTTAAAATCTACTGTTGGTCCTATTCATAATTCATGAGCAAATATGTTAATACTACTAATAGAGACTGCTCAAGTTTATTATGATCAGCATTAAGTTTCATAAAAGATATAGAGTGCATGATTGGTATTCTTGAGATATACTACCTTCGGTCCTAATTATAAGAACCTTTTAACCACTTCATAAGAATTAAGGAAGTTAGTTAATTTAGTTTGTTGCAATAAATTTGTCATGAATGTGTATGATCTTTACATAATTACCCTTGAATTTATTGAGACTCATTATCTTCTTTTTCCATCTAACTACTCCTTATTGTCATTCTCTCTCTACTTATTAATTACTCAACCATCTCCACTAATGAGGGTACTTTTGTCAAAAATAATGGGTTAAATATGTTTTTAGTCCCTGAAATATAGTCGAGATTTGATTTTAGTCCCTCCAATTTAAAACCAGTGGTTTCGGTCTTTCAAAAATTGAAAATATACCAATTTAGTCCTTATCGATAAAAATTCGTAGCTAATAAGTAGCAAATTTTTTAGTAAAACTATGAAATAATGACTAAATGGTGCATTTTCAATTTTTGAAGGACAAAAACCACTGATTTTAAATTTCAGGGACTAAAACCATATCTCGACTGTATTTCAGTGACTAAAAACATATTTAACCCAAAAATAATTAATGCAATAGACAACATGAAAGTTTCTTATAAAAATGACTAAGACTCATTCTCCAATAGGTTCTTATAATTAGGATCGGAGGTAGTAATATTCATAAAACAAATTTATATATCATTATACAACACATCTTTTTTCTATTACTATCTCATTCATTCGTGAGTGGACGGACGGAGGGGAGACGTGGCTATGCCATGGCACCCCCAAGTTTTCAATTTCCCTTGTATAACTTTTTAAATGATATTAGAAAAATTAAAAAATTTGAAATATATAATAATATATAGTATGTTCTTGGCACTCCATGTAATAATTTTGTCCCCTTCCTCCCCCAACAAATTGCTGGCTCCGCCTCATTGTTATATAAAATAGTTGCAGAAAAATGTTGGACAGCTATACTTTTTCTTAGGGATATAAAAGTACAATTCAACTTTTTGTTTATCTTAGTGAAACATAAAAGATGTTATTAATATTGGTTCTGATTTTTTCACTTCAATAATAATTTTGTTGATAATAATAACGATATATCAAAATATTATTGTAAAATCTTGACCTATTTAAAAGTTTAAGCTTGTTTATCAACATAAAACTTAAAACTGAAATTTTTTTATTTGTTTAAAATTCTTACTATGAGATAAATCTTAAATATGCTGAACTTTATTTAAAAAATGACTTTCAAACCATAAAGACTAGACCACACGTGAGGTGATATCAGGTTTTAAAATGCCTCACCATTTCCACCCTTAACTTCACTCCATTTTATTGGAAGGGAAAACTAAGAATTATAAATATCAGATCATGTGGCATTGGCAAGTGTCAGTACTCAATCAACATTATCTGTTTATATACCCCATTTCACCCGATGAGAAACTCATTTTGGCCATAAAATCTGCGACATTGTTCCACAATCTTTCAATATGATTAAGAGCAATAATCGAAGTTTCTAGCTAGAGAGATACAGCCCATTACAACTTCAGCAAAGTAGGAAAAGTTGAGAGTCCCTTTATTATTCCATGCTTTCAAGAGCAACAGGCTATCAGTCTCAAATGCGATCTCAAATTCGTTCAGATTATAATAATGGGTCATGTAACACGGTTCAAGGTCGAGTAGGGTTGTTTGGATTCTGCATTTTGATATAGGGTGAATTTAAAAACAGCTTATTTAATACACTTAATCAATAAACCCTTAAAAAATGATGAAAATTGAAAGATGATAAAATACTTAAACTTTGCATAAACTATTTCATAATATAAAGATGCTTACTAGAATAAGCTGAAAATAAATTGTAAACATCTCATAAGCTATTTTCAAGCGTATAAGTACAGAAGTTAAAGTTGAGTAAAAAGTTAATTTGGTTATCTGATACAGTTTGAGTAATAATTTACCATTTTTTTTGTTTTGTTTAATTAGCATTGTATCGTAAATCATTAAACATTAAAAAAAAGATTTGTTTGGTATAGAACACAACGTAAATTACTCAAGCTTGACTTTATAAAAAAAAAAAAAGACTTTGTGATTTAAAATTTCTCTACGTAAACCAATGCAAGTGAATATTAATTTTTAAGGAGTAAACCACCACTTTAGTTCCTGAAAGTGTGGTCAACTGTCAATTTAGTCCCTGAATTGAAAAAACTGCCAATTTAGTCCCTGAAAGTGTAAAACGTCGGTCAGATTAGTCCTTCTGTTTCACATTTTGTTAACTAACGCATAGTAACAAAAGGGCTAATCTGACCGACATTTTACACTTTCAGAGACTAAATTGACTTTTTTTTCAATTCAGGGACTAAATTGACAATTGACCACACTTTCAGGGACTAAAGTGGTGGTTTACTCAATTTTTAAGAAACAGTTGAGCTCTACTTTCGGATTGATAGACATACACATTGCAAAATCAGTGTGGGGAAACGGGTATTGATTTGTCAGACAAGAAGAATGTTTCTCAGCTGCTGCATAATTCATCAAAATCAGGCTAATTATATACTTGCATTATGCAGCATAGTCCATGTTCATTGAAACACTGACAAATGGTGCTATGCAAAGTCGTCTTATCATATAACAATTTAATAAAATACACAATAAACAAGGCTCAACAACAACCTTACCACCCCTATAATCTGCAGATGTGTTTCAGTCAATCGCCATAATTTGTGAAATCGGTTCCGTATTGCAATAACCACTCATCGGGACCTTCACCATTTCCTGCCAAGTCATGTCACTAATATGGCAGTTTATTTATAAAAAAAAACTGACATACAGGAAACTAGCAAAGATCAAAATGGTCACCACAACGCACAACCAATTTTACAAACTGAAAATGACTGAAACATTCAAAAGTTCAGGACATGATTAAAACCTGGCCTAAAAATTATAGTAAATGTAATTCAGCCCAAAAAACAATTTCTTCCAGCGAGTTGATAATTAAACACCTCTTGAAAGTCATGATTGATGACCATTCAGCAGCGCTCTATAAACCATATCAATGAATTGATTGTCCTACCATGCAGCCAAAAAACAGAAATTAGATAATGACAGGACAAACAAGAATAATAATAAAATGATACTATTATATGCTTCTTTGTAGGGTAGAATATGACAATATCATAGAAAATTATCTGTTCCCTAACAGAGTAGCAGTCATTTAAGATCATTGTACTCGAAATATCATACACAAGAACCAAGCAAGTAAACTAACCTGAACGAGCAACAGAAGAGCATCTCGAACCTTTTCTCTAGAAATAACTGGACCATAGTCTGGAAGGGAAGAAGTGGGAGTAAGTGAAGGTGGTGGAGTTGGAGGTGGAAATGGCTGTAGCAGTGGAGCACCATATGGGCGTTGTACGCTAACAGCAGGATGAAGTGGGGGTGCAGTAGGTGTAGATGAAGACACAGGGGGTACCACCATTGCTGATGAAGAAGGGGGAGGGACAAAAAAAGAAGAAGGCTTCACAAGCTTTGTGGCTCGGCTGCTGCTGTTGAGGGATTCAGGAGCATCATGCTGGGGTATTAGAGGAGTAGATACTGAAAGAAAAGGTATCTGCAAGGTTGGCACAGTGGGGGTAGCAGCATGGGTTGGCACAGAAGAAGAAGAAGACATTGTAGCAGAAGATTGGTAAGGTTGTCCAGTAATTGGAGCATTTGAAGTATTCCCAATAGCCATAGCTGCCTGCAATAATAAAGTATCAAGAAAGACTAACCTGATCAGAACAGATATACAAATGTTTAACTTATCATGAAAAACTATTTTCGCGACATCGATGTGCTGAATATTACATATTTACATATACAGTGATCATAAGTGGAGCACCATGCAGTCATCAGTGGATCTTACAGTTCAGAAGTTTCCTAAACAAGTCTAGCCTAGAAAATCTCTGTGAAATATGGACAACCAAGCGAAGTTTGAATTCAAAAGATAGATCCAAAAATGAGTCACTTATAATGTCAGAAATAATAAAATTGGCAGAAGCAGCTAAAAAGAATTCAAGATAGTAGATAGAACAAATCTTAGTCTTATGGTTTACAAGTAGTCAACTTATCCACTATGCCTTTGCAAATTAAAGTCAGTTCCTTTAATCTCCAACAGCAACTGGCAGAAAAGACTACTAGGATATAGCTGAAGTTGTTTTATATGAATATGGTTAAAGATTAAAAAACTCAGCAGCACCCGAGTAAAGGGGAGCCAAAGGACACACAACCTAAGCATACAGGAAATTAACCAGCTCCACTGTGCCAGTATCATCATAACAAATCATTTGTCAGGAAAGTTTAGAACGACTGAAGAATGAAAAGATTTCAATAACAAATTATTATAAGCAAATAAAATAATTCACTATGGTACATACACTGAAGAAATTTACAAAGGATGGATCATCAGGAACATCAGCCACATTGGAAGTAGTTGATGGTGATGGTTCAAGAGGACCATCCATAACTGCCATAGTTGGTACTGCTTCCAGTTCCTCAAACTCACTGCAATAAACAAGCAAAACTTCACTACAGTACTACTCAAATTCAAAGTATAAACCATGCAGAAATAAATGACTAATGTATGCTAACTGAGCTGTCTATCACAGAATAATAACTTGCTGTTGACACAAAATCTTTTGATAGGAAGAAGTATTTTCAGAGAGAAAAGGAGGATAGTACAATGAGGGGGAGGGTAAAATGTTCTCCAAAGCTTAGAAAAAAAAACAGAAAGGAAAAAGAAGAAAACTATGAGTGCAACAAGGTTGCCAAATATTTCTGCATATCAAAGATGGGAACTCCCTTGAAACAGGCATTGGTAGAACACCAAAGAGAAGGCAAAAACCTAATCCTGTTCAATAGCAATTTATACAATTTTAAACAAATGAAACAAGAATAGACAAAAAAGAAACTTATCTTCTTTCCCAACCAAAATAATAATATCATCATTATATAATAATATGACCTAGGTGTAAGTCGAATAGTCATTACATAACACATGTAAGTATCATATCCCACATAAAATCCAAAATGTGAGCTAGTAATACAGGTGGTCCCCCAACCCCAACCCCAACCCCCCCCCAAAAAAAAAGGGTTCCAGATAGCTAAAAGTGGTGATCTCCACTTTAAGACAAATGGAATCATCCAAGATATTTCTCTTGGAAAGATAGGCATGACCCATGGAAATAGAAGTACATGAGGCAGAGACAAGACAAAGCATGCAATAGAAATACTGCTGAGAGAGAGAGGGAGAGAGAGAGAACCAATCCATCAAGATCACTTTAAACCCCTTGCATTTGTCGGGTGCATGGATATGAATATCATGTAACAGAAGAGTTGACAGGGACAGGATTAAAAAAAATGGCATAGTACAGATTAAACTAGCCTCACCATTCATGGGTGAGCAAGCAGGTGGTGGCACGAATTTGCTCAACCAGATAGAAGCATATATTACCTCTTTGTAGAAGACACCTTTGACTTTGGAGGCACCTTGGCATATGCATTAAGGATCCTGAAAATCAGCCAAATATAAGTGAATAATAAGGATATGATATGTGCATGTGTGCATGCAGGTGAGCAGGCATACGCATAGTGAGAATTGAATGATGACTTTATCAATTCCAAATCAATCTAGGTCCATGCTAACATCAGCAACTAAAGCCATTGCTAAATAATTTGTATTCCTTTTAATTATTAGTGATAGAAATATAAAAAAGTGTAAATTGTCCAATATTTTCCTTTTTCTTTGTACAATACCCTTCCTATTTATAGGTAATATCTGCAGTTTCAGAGACACATTACTAGGAAATAGTTGTCCGTTCTTTGCATATGTCTAAATTTTTTACTATCTTTTGCAGTTTATATAAGGACAATCATCTCCATAATAGACTATCAACATTGATTAATGCAAAGTTTTTCCCATTCACTAGTAAATGACACCATAATTTAAAGTCTCAGTATATAGGAAAAAGTTAAAAGATTGTATATATCAAATGAAAATACAACTACAGTCCATGGTAACTTGCAAAAGGTTTGACATGGAAGCAAATTATTGAACAGAACAAAGCTAATTACTGCAAACAGCTTATATATCATCCAGGGTATACCATAAACTAATTTCAGGACTCCTTTAACTATTGCTTGAAAATTGAAATTGACTGTCATACATAACAAACAACATATAGTAACCCTTTAGATTGAACTAGACATCCATTAGGAACTGGCAGGGGGAGACTGGTAGAGATGAAAAATTCAAAACCTAGTAAGTAAATCAGTGTTTGAATTTCAAAAGAATAAGGGTAAATTGCTCTTTAACTCCTGGAAGTGATTTCCCAAATCAACTTTTATTCACTGACTTCAAAATCCTAAGCTTAATACCCATCAAGTTTTGAAGCAATACACTACTAGCATGTTTCAATTTGCTTAAACTATAGGAAAAATTTGCTTTTTCTTTTTCTTTTTTTTCAAAACCAACCTCATAAGACTTTTGGTTATAAGTTATTTTGAACACAATATAAGCTAATCAGAATATGCACTATACTAAATTGATTATTTAGAAACAATCAAGTGATAAAATCATAAAAGTTTTTCCATAATCTGATTTTAGCATTATGAAAAAAGAAAACTCCTGTGAGCCACATAGCATTTCCATAATTCAATCCGTAGGAAAAGCAATACCTGCTAAAAAGATTTGCAACCTCTTCACATTCACGTGCATTATAGAACCAGATACCGTTCACTTCTTGAGCAGCATTTCTATACAGTAGATATGGAACCTGAACTTCATACTCGAAATCGCCCAGAAGATTCTCCACCAAATTTTCTGCTTATTCCAACATGGACATAGGTTAAATGCAAGTTACATGCATGTATATTATGCAGTTCACCACCACATCAAGTAGCAGCACAGTATCTAATCCATCCTTAACACAGAGTTTAAAAGACATATTTACAGTTTACACATTTTACTAATTCACAATACTCACAATATCGAGTGCAAGATGCTGAGTGTAGAATGCCGATAGCCATGCCCAAGCCCCAATCCTATAATTTTAAGGATAAAAGCACACCTTCTAGCTAAAAATATATATTACCTCACACAGGCAAATACAGAGGAATCACCAACACACTTAATATATTACAAGAAAAGAATCTGATAAAAAAATATATATTCAGGAAACTACGGGCCTATTTGGTTTACATTTTTATTTCCTGTTTCCATTTCCTGTTTTCATTTTATTTCCTGTTTTCTGAAATTTTACAAAGGAAAAAACTGGAAATGTTGGTTTGCATTTTCATTTCCTGTTTTCATTTCCTATTTTCATTTTGTTTCCCGTTTTCTGAAATTTTACAAAGGAAAAACTGGAAATGCTGGAAACGACGAATTTTTGTTTCCAGCATTTCCAATTTTTCTTTTGTAAAATTCCAGAAAACAGGAAATGGAAACAGGAAATGAAAATGCAAACCAAACAGGCCCGAAATTTTTTATTTCCAGCATTTCCAGTTTTTCCTTTGTAAAATTTTATAAAACAGGAAACAAAAAATGGAAACAAAAAATGAAAATGCAAACCAAACTGGCCCTAAATTTCCAGCAATCAGTGCAACAGATTGAGCATTTTCAAGTGAATGGGAGGCCACCATATCAGTATAATACATAGCATCCAATTCAAGCATGTCCAACTTGTGTGACAAAAGAGCTCCCATCTCATTGCCTATATACTAGTTCACAAACAGAACCCAGTGGATTCAAGATTGATGCATATACTTAGAAACCCAATGATACGTTTTCTAAACCAAATCCAAAAATCACATTATCAATTGTCATAGATTCATACTAACATTGAACATCACTTTTATTGGCAACTAAAAGGCAAAAAGGGCAATCTGGTGCTAGAAATCTTCTGCCATGGCGGAGTCCAAGAAAGGCTCAGGCGCTCAGCCCCATTATAGGCCTGTTATAGACAGCCTCATCTTGCATTTACAAGAGGCTGATTCCATGACTCAATCTGTGACCCCCTAGTCCTCCTAGTCACATGACGACAACTCCAACTGTTGCGCCAAGCTCCACTTGACACCCAGTTGCCAACAAACAGCAGATTTTTTCAAGAATAAACTACGGTATTGGTAACAAACAAAAGCATATGGACTCATTAGTCATTACTAACCAGTATTGCGACGGTTCATCACAATAAACTGAAATCGCGGTTGTGTATTCCTGAAATTAAACAGAACCATAACAAAAGGCATAGTTAACCTCAGTTAGAAATGAATTCCCAATCCAAACACTTGGATCGTCGAACTCACGAATCGCGTGATAAGATAAATATTAAAAAACAAAAAGAGGGAGAATACGAACCTCTTAACAACGAAGAGAGATCCTTCGACGTCCTTGCGACTCTGCCAAGCAATCACAGAGAAAAATTGTTGAGAGCTAAAGGAAATAGAAGAACAAAAGGATGAAAAGATAGGGAAGAAGGGACGAACCCATTGGCTGAGGTCGATGTTGAACTCGTAGAAGGTGACATGGGCGGCGGTGATGAGAATTTCCTCGACGAAAGGATCGATTCGTTGGAGAACAGTGAGGTTTAGAAGCTTCGTGCTATGCTGGTCTAGATTCGGCATCAGTTTCCCGTTCTGAGACATTTTTGCGTTCCTCTCTCTCTCAGAAAACCCTAGAATTTTGGGGGTTAGGGTCCCCTCTCTCTCTCAAACCTCAAACGTAAGAGAGAGCGCAACGCAGTGCAATGCAGGTGAACCAGGTTGAGTCGATCAGACTCAGCTTCTTCCCAAAGAAAAACCTTGCTACAATGACCAAAATAACCTTATAACTAATCTATAATATATTTATTTATTTATATTATTTTATTGTTACATCCTATTATTATTACGGTTCGTTGAGATACGATGATTAATGAACAAGTTATGTGATAATTTACTGGAAAGAGGAAAGAAAATAAAAAATTATGTTTATAAATAAATATGAGAAAGACAACAGTGAATTGGGGAAAAAACAGCTATTATTAACACGAAAAAATTCATTTCAGTAGGCAAAAGATTAATTATTAACAGAGATCAAACTTGAGACCAGTCAGACACCATGCCATCATCAAAAAGGGTAGAACCGTACACGTAGAATTCACCGCCTCCAGCAAAACGCATAACATTAACAACCTCGCCCATAGTTAGATTTTAGATAGACAGGCCAAGCCTCACCCTCTTCACAACCTTGTCCCATGAGTCAAGCTGTCGAACGGTGGAGAAATTAATCTAGATATAAACGATTAATTACCCAACCAAAACTGAAAAAAGCGATTAATTACATAAAAATCCACCATCTCTTTAATTCCCTACTTCTAACACATATTTTAGAAAGGAAAACAAACATGTCAAAAGAGATTTTTGAAATCAAAAAAGCAAATATGCCTATGTATATGTAGGCTATACGGGCTACACAATTCATTCAAATTTCAACATTACTTATTGTTGGTTATTAAAATCAGACTTGCCTCACCTATTGATATTGTCCAAAAACTACTCACAAGTCACAAACATGAAGGGCAAGAAAATAGATTTGAGCTATACTAGAATGTTTTTTTTTTTTGTGATAAAAAATTTAAGGTGAGGGATAGTGCCCGAACCAAGTTAGAAAAAGTCTTCGGGCTCAAAAAACATTTAGAGAAATACTTACATTTATATCACCTTAAGTAAATGAATGGGAGTCGAAGTTGCATATTAAATTGTATTGAAAAAGAGAAATATTAACAATACTTTTTCATGTAATTTTCAACATGCTTTTTATGGTCAATTTATTTTTCAAGAAATTAATATATTTTTTTATAAAATGATTCATTCATGAGATAGTTAAATTATTTTTAAAATGGACTAATTATAGAAATACATATTTAAAAGTGTGTACAAAATAGCGTATTATGAAGAATCTATTATCTTGTAAAAAAGATATTTTTACTTTTTATTTTCACTTTTAATTATAAAAATATATATCATTTTATTTTTAAATATTTGAATACATGAATTGGAAGGATTGACAGGGAAACGTGAAAAAGTGCATCTATTATTGCTCCTCGTTAGTCATCACTGGTCTTTTTAAACTAGAGTTAATAATTTGGGCTATCCGACCGATCTGATCTAGTGTGAGTAACGGAATTTTACGAGACAAGTTAAAAAACTCATGAGTTATTCAGTCTTCTGCATTGCCTTTGTCTCATAAGTAGAAGGGAGTTTCTTTTAACACACTCTTTTTTTCTCCCATATATCTCCTTCCTCTTTTATTATATTAAATATTTTTTGATATCCTTAGTTTAAACTCTCCACATATCCCTTTCCCTAATCCATTTAAAAGAAATCTCCATCTCCCTTCCTTTCCCACACAAGGGAAGTATTGCTTTAGGTTGTGTTTCATGTGATTAGTGCTCACGTTCTTTCCATTACTCTACAACAACAATTTTGGCGCCTCCATCAAATCACAAATAATAGGAGAGGGAAAGGGGGAAGGCACAATACTTAGAGAAAGAAAATGAGGTTTTGGGTTGTGTTTGCGACACACCACGACAAGGAAGATGGAGATCGCACTGGAGGCCAACAAAGTTACATGGTGTCAACCACGTGAGGTGGAGTAAGAACGACGCATGAGGGGAGACAATGGTGTCATTCGGTCGTCCATCTCAGTGGGAATGGCACCTTTCCGAAGCCAGTAGCCTCTCCCCCCCTCTTTTCTTTCTTTTTTTCGTTTCTGGGATGTTAACTTGTTTAGGGTCATTAACTTTTTTTTTTCCCGTCTGTTGATGGGGATCCTCAACTATCCAAGATTTCCTACCCCAACCCAGTAGCTTGAAGTTGTTGGAGATTGTTTCCTTTGCAAGGTTCTTCAATAAAAAGGAAAGGAATACTGAAGGGAATCAAGCATGTGGTCAAGGTGCAGCGGAATAAATGGATTCTCTCCCTTGTTATGATCGTTAATGCGAAAACACGAATTAAGACATAAAAGCCATGAAACAAAAGACATACCTTTTGCGGATTGCGAACGAGGCAATAGTAGCCACGTCTCTAGTGGTGTCCACGTCAACAACCGAACTAGGAAATCCTCCTCAACTCTGCTAGTAGCATTTAGAGAGTAAGAGCGACTATTCATCTGTGTAGGGTAATGCATCTTATGCTATATTTATAGAGTGGTGACTAGGGTTTAACCCCTCACTCTATTAACCCTAACATATATGGGTCTGGCCCATTATGTTATAATTCTAATCAGATTAGAATTATTATCTTTTCCTAGCGGCTTGTTGTATGTGTGTGATCCAATAGGCTTTTAATATTTGGTTATGATATTAAAATAAAATCTTTTTTATATTTAATATCATAAATAGTGAGCGGTATCTAGCAATACATCACTACCCAAATATTGAGATTATCAACAGTAATGATGAATCCTATTTTTATGATAATTTATATGATCTGTCCCTTTGTCCAAATATCCAATTGAACACAAGGGCATGGAATGTGTCAACCTTGTATAGTTCAATTTATGTTTTCTTGATCCCCAAGTAGACTGTATAGAAAATAAACATCTCGTGTTTATCCTCCTGAGCATGGTCATGCATTTTGCAATCTCACTTTATCAAGAAGCCTACAGATATAACTCCTGCTACATAGGAGGGACAAATCCCATCTAGGTCACTCACATCCCACCACATAATTTATTATGTGTCCAAATATCAACTTTATGATCACCTTGTTACAGGCAACGTTTGATGATATTTAAAACACACAATTCCTTATGTAGGAATCGTAGTGATTTCAAGTCAAAGGACTTCATATAACATTTATCAATTTAAGAAACGTTCATGACACTTATGTAACAATCCATGCAACGTTCTTAAGGTGGGTCTGTCCAATACACTATTACTCTTAATATGTACTTATGTGAGCACATGATATCTCATATCCATGATCCGTGAGATGTGATCATCAATGAACTCACATACTAGTCTAAATGCATCTTTGTCCTAAAATGATACTTGACCAGGGACTATTTTAAGAATAGTTCTTCATAAGATCTCACGATCAAGTCATCTGCTTGATTTCTTATGAAGTTTGAGCTTATTATTCTAAGGACATTAATTGTATTCTTAAAAAAATGAATTGCCTTTATAAAATAATATTATACATGTGATGGATATTTAAAAAACATATAAGTCTCTAGTGCATATACTAACAAATATGAGGGTGGTTAAGTCTTATATGTGGATTGGTAGCCATGTAATAAGATGTCTTAAGAACTGATGGAGCTATAGAGAGAGATTCAAGGTGTTTAGACTTTAATTGAAGAAATAAATAACAACAACACGAAGATGATGTCACGTTTAGGGTTTGGAAGCATGGTGAATAGGTTTTTAAAAAAACCAGGAAGAGGATGTGTGGGAGAGTTTAAACTAAGGGTATTAAAAGAAATTTAATATAATAAAAAAGGGAAGGAATATGTTGGAGAAAATAAGGATGTGTTAAAAGATATTTCCTAAGTAGAATAGGAAAACAACTTGAGGTTATCGAGTCAGTTTGCTTAACCCGTATTTCTTTTGGGGCAGATTGTGGTACTCATTTTGTTCCACTTCACTTAACGTGTTAGTTATGTGAGACGGGGTTGGCCTGTAGGTTGCAATTTTTTACTTATTTGTTAGAGATGTTAATTTTTAAAGCTATTGTGTTGTTGGATTTGTTATAATGTAAAGATTGGTTTGAATTAATATAAGTGGTTAAAAAATAAACATGTTAAACTTTTGTCAACTGCATTGCTAGTGAAAGAAAGATAATGAATTTTGTGTGGTGATATTTCACAGTTATAATGAACGACTTTAATTTGAAATTATTGCATGAGTGTTTTTGAGAAAATAGGAAAGTTTAATCTATTTTGGTTGCCTATTGCTTATATGTCGAGAATAATGAATAGGGATTTGAGGGTAGATTAAGGGAAAAGACAGGGGATTTGTCTGGAGTTCATGAGTTTTGAGGAAACTAGAAGGGAAACCATGTGTTAAACCAAACACAATTATAGATTGAACTTAGGGGAAATCACACCGTGGAGCGGAAAGGCCAACAAGACAACGAGGTGAGGAGGAAGACTGAAGTGTGGAGTGGGAATTAGTTTGATATGAAAAGAATATGTTTAGAGAGTTGATGAAGTGAGCGGAGAAAGGATTAAATTAAAGGAACAGGGTTAGAAGAGTATCTCTGTAAAAAGTAATATTTTAAAAATCGGACTGGTAACTGAACCAGCGAAGGTACCGGTTCATGGTTCAATGGTTCAACCGTGGTTGAACCGGTTTTAATTAAATATATTTTTTAATATTATATAAATTTTAATTAATAAAATAACATAAAATTATAAGAAATTAAGATATATAAAGTAGTAAATGAGTATAAATGACTTTATTATAAGGTTTATAAGACAAAAAAATAATAATAATTAGTAAAATAATAGATATCGATGTGTAATCCTTAAATATATGTCATTATTTATCTTAAAAATATTTTAGATTAAATAAAAAATAAAAAATAAAAAATGTTTTTTTTTAAAGGACCGGGTCAAACCGATTTTCACCGGTTATGAGCTCTTCTGGTTTTTGGGTTGAACGGACTGATCACCAGGTCGGTTCCCGGTCGAACCGGGCGGTCCGATCTAGTTTTAAAAATAATGGTAAGAAGGAACTAGGAAAAGGGGTTGCATAAGAGAAAATGTGAATTTAGGACTTTGATATACTCGCTCAAGCGAGAAGGTCTCGCTTGAGCGAACATATCAATAAAAGAGGGGAAATTGTAGTATATCATCCTCGTACAAGTGAAAATGTCTCGCTTAAGCGAGGGAAAGGCAGTTTTAGGAGGCTCTCTGTGATGGAATTTCACTCAAGCGCAATTAGGCTCGCTCAAGCACAATTCCATCCAGAATCAAGGATTTCTCCCTGACTTGCTCTCGCTTGAGCGAGACAAAGTCAAAGAGGATGGGTCCCTTTCCTGCGCAATTCCCGCGGCACATCAATTCGCTCGATCAAGCGAGCGAATCCTCGCTTGAGCGAGAATGTGCAGGGAGGCCTTTTATGCGCGTTCAGTTAGGGTTTTGGGTAAAGCTGTCAATTTGGGTTGAGCTCGGTGGGTTGGGTTGGTAAAATATCGGCTCACATTTTCGCGAGTTAAAGCGGGTCAACCCACTTAACTCGCGAGCCAGAGTGGGTTCGAGCTAGGGATGTCAGAAAAACTCGCACCCGCAGATACCCGCGGATATACCCGCAATGGGTACCCGCATATTTATTAAATGGGTGGGGACGAATATTATACTTCCCGCCCCGCGGGTACCCGCATACTCATTAAAACATATTTTTCTATTAAATATATTTGAATATTAAGATTTTTTATGATTTTATGATGAGATATAATTTATTTTATATTAATTTTTTATAATATTTTTAATATATTAACATGTAATGGTATTATATAATGATTGTTTATATATATAGTATGATATAATAATTTATTATATAACATCTCTTCTATTTTTTTAAATAAAATTTAAATTCTTAAACATTAATGGGTACCCGTGAATATCCGCGGATACCCATTACCCGCACGGGTATCCGTTAATTTTAGCGGGTACCTATACGGGTAGGTACTACCCGCACCCGCCCCGCCCCGTTGACATCCCTAGTTCGAGCCGGGGTTGAGGTGGGTTGGCTCACTTTTATTTTTTATTAATTTTTTATTTTTAAATCATTTTTATAATTTTTTTATTTTTTTCTTATTTTTTGACCTTTTTTTTATTTTTTAATTACTTTTTATAAAGTTTTAAGTTAGGTGAGCCAACCCACTTAACCCACCAACCCGCAATGGGTCGAGATGGGTTGGAATTTTTTCAGCTCACTAGAAAAACTGAGCCAACCTGACTCGGCTCACTTTTAGCCTAACTCATGGTGAGCCAACCCGGGTGAGCCGGGTGGCTCACTTTGACAACTCTAGTTTTGAGGATTGTTTTCTCCCCTTAGTTTTAGAATGAAGGAGTTCTAGAGAGAGGGAGAAGAAATGAAGAATAAGGAGTTTGGATTAAAGCCTCAAATCTCTAGATGAGCCTTGAATCATCACCCCCACCTCTCAATCATCCTATTTCTCCCACTCACTATCATCTTCTTTGCCCATTGTATGCTCCCCGTTCCTCTTCCCCTTTCTTATTTGCTTTGTTGTGAGTGGTATTGGTTGTTTCTAGGTCTATTAAATATCTTCTTGAGCTGTATGTATTGGTGATCGTAAACCCTAGAGTGTGTGTAAGTTTGATTGCAAATCTCCATGAAACAACTGTCTATACATACCATGCCATTCACATTCATTGATTGCATATATCTATATGCAAGCATTGAGAATATCTCCAATCATTCATGGGCCATTGGCCAAGAAAGTACATGTCACATAGTCTTCGAACTATCATAATGTCTTCGGACCATCATGGGGTCTCCGGCCCATCACAGGTCTTCGGGCATTGATTTATAAGAAGAACGAGGTAACCATATCAAAGACTATGGGGGTCCTCAAGCTAAAAATCACAACTCTTGGCCAGGAGGGAGATGGGGGTCCTCAAGCTAAAAATGACAACATGCATGGTTATTCATTGATAATAAGACTTAATCATAGGTGGCCCTGGATGATGGTCCTTGGTCACATGGTCGAGCGCTCAATCACAGTCACAGCCAGAGAAAAGACCCCAGGTATTGGGTAAAAACACATCACAATCATGTTTGCATAATTTCATAGTCATTGTTCATGTCTTGGGAATGCTGAGCATGTTGACTGCTGCATCTCATTTGTATGCCGCCCTACATTGCATGTTTTATCACCCTCACTAGGACGTAAGTCTCACCGCACGTTTTGTGGAACATTTTAGATATGCAGGATGTCCAACTGTAGCATGGAAAGGTAGACTTGGGCATATGGATGGATAATTTCCCCTAGAAGCTATATGAATTAGAAAAGCTAGACTCTTTTGTATAGGAAGGAAGATCATAAATGAGTCAGGTGTTTCTATTGTATGGTAGCCAGTCAATGGCAATTATTGTATAATTGTATGTTTGGAAAGTTCCGCTTAAGTAAACGTTGGGCTACCTAAGCTTTGCATGGGTTGTATGTTCATGATATCGGTAATGTCGCGAAAATAATTTCAGAAATTTAAGAAGGTGCTTCCAACAGGCACTGTTCCTAGGTTTCCGGAATTAGGACGTTACATTATGGTATCAGAATAGTTCAATTCAATTGGATCGTGGTTAGGTTAATTGTCTGTGACTTCCTATGATCCTATAATACCTCGTACGACTTATGGGGACTGATCACCCCTATACCGGGTACATTGTATGCAGGATTATATTTAGTGACATGAATAGGAAACCTTGATCATGGAGTTTAGGATGTTTCCCTAGCAAGGTTAGAGCCAACCACTTGTTAGGGAGGAAGGATAGCGCAGACCTATCTCATAGAACCAGACCCGCTAGCCCGGGCACATGGGAATGTGTCACCTTTGGAGCCTAGTGAACGTAAGAATCATTTTGAGGAATCGATCTAAGTGAACTGCCTAGTGGAAGATGAAAAAGTTTGTTGGTTTGCATAGAGTGTAGGGGGATTTGATTTCAATGGTAGGCCAGGGGAGATCTAGTTTCCCTTGAGAGTAGTAGTGGCCCTATATCCCTACTGTTGTTTGTTTGTGATTGGATCGATGTAATCTAGTTACAACCCAAAAATTCTTGGGCTGTGGTCTCGAACCTATTCCTTCATTTTCATCTCTCTCTGATTCGCGCTTGTTATGGTTATTACTATTTTTTTCCTATTACTTCAAAATGCTATAAGGATTTTGAAAATTTTTGGAGAATTTATCCTAACTTCATTTCAAATTTTAGCTTTGATAACTAGTAGTCTTGAATCAAATTATTTTCACTAACCATGCTTACCCTTGTAGTAATAGTGCTAGCCCTTTATACTTAAACTTGTTGAGTCTCTCCTATCCTAAGGAGATGATTTGAACAGTTAAGGAAATATTTAGTTTTGATTTATGGCCTTTTCATCTTGTTTTAAGATTTGATTTTGATGAGTTGATCCCTAGCGTTTTAAAGCACCAAGTTAGTAGCCTTCTTGACGGGCTTGATTTGGCTAGGTGATTTATTTTCTGAACTTTATCTATGTTTCCCCTGCAAATTTAGCTTCTCAAGTTTATGGTTTCTTTGTCAAAACTTGATGACTGTGATTTTTCTTTTAATTTCAATAATGGATTTTGTCACTTGTCTTTCAATTCCTAAGTTGTTGGTAAAGTTATTAAATCTGATGGTTTATATTAGTTGAGCCTTGATTCTAATGTTTTCAATTCCCTTCATGTTCAAGCAGTTGGATCTAAAAGAGTTTTTATTAAAGAAAATTCTTTTTCTTTATGGCATAAGCGTCTATGTCATATTTGGCAGGTTGATAAAAGACGAGGTTCTACCTCCTCTTGATTATAAAGACATTAAAGAATGTAGATTGTATAAAAGGAAAATTGACCAAAACAAATATAAAAAGGTCTACACGTAGTCAAGATCTTTTGGACACCATTCATACTGATATTTGTGGTCCTCTAAAACCAACCTTGTGTGGAAATAAATATTTTATACCTTTCATTGACGAAATTTCCCGTTTTGGTTAGGTCAACCTGATAAATGATAAATCTTTATCTTTAGAAAATTTTAAAATTTTTAAGACTGAGGTAGAAAACCAATGCAGTAAAAGGATTAAAATTGTGAGGTCGGACCGAGATGGTGAGTTTTATGGTAGGCATGGTGAGACTGGACAATGAAGTGGACCTTTTGCTAAATATCTCGAGAACTATGGAATTGTTACCCAATTTACTATGTGAGGGACTCCTAAGCAGAATGAGGTGGCTGAGAGAAGAAATCGCACTTTGATGGACATGGTGAGGTCTATGATGAGTCAGGCTAGATTACCCGAATCCCTTTGGGGAGAAGCCCTTAAAACAACCATGTATATCCTAAATAGAGTACCTTCCAAATCTGTTCCCAAAACACCTTTTGAACTTTTTAAGGGGTGGAAGCCTAGCCTTAACCATTTTCGTGTGCGGGGTTGTGCTGCTGAGGTAAAATTTTATGGCCCTGCTGCCTCAAAATTAAGTCATAAAACCACCAGATGTTACTTCATTGGTTATCACATCAATGCTAAAGGCTACAGATTCTACTGCCCTACCCGTGGAACAAAAATAGTTGAGGCAATCTCTGCCAAGTTCTTGGAGAATGATATGGGTAGTTCTGACATCTCTGTTGATGAGGGAACAAGTTCTAATAAAGAGCAGGTTTTTGTTCCATTTCCTATTGTTCAAGAAAGAGTTGTGTATCAACCAATTGAAAAAGCAGGTGAAGTCCCACGGCAAGAAGTCGTGGAAGATGTGCCACCACCAGCTACTGAAGAGCCGGTTGAAAATCCTCCTCTCAGGTGGTCACAAAGAGAAAGAAGACCTGTTAATCTTGATGATTATTATACTTTTCTTGGAGAGTCAGATTTCAATATTGGTTGCATGTTAGATCCAGAAATTTACAAGGAAGCTATTTCTAGTGTTTTGTCTGATAAATGGATAATGGTGTGTGGGAGCTTGTGGAAGCTCCTGATGGTATTGGTACTAAACCCATTGGATGTAAGTGAATTTTCAAGACTAAAAAAGATTCTAAGGGAGAAGTGGAGCGTTTTAAAGCAGGGCTTGTGGCAAAAGGGTACACTCAAAATGAGGGTATTGATTATAAATAAACTTTTTCTCCTGTTTCATCTAAGAATTCCTTTAGGATCATTATGGCCTTAGTGGGTCATTATGATCTAGAATTGCATCAGATGGATGTGAAAATGACTTTTTTGAATGGGGATATTTTTTAGGAGGTTTATATGGAGCAACATGAAGGTTTTGTAGAGAGTGGAAAAGAGCATTTGGTATGTAAATTGAAGAAATCAATTTATGGTTTGAAACAAGCTTCTAGGCAATGGTATCTTAAATTTGATGAGATCATCACATCTATGGGCTTTATGGAAAACAAGGTAGATCAATGCATATATCTCAAGGTCAGAGGGAGTAAGTTTATTATTCTTGTTCTCTATGTAGATGACATATTACTTGCTAGCAATGATTATGATCTACTTGTTGAGACCAAAAACATGTTATCAATGTCTTTTGATATGAAGGACATTGGGGAGGCTTCTTTTGTTTTGGGGATAGAGATCCATAAAGATAGGTTTCGTAAACTTTTGGGTTTATCTAAAAAAGGCTTATATTGATCGTATTTTGAAGCTATTCAATATGGAGCATTGTAAACCTAATGATGTCCCTATTTCCAAAGGGGATAAGTTGTGTAAGGATCAATTTCCCAAGAATGATATTGAAAAGCGCTCCATGGAGAATGTTCCTTATGCTAGTGCAGTTGGTAGTTTGATGTATGCGCAGATGTGCACTAGACCTGATTCGTCTTTTGTTGTTAGTGTTTTGGGTAGGTTCCTATCAAACGCAGGACATGCTCATTGGGTTGCTGCTAAAAAGGTTATGAGGTACTTGCAAAAGACAAAGGAATACATGCTTGTTTACAAGAGAGTTGATGATTTGGATGTTACTGGTTACTCTGACTCAGATTTTGCTGGTTGTCCAGATGATGAGAAATCTACTTCTGGATATGTTTTCATATTGGTTGGAGGAGTTGTATCTTGGAAAAGTGTAAAATAAACTTTGACAGGTTCTTCTACTATGCGGGCTGAGTTTATTGCTTGTTATGGAGCTGCATCTCATGCCATGTGGTATTGTGGTTAAAAATTTTCGCTTATGCTCTTGGAATTGTAGACTCCATTTCTAAGCCATTGAAATTTTTTGTGACAACAGTTCTGCCATTTTCTTTATGAAGAACAACAGAACCGCTACAACATCTAAGCATATTAGGATTAAATTCCTGTTTGTCAGAGAGATGGTGGAGAATGGAGAGATTCTTGTTGAGCATATTTTCATTGAGAGCAATGCACTATAGAATTTTTTTTAAATACACTCTAACATTAAACTCACATGTCGCATAAAAAGTAGGATTTAATGTATGTGCACGGACAATGTAACAAAATTTTACACAATTTTTCAAATGATTTGTTGCCACATCATTTAATTAGTTCAATAACATAGGTAAAAGTATCCTACATTTTCCATTTAGAATGGAAAGGTTAGGGCCTGTTTGGTTTGCATTTCCGTTTCCTGTTTCTATTTTTTATTTTCTTTTTCTGAAATTTTACAAAGGAAAAATTGGAAACGCTGGAAATGAAAAATTGCTGTTTTCAGCATTTCCAGTTTTTCCTTTATAAAATTTCAGAAATCAGGAAACAGAATGAAAACAGGAAATGGAAACAGGAAATAGAAATGTTTGATTTGTGTTTTCATTTCCTATTTCCATTTTCCATTTTCTGTTTTCTGGAATTTTACACGGGAAAATTTGAAAATGTTGAAAACAAAAATTTCTTGTTTCCAGCATTTCTAGTTTTTCCTTTATAAAATTTCAGAAAATAGGAAACAGAATGAAAACAGGAAATGAAAGCAGAAAATGAAAATATAAACCAAACAGGTCCTAAACGACCCTTACTTCGCATACCACTTGAAATTAATAATAAAAATCATTTAATAAGTATTTGATAAACTAAAATTTTTAAATAATTATTATTATTTTTATTGAGAAGCTACTTGAGGTAATTTTTTTTTTTAAAACTCATCTTTTCAATTACTAACCAAAATTTTTTTACAATTTTTTTTTACAATTTTTTATTTACAATTATTATTTACAATTTGTTCTCTTGATAACCCCTATTACTATTACTTTTCATTTTACAATTTTTAACTAATTTTATTAAATATTTTTAGTGAAATAAGCTAGCTCATAAACTTTGAGCTAACTTTTTCAATTTTTAATTAACTTTTCAGCGAATTTTATCAAAACACTCTCATTGATAATTTCCTTTTATACATTTATATAAATATAAAAGCAAGACGTGCGAAAGGGAATTTTGCTTATTATTCATATTATGTGAAAGGCTTTTGTTAATAAGAGTGGTAACTAAAGATATGTATTCAATATATTTAATTAT
Source organism: Sesbania bispinosa (assembly GCA_026901365.1). Classification (NCBI taxonomy): domain Eukaryota; kingdom Viridiplantae; phylum Streptophyta; class Magnoliopsida; order Fabales; family Fabaceae; genus Sesbania; species Sesbania bispinosa. Next base: position 743,010 of record QLOH01000392.1, read on the forward strand.
ATATTTAAAATTATTTTAAAGTGTAAATGTCAATTAAATTTTATACTTTAATATGATAAATGCTAATAAACTTTAAATAATTTGATTTGGAAAATAAAAGTAAAAAATATTTATTAAAAAATAAAACATTTAAATTAGAACCTTGTAATATAATAAATAATAAATTTCATTAAATATTTGTAATTATTTTGAAAAATTATCAAATACTTTTTTTATTTTTAATATCATAAATACTAATAATTGTTTACAATACATTGATTAAGGAATAAAATTTAAAAATATGTATTAACATATATAACTTTTAAAATGTATATCTTTTAAATGGTTAATAAATTAACTATTTTATTTAAAATCAACATGTTTTTAAATTTTTGAAATCATTTATTAATTTTTTTAATAAGAACCTTTTAAAATAATAAATTATAAAAGTTCATTAAATATTTGTTATTAGTTTTTAATATAAATATTAAATTAAATACTATATATCATATATTTTTATAAAATATTTATTCAAATATATAGCTTGTATATTATTAATAAATTAAATATTATAATTTTAAATAAACATATTTATAATTTTTAAATAATTTAATAAATTTTTTAGTTTTTTATTTTCAAAGCTGTTTTAAATAAGAACATTTTAATATGTTATGTATTAATAAATTTCATTAAATATGTGCAACCAATTTAAATATAAATATAAATATAAATTTAAATATTTTTTTTATTTTCAATATCATAAAGACTAATAATTTTTTTAAGAAAATTGATTATGGAATAAAAAATACTTATTAAAGTTTAGAGCTTTTAAATTGTGAATAAATTACCCACTAGGTTGGCCTAGTGGTTGGGGGTTTGAGTAGTTTAACATGAGGTTCTAGGTTTAAACCTCATCGCTTTCCTTGTACACCGAAAAAATTGTGAATAAATTAAACATTATTAATTTAAATAACAAGTATTTAATTTTTAAATCATTTAATAATTTTTTGGTCTTTAATTGCATGACTGTTTTTAATAAGAAACTTTTAATACAATAAATAATAACAAAAATTTTCATTAATTTTTTTAAAATATTTTAAAAATTTATATTTGTTCATTTTTATATTTATAATATAATAAATATTAATAAATTTTTAGATACATTGATTAAGGAATAAAAAATGTTTATTAACATATATAACTTTTAAATTATCACTATATTAAATGTTATGTTTTTCTAATTTTCAACTCATTTAATCTTTTTTATCATTAATTGCATAACTTTTTTCATTTAGAAATTTTCAATTTAATAAATTTTTTATTAAATGTTTTTAATTTTTATTCTACTAATAATATTTTGTCCCGATTATGCAATCAGCAGCAGGTGTAGTGTAACTCGCTATGTCACCGGTGAGAACCAAACGAACCATTCATTTTGAACCCATTTGCAAAGGTGGCACGTGCCATCAACTGTACTGCACTCACCGCGTGTCCTAGGGGAGACTCCAGGTCACGTGACACTCTCTTTTCCCTTTCACCGTTAAAATGCAAGCAACTCCCTCTTCCTTTCTCTCTCAACATTCTAACCTTCCTCTCTCAGTTTTCTCTTCACTGATTATTCCTCTCCTCTAAAACAAAACCCTAATCTTCCTCATTTCTTCACCTCACTCATATTCCAACCCTCTCTGAAGATTCTCTCAGGTTCGACCTCATCTCCCATTTCTCTCTCCGCTTAAATATTTATCTTTAGAATTTTCTTTTTCTTGTTTTTAATATTCTTGTTCTTGATCGATGGTAAATTGTAATTGGTTATTCTTGGCTTCCCCTCCTGCGATTCTTGGCGTATTAAATGCTTTAACATGTCAGAAAATGAAAGGTGCATTTATTATGACAAAACTTTGATTGTGGTGTTGGGTGCAGGTCGCGCTCGCGCAGGTGGAATCGTTTTCGGCGGTGGAAAATATTGGTAAATTCGACTTCTCAAAGAAGGTTTTGTTGTTTAAAGTTGAAGGTTGTGTGGGTCTGATGAGAATTATTAGGGGAATGCAGAGATCGTTTTGCGAGGATCTGAAGAAGAAATCGTTCAGCCAAGGCATTGGCATCACTGCACCCAAGGCCAGAACACGCGATAAGTAAACCATTGGGTAGGGTTTTGGGTCTCTGAAGTGGCATTGCTTGCTTTACGATGACTCGCATCTTAGTTCAGCGCGGTTCCTCGGGTGGTTCTTCTCAGAACCCGAATCCTAACCGGTCTGGGTCTTCTTCAGCCCGGCCGGAGCAGGCTCCGATTCCTTCTGCTGCCAAAGATGAGGAAAGTGGAGAGGAGGTTTCAGGACAGGTTGTTGGCGATGAGCTTTTGGAGTATGCTGGGACTACCAGTGCAAAAAGTGATGACCCTTTGATGGAGTGTCTTCATTTTGAGCAGAATGATAATACCCCCTTAGGTGATGAAGTAGTAATGCCTGATGCTGGAAAAGATGTTAAAGAGGAGGTTGCGGTTCCGCAAGAATTGATGAGAGGGTTGAGTGGAGAAAGACCTGTGTTAGAGAATGAGGGCTCGTTTGGGGATTCTTCCATTAGTGCTGCTGCTGGTGGTGGTACAAATCCGCCACCTCCTCCTGTTCCGCCCCCCAAGCCTTCAGCAACTAACTTAAATTCAAGAAGAAGTGTGTCAGGGACTTCAAATGCTGTCCCTGCAGGATCACCAAGGAGAACATCTGCGTGGCCTGTTGTTTCAGCTAGGACTTCACCTGCTGGCTCTCGGCCTTCGTCTCCCAGGGCTCATAATGAAAGTGAGGGGTACAATAGTGCTGATGAACAGAATCCATGTTTGGTGTCCTCTTATGCTGATGTAGTAAGTATTTTGTGTTTTCTTCTACTTTATTTCATGATACTTTAGCTTGAGTTAGGTGTGTGGGTACTTAGATAAAGCAACATTGCTCCAAAAATCCTGGGACGTGATTCTTTTAGGACGATATTCATGTGGGTTGAGGTAAAGACTTGTTAGGAAACAAGGCGGGTTAGTTCCTATCTACATGCTACAAGAGAAGAACCACGGTAATGAAGTAACGTCTAAGTTTTCTATGCAACACTTTTTAACCTGTCTTCTGTATTTAGAGTTATTCCTTTATCATTTCTTTCCAGTTATGGCACAAACTCACTAGGATAATTACGGCCTAGAATGAAAGAGCTGTTTATTAGGTTTCTTGTATTGGAAAGTTAGAAAGTATATGTTAGATTGTATCTTAATTCCTTGAAGATGTTGTAATGCAATATTGCTCTTCATGTTTTAGTTAATTTTTTCTATTTGAAGGCTGTTTCTACCCCTTGATAATTCAAACTTGTTGGTTAATGGCCTTCTCCAAGATAATCATCTTATATTGAAATGATATTGGTATCTATGTCAGGAAAGAGAGAGACAGTTTGAAATTGATATCAGGAGGGTAAAAGGCTATGAAGTGAAAAGAATGATGGAGGATGGAAATTGCCTTTTCCGTGCTGTTGCAGACCAGGTGTATGGGGACTCTGAATTGTATGATTTGGTCAGACAGATGTGCATAGATTATATGGTATGATAATATTGTACTATAGTCTATATATGTATTTTCCGCCCAAACTATCATATCTCTGCTTTAATGTATCATAATTAGAATGCATTTATCATTAGGTTAGCTGTTAATCAATTTTATGAGATACATATTTGATGTCTTTGGGTTTCAATGGCCTTTCCGTAAGAAGTTTTGACCCTCAAAGGTCTCCATTCTCGTGAAGGCTTAGTATTTGTTGTTTTCAATCAATTATTGACTTTCTAGAGATATAGGAATGCTTCCACCAGCCACAGTTTCGGGGTTGAAAACTGTATTTTTAGTTTTTTACAATTACAGTAAGGGATTAAAAATACTTGTTTAAAGGTTTAGGGATTAATCATGCGTTGTAGAAGGTTTTTGATGTGTCTAGGTTTCAGTATGTGCATGCTGGAATGCCTGGGCAGTAGGAAATTTTATGCTTATTGCTAGCTAGAAATATGATATTTTGGGGGCAAAATCAATGAATTTTTAAATGGGTTAGAGAAGATAGGTGCTTTTATCTTCTAAGATGTAAGAAAGCAAGATAAGAGTTTGAAGGACTTTAATATATTTATCAAATTTCAAAAGTAATATGCAGTAAATTAAGATATGAACAGTGTTGGAGAAAATGACAAGGAGAAATCCTGAACTCTCACTTCCATAGAGTATTCTACTCTAGTAGAAGCAGATTAAACCGGAGCAAGCAAATGGATTGTAGAAAGTCTTTTTTTTTTTTTACGAAAACTATGATAGTAGCTGCTAGCTGGGCCTGACAGATTGGGATTTGTTCATTCTGGTTAACTCCCTTTATTTATTGCATTACGTCATATTTTCTTACTTTTATTTTGGTTGCCTTTTCTGGTGTTGCTTTTAATTCTTTCTCTCTGATTGTATTAAATATTGTCTCTGAATCAAATTAACCTCCTATCATGGTATGATTCTGTTATCTTCTGTGTTTTTAGCATACTTTTAGCTGTATAAATGCTACTTCCTGGATGTTTCTTGTTCACACAAATGTTGCAGTTTTATAGAAGTTCAGAATAAGTATTGCTGGTTTTATGTCTCCAGGAGCGGGAGAGGGATCACTTTTCTCAATTTATAACAGAAGGTTTCACATCATACTGTAAGAGGAAGAGAAGAGATAAGGTATGTCACAGTATAGTTTGGGCAGTGCTTTCTACATACACCAACTCCATCAATTGTTAGGCTTTGAAGCTTCAGAAACAAACATGCCAATTTTTTTCCTCTTGGTTGTAGTGTTTTGCAAATGACATCCGGAACAGTTTAGGGTGGAACTTTCCAAAAATATTTTCAAAGCTGTACTTTTGCGTGTTTAATTAATGCAATGGGTAGTTGAAATTGCACATAGGCTTTAACACGCCTATTAAACCAGACATGGGTTATAATTGTTCACTTCTCCCAGTCCTGTCCCTTTCTTTTTATAAACACATTGGTGTTGACAAGCTAAGCTATCTGTATTGTGTGATTCATGATTTGGTTATCATTTTCTCTCTCTACTTTTTGTTGAGGTATGTTTTTTCCCCTGTAAGTTAGATTATGCCAAAACTTTATTGACTTACTCTGTAAGATGTTTTAGCAAGCTCATTTTACTGTAGCTTTCCAATTCTTTCATGAACGTCAACAAGTTTTAAAACGTGTAATAAATACAGCTTGGCCTCTTGCAAACAATTATATAGTCATTCTCATTATTAAGGGAGTACCCTTAGAGAAATATGTTTGGATGTGTGAGTGCTTGGTGAATTATTAAATGCATTCATAGTTTGGCTCCGTATCCATAGCATAAATTTTATTTCAAATAGTTAACTGGAAACTCCCTGCAGTGTCTCGATGCTTCATGGTGTTCTATTTCCCATTCTTGTATACTTTAGTGCTTACTATTTTTTAACCTTGAAGTTATAGTTATACCTAAGGTCATATATTTTGGTTGAAGCAAAGCCTAGCATTAGTGTCACATAGGTGTCAGAGTTATGATGTGGACAGTCATGGATATTAGCATTGACTGTTTTTTTGTTGGATAGATGCATTGAAAGGTATGGGAATAGCCCATTTCATATGATTGAGAGCTGAAACATGATTTTTAAAGGAAAACTCGCATGCTGCACAATTATCTGATTTATAAATGAAATATGCAAATATGAAATTTCAATTATTGTGTATCCTGCGGACATGTTACACTAACTTGATCTCTATTCTCTCATAAATTTTATGATGGATTTGGCTTCTTTAAAGTGAGTACTTACTTTAGAAGGAAAAGTAAGAAATTTCAAGTTTCAACCATTAATGAAAAAAATCAACAGTTGGTATTACATGCAAATGCATGACAAACTGCAGATTTTTGGAATCTACTCCCATAGTTCTCATTAATGATTGGTTGAGACCCTTTACTTTTTCCCTCTAAAGCAAGGGGTCACTTGAGAGGAGTCAAATTATTTCATAATTATATTCCATTTTTAATACCACATGCAGTTTTAGTTGGTTTGAATGTGTTGGTAGGCACTTCAACTTTCTGATTTAGGTAAATTGTGTTCACCCTGGTTGGCAGGTCTATGGTAACAATGCTGAGATCCAAGCCATGTCTGAAATGTATAATCGCCCTATCCATATATATTCCTACTCTACAGGTACAGTTTCTGTATAAATTCTTAGTAGTTATGATTGTTGTAAGTTGTTTACTATTCAATTTTAATAACTTCAATTTTTGATGCAGAACCTATCAATACATTTCATGGAAGCTATAACACTGACACACCACCGATACGGCTAAGTTATCATCATGGGAATCATTACAACTCCCTTGTTGACCCGCGGCGCTCAACAATTGGTGCAGGACTTGGGTTCAGCTCTCTTCGTGGGGTGAGGACTTTGCTATTATTGTATAAGTTGCAGTCACTTTTTTTTTTCAAAAAAATTTATATTCTGATGAAATGTCAAGACTCAAGAATATAGGTATATCTTCCAAGTGAAAAAGCATAAGAGTCTCTGCATTAAATGTTTGTAGAAAACCTCAAGGATTTTAGGAGGCCCAAGGAAGGGCCCCTGTAACTTGGAAATAGAGTCATCATTACATTGAACAATTGGTTGGAAGTTGGATGATGGTTTATTGTACTTTATTTGTTTTATTTACAATGCAGACGGATGTTGACAAAGATCAAGTCAAGGCTGCTATTAAAGCTCAGCAAGACCAACAGATTGACAATGCAAGTATTTCAAATTGTAACAGTGCAAACATTTCTTTCCAATTGATGTGGATGACATAAATTTTTTCAACTTCTTTCTTTTAACAGGCACTTTTGGCTGAGGGGCGGTTTTACTCTGATCTTGAGCTCACAGAGAAGGAAATTGAACGCGCAGTGATGGAAGCTTCCCGTGCTGAGTATCTTGCTGATGGCATTAAGCAACAAATTGGCTATAAAGAGTCATCAACATCGAATGCTGAGCCATCTTCTTCCGGAGCAAGTAAGTGCCTCCCCTTAAAGTTGGTCTATTTGCTTCAAAAGTAGTATTTTAGTTCTCTTGGTTGTTGCCCCTTAAAGTTGGTCTATTTGCTTCAAAAGTAGTATTTTAGTTCTCTTGGTTGTTGCAATGGCATCGTTAAAATCTGAAATTGTCAAAAGTAGTATAACTTGGGTAATCTAAGAAACATTCGTGCATTTTCCCCCGAGTTCACTTCACCCCCTCCGGTGTCGCAAATTTAGCAGTAGACCTTATTTTAACTGTATTGATGTGAGTATTTGAAATTTGGAATACATAATAAGCTAACTATGTATTAATGCGAATAGCAGGATCATCAGGCAGTGATCCCAAGATGGAAGACGGGAAACAGAATGCTTCTGATCTTAGCAGCAGCATACGTATGCTACTATCAATGGGATTTACTTACCTACAAGCGGTTGAGGCTTACAGCATATTCGGGGATGATGTTGATTCTATGGTTTGTTACCTGTTGGAAACTGGCAGTAGTACTAGTAGCAGAAGGAAAGGAAAGGCCACTGAATGACTAGAGATCGAGTTAAATAATATCTTAGCACTTTAGTTTTCAATTGTCATCCATATCAAATAAATAAATATCTTGTATTAATGTCTTTACTCTAGTTCAATTTCGCATCTCACATCTTTATTAAGGTAATAGATAAAAAAAGAGAAAATGATAGACTTCTAACATATTTGGTTTATCTCAAAATCACGATTCAAATGTGGATTGGGCTAATGTTAACATTTGTCCTTATTCATGTTTGAAACGTGGCTTTGGAGTTAATTAAACACACTTCATTTTGCTAGTGTAATTCAAAGTCTACCACAGTTCACGGGAATTTAGATAAGGTCACTTGATTAAATTGGCATTAAAATAAGATAAGATTATTGCAAAATTTTTCAAAGGCCAAAATTAATTACTCTACTAAATTTGGTAAATCTTGTTTTACCAAATGAAGTTTTTTGTATTTAGGTAAGAATTTACAAATTTGATTTTTGTAAAATATATCTTCAATCAAAGTTGGCATGAAGTATAGTGATTATTTAAACATTATTTAAAGTTGGCTTCTGTAAGGAGCGGAGATTGAAACTCATTCCATGAAATAACCTTGCTTGAACATGATTTTGTACTTGTATGTTACAAACATCAGTTACACACCCCAAACTCATATAAGTTTACAACAATTATAGAAGAGTAACTTGGATCAATCCTCCAATTTCTCTTTTCAACTCCTTTTGAGGGCTAGAGAGGACACCACAATCAAGCAAATTAAGAAAACCGCTGCAGCGAAAGAAGACACCACAGCCAAGCTGGTACCTTGACAGAAGTCAGTGAACTGCTGACAAATGGCCATCCAATTTGCATCTTCGCTCCCATTGTGTGCTAAGTACACAATAGCTGCAGCAGATGAAGCAGTTGCCATAACTAACGCCATCATCACCTGCAATATTTTTCTAGTAAGTAATGAATGATGAACTTGAAAGCATTATCTTTATTTCTCATGTTGAATTCAGCCTTACTATATCGAAGATCACAAGTAGAAGCCTTGGCCCTATTGCAAAGGGCCGAACAATGCAGACAATTGAAAATGGCAGGGAGAGGATGAGAAATCCACCTACTGCTGCATTTGCTGCCACAAAAAACCTGCATGTGAAAGATGTTATTTAAATCTATAACTATGAATTTGAATAGGGTCACATAGGATTTGCACAAATCATGAATCTTATGGCATTTAAGGACATGATGAGAACAAAAGAACTGGTAGTCACATAGGATTTGCACTACAAAGAAGAGAAATTATTGTTTTATGAAATCCAAAATTGGACATCACCTTTACAGAACAGAACATAAACAATATAAACTTACTGAAACGTTGGAAAATCATCCCATTGAGCATGAAATTGAAGGAACTGTGTGAAGAATGGAAGTATCTGCTCATTGTTCCCCATAATAGCTGCAGCACTGAGAGCAGCTCCAATGGCACTGAGCCTCAGGATGAAATCTAGGATTGCAAGGCCCTTTCTCCATCCAGCTGTTGGGAGTGGGGTAGCTTTTGTGGAAACCACAGTTGCAGTATCCCCAACAATGGCTTTCCCTTTGCCATTGCTTCTGGTCCTCTTGGATTCTGGGATGATGGCTGCTTGTTCCTCACTGTCTTTTCCTGAGTCCATTAGAATCAGATATATATTGCAGTGTTCTTTTGAATGATATGGAGAAAGCTTTCTAATTTGTTGTATGCAATCTTGAAACTGTTACTTACATATATATAGATGCATAGAGAAGGTTGAGCCATTTAATTAACAGGTTTAGTTAGTGAAAATGCTTTATGTTTCTTTGAAGTTGTGTGTAGATTATTTTTCTCATTAGATTTGTAATCAAGGAATTGTTGGGAACTAATTAAGAACCCACTTGCTCCACCTGACTATACCAAAAGCATTCTTTTTTGACTCTGTTAGGTTCCTACAACACCAACTAAACTTTCAAATGATTGTAAGACCAATTATTCAATGATTTATATATTTGTATGGATAAGTTGTCCAATACGGACGAAAATCTATAAATGAAGGATTCATGCCAAAAAAAAAAAAAAAACTTAAAAAATAAGTACTATAATAAAAGGGGTTGTTTGGATGTAAATTGTATCATATTTTTTGAGGTCATAACTAAAGTCATTCATTCCTAAGTTTAGACTTTATATCCATGCCTGATGGTTAATTCATAGCACTATAATACATTCTTAAAATTATTACCATAGATCCATAACATTTACATGTGCAAGAGACTATTAGCATGTTTAGTTTTTTTTATTTGAGTTTTCATGTAATTTTGGGTTATTCCTAAGCTTATGAAACCATTCAATAAATCCAAGTATCAAGGACGTACTAAAATAATCATCTTTCAAAGATTAAGATTAACATTAGATGATCAATAGGTATACACATAGACATGTAATAACCGAATTCTAGATGCTCATTTTGACTAAGTAATGCACCAAATTAAATCTACAATACTCTAATTAAAATACTAAGGATCAACCATACTTAGCAAGAATAAGAATCAGTTATATAAGTGTAGGAATTTAAAACTAATCATGGATTCTAAATTAAATCATTCCAAGTCAATAATAATACAAAGAATCAATTTTGTAATTGGAATACTAACTAACCAAAATTAATAAGGATAAAATTTTAGGAATCTATCTTAATACCAACATCAAATTAGAAATAAACTAACTATACATACAGAGTATAACCGAATTTAGATAATAACTTAAGCAAACTAAATATGAAATTAGAATCAAATAACAACTACTATAAAAATCAAAACTAATAGTATATATATAAGTATATAACCGAATATATATGTATAGTTATAGTATTAATTAACAAAAATGCATTTAATCACATGGTTGAATGTTGGCCGAGTTTTGGCTTGCTCCCATGTGGCACTGGTCTGATTGGTAATTGATTCTACAAGAGTTACAGGCAGTATACTTCCTATACTTGTAATTTAAAGAGGCATATTTACTGAGTTTGACTGTTCTAGAATTCCATAACTCCAAATTCAGTTCTATCAGTTCCAATAGTTTCCTAATACTTAAAATAGCTTAGGATATTTTTTCTAGAATTTTTGGATACGATCCCATCCATTTTTGTGTTTTGCAGTCATCCCCTTGTCAATTTCTCGGTGCCTAATATACTGCTCTTATGGGGAAATGATTGTTTAATCAGGTAAATGGTCCACATTCACCTTTATACTGTTTATTTTATTATCTTTATAATCAATCCTAGTCTCGGGTCTAGTCGAACTGTTCATTCTCTGATTCGTTTTACGGCTACGAGCTATCAATTTTCTGATTGATAGGAATTATTGTGATAATTTTGATTTGACTAACTTTCATCACTTGATCATCATATTATTCATGAATGATTTGGTTATCCCTAGTCACTATTCCAATACTATTTAGACACTATTTGCTACTATTTGGGTTACTATTTGGTCTCACCAACTATGTTGACTGACCATGGGGCGCCAAGTGTCCCTCTGACTCATCCTTTCCCTCTGTCGAGCCCCTTCCTCTCCGGGTCCCGGCCCTAGGCTCGGCTCCTAAACCATGTTTTCTTTTCCGGTTCTCGTTTTCATTATTTTAATATGTTTTCTTTGTTTACGAAGTTATTTTCAAAATAATTATCTTCTTATTTCCTATTCTAATAATTTATGAAATTTCCTTAATTTTAATAATTATAGAAAATTCAGGGATGTTACAATGTTCCTAGGGGTTATTTGTTCTATGGTATAACTCGACATTCGAAGGAGCTAAAATTCTCGAGGTATCACTATGCACATGGTTCCTTTTGCAAATGGGTGATTTAGTTGATGAGCTTCCTGTATCAATATCTCTTTAGGTGCTCTCGATATAATCTCAGTCATTCTCAGAGATGTGAGATTAACATAAATTAGTATGGAATTTCATCCACTGTCATTAATAAAAGCCACAGTTGTTTCCAATGACTCTAGAGGTCTTTGTTGTTAGAACCACAGGAAACATTAGAAGGAAGGTTGAATAGTGTCTTAAAATTCTTTACAGATTTTTCTGAAAACCTTTTAACAAGAAAACTGATTTGGAAATGTTTGAGCAACCTTCCGAAACTGGAAGTTTAGCAACTTGCTGATGCAACTCAGAAGGTTGAATAAAAAAAAAACTTTTGAAACGTTTTCCGTGTGAAGGTAGCTTGTGAATGATAGAGTCAACTCTAGAGTTTCTCAATTAAAAACCCCACAACTAGAAAGATTCCACTCTTTCTTGGTGATCCTTGAGGATTGGTGCTCGATAAGATAAGTTTGAAACAGAACCATTTCCATTAACGTTCTAATGAAGGGTTCTAGTGGGAGTATTGGCCCTTAAGGTTGGCCTTTATTTTGGGTCAAATCACCCTGGTCTTCAGGGTCACTAGGGTTTAATTGTCATCTTATTCAAATTCTTTGAAATGGCTTAGCTATGACATGCTTTTAGTAGGGATAACTTTTTATTATTTCCATAGACACATTACCAATGTTTTGAGATGAAAACTTTGAGTGTATGACTTATCTTGATCTTTCTTAGCTTGTGCTTGGAATGGACTTTAATTCTTCTTTAAGGGTAAGGGTGGTACTTGTAAAAGGCACTACACCACTCAAGTCGATATTAGGTGATGAAGTAGAATAAAATAAAGAGAAATAAATAATCATACCTATAGAATTTCATCATGATTATATAAAAAAGGTTGTTTTCATAATGGAACATTGTACATTTATGTAGGTTCCCTTGATTTGTGGTAATTGAATAATAGATCCATAAATTCTCTCTTTGATTTTATGTTACACAAATATTCAAGATATTTGATCAAGGTTTGCGCTAAATTTTTCATTGTGTTAGGGAAACTATGCGGGATAGTATTGATATAAGAGAATCTAGTAATTTGTTTTTTTTTCCTTTTTCACTTGTCAAACTTATCTTTGATTCTCACTTCCTGTGTTTGGATTCATCGCATACCCCCAACTTTATTATTATAAATAATAAATTTAATTTTATGATATATATCAAGAAAGTTTTCAATATTAAATTTTTACTATTTATCATAAAGATTAAGGACTAATTTTTTCCTAATAAGTAACTCTATTAAGTAGAAGTGTTTTAACTAGTTACTTATTTACATTTCTTTTTTTTTTTGGTGCACTTATTTTCATTTCTCTTTACATCATATTTAAAAAGATATTAAAATGTGGAGTCATATTAGGGTGAATTATTTTAAATTGAGATCATCATGGATCCCAATTTTATTACTATATAAAAGTTGATTTAATTTTATAATATATATTAATATTTACATTAAAATTCTACCATAGACCCCCTATACTTCCGATGTAATATTAGGGTATAGGATTTACATTTCTTTTCACACCATATTTAGAAAAGATATTAAAACATGGAGTCATATTAGGGTGGATTCTTTTAAATCATCATGGATCCCAATTTTATTACTATATATATAAGGTTGATTTAATTTTATAATATATAATAATAATTTTTTTAATATTAAATTTATACTTACATTAAAAGCCTACCATAGATCCCCCTATACTTCTAATGTTTTTCTCTTGGCTATATTACTTCAAGGAAAAGTTATGATTAAAAACCTTATTTACTAGTAAAAATCAATAAGGAGAAGAAAGACTTTTAGCCTTGCGCTCAAATTTGAAATGTAGAATTTGTTGTAACCACAAACCTCAAACATGAATTTTCAATTCATTGTTATAAACATCAATACACACATCAAACACATACTATACTTTACAACAATTATAAAAGAGCAACTTGTATGAATCACACCACTAATATCATCCTCCAATTTCTCTTTTCAACTCCTTTTGAGGGCCAGAGAGGACACCACAACCAAGCAAATTAAGAAAACTGCTGCAACGAAAGAAGCCACAACAGCCTCACTGCTACCCTGACAGAAGTCAGTGAACTGCTGACAAATGGCCATCCAATTTGCATCTTCACTCCCATTGTGTGCTAAGTACACAATAGCTGCAGCAGATGAAGCAGCTGCCATGACCAACGCCATCAGCATCTGCAATATTTACAATCAATTTTAACTTTTTCTAGTAGGTAACAGGTGAGTGTTTGTTTGAACAAATTAAATACAATATTGATGATGAATTCAAGCTTACAATATCAAAGATCACAAGTAGAAAACGTGGCCCAGTAGCCAGGGGCCGAACAATGCACACAATTGAGAATGGTAAGGAGAGGATGAGAAATCCACCTACTGCTGCATTTGCTGCCACAAAAAACCTACCAAATAATAAAAAGGAAAGAATTGGTTAAATAATACTATAGCTTAATCATGAAGTTATTTTATCCTTAATTTATTATAGAACTTACTGAAAAATTATAAAATCATCCCATTGAGCATGAAACTGAAGGAACTGAGTGAAGAATGGAAGTATCTGCTCATTGTTCCCCATAATGCCGGCAGCACCGAGAGCAGCCCCAATGGCACCGAGTCTGAGGATGAAATCGAGGATTGCAACGCCCTTTTTCCATCCAGCAGCATTTGGGAGTGGGGCTGCTTTTGTGGAAACCACATGAGTTGCAGGAGGTGGAGGAGCATCTCCAACAATGCCCTTTCCTCTTCCATTGCTTCTGGTCCTCTTGGATTCTGCAGGGACAGTGGCTGCTGCTGCTACCTCACCGTCTTTTCCTGACTCCATCACGTACAAACAATCTTGCAGTAAGTACTAGCTTTTTGAAGCTTTCTAATTTGTTTGTTGTATGTAATCTTGAAACTGTTACTTACATTATATATAGAAGGTCGAGCTAGCCATTAATTCAATTAACGAGGTGGGTTAGTTTGTTAGTTAGTTAATGAAGATGAAGTTGTTAAGAACTCATGAGAACTCACTTGCTCCACCTCATCATACCAAATTAAAGCATTCTTTTTTTATTCTGTTAGGTTCCTACTCACTTGCTCCAACTCGTCATATTGCAGTGTTCTCAATGATTGTAAGACCAAACCAAAAATATCGTAAAATTAAGTACCATATGATATGAAGGGGTTGCTTAGATGTGTCATATGTTTTGGGGTTATACTTCAAATTATTCATCCTTAAGCTTATACTTTATCCATGTCCGATGGTTAATAGCCCTTAAATACAGTCTTAAAATTACCATAAATTCGTAACATTTTCTTGTGCCATAGACTGACTACATAATACGTAGTATTTTTAACTCGTGGGAAGCACGAACTTAATATACATTAAATTTAATTATTGTTAGTATTATTATTGTACATGAGAGTTTTATATTGATTTTGTGAGACATGAATATCTATTTTATGATTTATATAATAATAATAATAATATATTTTTAAATAATTTTCATTTTATGTAATTTATTTTTTTATAATTTAAATATTAATATATTTTTATGTGAAATTTTTTATCACCATCTACGTTTGTATTTACTCTAATTATTTATTATTTACATACTAATTATTTTTCATGTAAAGTCTCTATCCTTGTTACATTTGAATATTTATCTATGAGATAAGTAATTATATAATTTCAACTAATATTCTTGTGATTAACATATTAATTTTTTACGCAATTTTTATAATAAAATGACTATGACTATTTAATTTTTAACCATCATTTTGTGATTTTTTATGTAAGTATGAAGTTTTTATATAATTTTACAAGGCTTAATTATGTTTTTAGTCCCCCAAAATATCACGACATTCTCATTTGGTCTCTCATTTTTATTATTTTTTTTAAAATAGTCCTCCATAAATAACCACGTCAATTCTGTAGACTTGAACTCGTCCATGAACATGAAGAAATATGATAATGTATGGTTTAATTAAGACCAGGTCTAAGTAGAACAAGACTATGTTGAACTGATATATAAGTTAAATAAAATCATAATGGAAGATAACAATGATCAAAAGAAAATAATTCTTACCATTAGTAAATATATCGCATACATTGGAATTTCTTCATATATGTAGTATTTTTTTACTCTATTTTTTAGGACATTAATTACTAAAAGAAGAATAACAAAATATATATATATATATATATATATTTCTAATATATTAATGTTAGATGGCTACACCTACCTATCCTTGAGTTTGAAAGTTTTTATAGGGCTACTAAGAAAAGGCTTGTGATTTTAAGGTGTGGTAGTTTGTCCCATTTACTAATTTTGATTATTTTTTGGATTATGTTAATTGATGTGTTTGTCTTATATTTGCTAAATTGTTTATTTTTTTTTTAAATTGGAACATAAGTTATGTTGAGTAAATATCTATTTTAATATCTTTATGTTGGAACGAAAGTAAAATTTTCCTAAGTCTTAAGGAGACGTGTTTGAGGGAAAGATCTCACCTCCAGAAAGGATGTTGACTACGAGGAAGAGAAGATGATTCTAGAAGTTTTGTACTTGAAAGGGTATAAGGACCATTAGTTCAAGAAAAAATACTCGTGAAGTTAAGTAGGTAAGAACCAAGAGACCATTCAAAGGTCATGTTCGAACCCGAAGACTCAAGACTTGAAGGGAAGCTTTCGAAGACGTTTCAAATGGTTGCAGTTACCACATTTAGCAGTTATCCTTTTCAACTTCCATCAGAATTAATTACATGGGAAAAGTGGGACAATTATACCATGATAGGGTTGGTTTCGGAACGTGAAAGGAGCTCTCTTCTAAAAGGAGTTGACAAGAAGAATGTGGGAGCCTATGGATAAGAGCCTATAAATAAGAGAATGACTGAGTGTACAAGAGTCGTCAAATTAATTACTCAACGCACACACACACCAATCTCTATAATTGAGAGTGACCCAGGCATTCTTATGCAAGGAGTAGGTGTCTGTAGATCATCCCTTTTCATTTTTATTAATCTTTTGACTTTCCTTTCTTTCTATTACTCCCTCCGGACTTGAATATAAGCAAAAAAGTCTCACATTTTGTGGACTAAAATATAAGCAAATCTTAACTACTTTTACCCTATTTAATGAGACAAACCCAAAATGTCCTTCGACTTTACTTTCCAACCACTCTATTTAATGAATCATGTGCCAATAGAAAGAGAGTATGTCCACTTGAAACAATTTTCAATAAAATTGAATGTAGGTAATTTAGGCAATGCAAGTACTCTTTACATGAAACCAAGAAAATTTAATAAGTTTAACCAATTTTCTTAATAAGTGTGAATTTAGTTATTTTTGCTTATATTCAAGTCCGGAGGTAATACTTTTTTATGTTTCCCTATTCTTCTCTCTTACACAGATACTTGATCTCTTTTAAGTTTATTTATGTAATCCCTGTTCTAGGGAATTTCGTAAATGTCCAAGCACTTTTGTTCATTTAAAATTTGCTCACTACTACTTTGTGTTTTATTATTTCCCTTGTCGCAATATGTGTATGCCTAATGACGTTTTTTGAAAAATTCTAAGAGGATTCACATCTTGTCCTAGAGTGCTCATAGGATATTTTGGTTCAATTCTAAAATTAGAGGTAAACACTTGAAGATGATCCATCTTCCAATATTTTCTAGGTTTATAGTTGTAGCTTTACTACTTTTAAAATTAAACAAGTTGTTATGGATGTATATACAAAAGGGTGGAATTTAAAATATACCACTTTGGGTTAGGGAGCACACTACACCTTGTTGTGAAATAGTCTATATATAGCCAGTTTTTTGTGGTCATTTTTCATTTTGAACAAATAAATGAATAATGTGTAAGAAATTGTAAAGTGGTCCCTATAGGATGGATTTTTTTCTTTCACCAAACAATTTAGAAAGAGTATGTACCAACAACTCATTTAGAGTGGAGATTTCACTCTGCCGTAACATAGAGGTTGAGCTGTGGTGGAACTTGAAATTAAGCCCTATTCAATCATCAGCCTTAGGACATCCTGATCCAATGGTTCCATTGTTACTTTTTCGTTCTAGTGACACCGTGGTGCACAACCACTACTACATTTCCCCACAACCAAATGCTTTGGCCGATTATTTAATCTTTGGTGGCATCTTTATCTTATTCTCTAACCCCGTGACACGACAACCATCAAACCCAACCAATGTATACCATTTCCTTACTTTTATTCCACCAAACTCCTCCAAACCCAACCCATTTTATTCATCATGGACATTTTTCGGACACCTATTGAAGCCAAGTCAAGAATCCCATCAGTTCATTTCAGCCCTCTTCTTTTCATTTGCTTCCTAAACCTAAACTACCAAAATATATCATCATAAAAGATTTCACAAAAAAAAAAATAATGCTTTCACCTTAATGCCTACACAACCTTGGAGACCACCAGAGGGCAGAGGTGTCAATATTGGTTATGTTTATTGAACCAACCCGACTCAATGGTGGGTTGGATTGGTAAGAACTATGCTCACATTTTTATGAGTCAAAATAGGTCAACCCATTTAACTCACAACCAAAATGAATTTGGGGTGTGTTGGCTCACTTTTTATTTTTTATTTATTTTATTTATATTTTTTAACTTGTTTTTAATACTTTTTTCATTTATTTTTTGTCTTTTAAAGTATTTTCAATTTTTTTAAGTTTGGTGAGCCAACCTACTTAACCCACCAACCTTGTTGGGTATTGAGCTACTTTCCTATGTGGAGAAAAGACCCAAATTGAGAAGCCCACTTGATGTATCACTTAACTAAGTGGAGAGGGGTCTCAATGGGTAAGCAAGAGAGTAAGAGGAAAGGTCTAAAGTCACTTTGAACACCAACACTTTGAGAGAGAGGAAGAGAGAAAGTTATTCTCGTTTTTACATAGAGCTGCAACTATAAAACCGTTAGTGCAGATTCGTTCACCGTTGGATCAGGCTGAAAATTTGACAGCTGGTTCGGAACATATGGTTCTTCATTCTGAACGGTTGGATCGTTGATACGAGGTCTAAGTAGGGATATATTCAGTCCGCACAGTAGCTGTGTATTTGAGATTTTTCATCTTCTTTGTTCTCTATTTGTAAGCTTTACTGCTTTGTTGTTTGGCTAGGTGTTAGCACTATTTTTTGCACTTGATTACCCTTCGTTGATCATAGTAGAGTTATTTCTTTGGTCTGGACGAATCATGGTTTTTACCCTTGCTTTGAGAGGGTTTTCACGTTAAAATCTTGGTGCCTTTGTGTGTAATTTTAGTGATTTGCTATTGCTGTTCATTTGCCGTTGTTCCTCATAGATTCTTGCAATTTAGGGGGATTTATTTCTGCTGCATTAACTGTTTAAGTGTGCTCTGTATTGTTATTGTTGTTGTTTCAAGGGGTGCTCTCGGGTCGAGTTGGGTTAGGATTTGGGTTTTTTTTGGAACCGACCCGAGAGAAGGAGATGGGTTGGGTCGGTTCGAGTGCAAAAAAATATTAGGTTCAAACCCGACCCGGGGATACATGGGTTGGACCAGAAAAAAACACAAAAAATAGTTTTTTGAAACAACTTTTTTGCTTGAAAAAAAAAACAGCTTCTTGGGCCAGAAAAAAAATAAATTTCTTTGACAAAAAAACAGCTTCTGGGAAAAAAAAGGGCCAAAAACAGTTTTTTTTGCATATATGTCTCCTCTTTGACAAAAAAAACCTCCTCGGGTCGGGTTAGTAAAACCCAAACCCGTTACCCGAACCATCCACCTCTGGTTTCTTTTTTCTCGGGTCGGGTCTACCTGAGAACCCGACCAACCCGGACCCACCAAGTCGGGTCGAGTACAACCCGTCGGGTTGCCCAAACCCATGAACACCCCTGGTTGTTTCCCCCATCAAACCTGTGGTGAGTTGAGTCAGGATTGATATTTTTTCAGCTCAACAAAAAAGTGACCCAACCCGGATTGACTCATTTGACACCTTTATTACCTCAACCAAATTATTGCATACACTAACCATGATTATTTTCCTCACCTCTCCTTGCATCGTATGAAGCAACGTAGCACCACATTCCATTCTCCTAAACCATTGACTTGGGCCTTCTTTAGGGGTGGGTCTAAGTTACAATGGGTGATAATACCACTTGCGGTACAATGTGTAAAATAACCGTTAATAGCCAGTTTTAGACTTGCAAGTAAAAGCTTATAAAATTTTATAAAGGGCCCAAAAATTATCAAATTTGTTTAAACAAATTAGCTAATCTCTCTTTGACAAAAAAAAATAGCTAATCTCTCTACGACGTAGATGTGTGTTTTCGACTCGAGCATAAAACACTGAACTATGGGTGTAAGCTCTCTATAGCTAGAGAGACCAAAGAATCAGATTATTTACATAAGGAGTGTCAGTGTGTGTCTATTTCACGTTCAACTGAACTTAAATAATTTTCAGCAGCTAAATTATGGAAATTCAACAAATAACCAGGCAAGTTCATTTACGAGGGGGAAAAAACACATTGAATTGTATTTCACAATCTTCAATCATCCAATGGATTCCAAGGCGATATTGCCCATCATTTTAGCCAATGGTACAGGACACTTTGTGACAATATCAAACCTGGATGGATTTGAGGCATGTCCAAAGAGTGATATACTTAACCAAACAAGTTCTTTTAAAGTCAACCTTGAAGAGAGGAACCCTTGCCAGTAATAAGGTTTTAAGTCAAAAAATGCATCAAAGAAACGCCTGGTTCCATTCAAATCGAGCTTCAACAGAGTCTCCATTCCAAAAGAGTAAAATTCCCTGTTGAGTCTGCTCTCAATCGGCCACAAGCTATTCCAAACTTTAGCATAAAGCTGTTTCCCCCTGACCATTCTGGTGGAGCCAAGGCACTCAGCTATGGCAGCAGCTAAAACAGGGGCTAGAGCCATTGTTCTAGCCACCATGTACCCAGTGGAAGGGTGGACTACCCCAGAAGTCCCACCAATGGCCATCACATTTTGTGGGATTCGAGGTAGAGCTCCTCCCATTGGAATCAAGCACTTCTCATCCTCTAATACCCTTTTCACTCTAATACCCAATTGCCTTAGCCTTGCAACCATCCTCCTCTTCACCTCCATGTAAGACAACACTGGACGGCTAACAAGGGAAGTTTCTTCAAGAAATATCAGATTGGAACTGAATGGCATTGCATACAAGAAAGTAGGAAACCTGGAATTGCTAACTCTCAAGTAAGGCTCATTCCCCAAATGGGAATCCCTCCAATCCATCAAAACCATCTTATCCAAATCAAAAGGGTGATCATCCACTTCAGCCAAAACACCATGAGCAATCTGACAACCATGGTTTCTCACCTTGTCATACTCTATAAAATTACTACCAAATCCACTTGCATCAACAATTAAACTTCCCTTTAGCTCTGTCCCATCATCACACAGAACAGTAGACTCGAACTCCTGGTGCTCAATTTGCCATGCCTTTGCCTTGTAAAATCTAACCCCATTGGAAACACACCTTTCAACCAATTTCTGTTTCAGCTTCTTCCTGCTAACCCTGCCATAGCAACGGTCCAAATACTTGGTCTTCCTATCATCAATATAAATGCAAGCCATAGGCCATGTTTTATCCAAGCAATCCTCAAGTCCAAGTTTCTCGAACTCATCTAACCACACACCATAGTTGTTAGGCCACATAGAGAGCGGGTCAGGATCAACACAACAAACCTTAATTCCATAGCATGACACTTGTTCTGCCAGTCGAATGCCTGCAGGGCCAGCACCAATGATGATCACATCAAAACGAGCGCGATCAGCAGGGTGGCACCAAGGAAGGTTGAAATCTAAGACTTCGGGTTGATGCTCTGGCTTTAAATCAAGGAAATTTCCAAACTTGCTGGTGCTATGGATCCTGCATCTGAATTTTCTTGAAGGTGGAGATGATGTTGTGTGATGGGTATTGGAGAGAGGGAATGAAGGTGTGGCAGAGTGGAGGGGTTGGTGAGTCTTGTGGGGAGGCGGTGGAGAAAATAACATAAGACGGGTGCCCATGTTTTGGGGAAGGGTCTGTCTCTGATTCTGATCTGAGTGATGGAGAAAACTACTAAGAAATAAGGAAGCTTATTTAATGTTTTTAGTGAAGTGAGTTTGGTAATGGGAATTGGGTCGATAAACACATGAAGACAAAGAGGAATCATAAAGTCACACCTCCAACATGATGCTTTCCCGACCGTTTCGGCGCAAGTTTTAAAATGGATTTGCTACTATTTTTATTTATTCATTTTTATTACTAAAAAAATTAACTTTTCTTAATTACTGTATTTTTTAATTTATTATTCGATATTTTAGATGTATTTGTAACTTTGTAAGTATTCCTACAATACAGGATACTTGTTAATTATATTTATATAAATTGACCTTTGACCTAAGAATTTCTCTCACAACGATGAAAAAAATTATTTTTTACTATATTATTTCGGGTTGCACTGGATTTACAATAGAAAGTGCCGAACATATTTTACTATCAGATACTGATATTATAGCAGCCAGAGTATTTGTTGATAGCTCTGTTATTCTCACGGCCTCAGGTTTTTTATTCTTAGGCCCTAGCTGTGCAATATGGTTGCGTGTTATTCGTTACTTAACACGATGTTGTGGACATTTCTCATTCTCTTGGTTCAGTAAATTATTCGTTACTCCCTTGTTGCATGGCATAACCAAACTCAGTCCATTTGACAAAACCACTCATCTTCAGCTATCATCGTGTATATGCATACAAGTAAAATGAATAAATTTAAGCAAGTAAAACAAATGAAACAGATTACGAAGGATGGTAAAATCCAGACATTTACAGAATGATGGTTCTTAATCACAGAATAATACCTTATCAGGCTCATGCATATTCATTTTTAATACTGAACCAACATCGACATAAGCAATAAAATTTTGACCTGTTTGTTGAACCTTTATTATTATCCCCCTATCAGCTCATAAATTTGAATCTACAAAAGCTCAGCAGATATATAAACCAACGTGACTGTTAATCAGGATATGCAGGACGGTATACTGATGCCTCCACAACAAGCAGCAATTATAAAGTACAGAAACAGAACAATCAAGCATGCTTTGCTTTTGTTTCTTTGATAAGCAAATCAATATTACTAAAGGGGATATAAGGGGTACTGTAACCTATATACATTCAAAGAATAACCAGTACTAATAATGCTGATAACACATCCTAATGCATTCAACTGGATTTGTATACCAAACAAAAAATAAATAAATCCCCATCCTAATTTGCAGACAACAAGACCAAGACCCAATCATTATAAAGTACATCAAAACCACCATTGTTGAACAAAATGTTATTATCTAACAACTACAGAGACCACACAAGCACATGCTAAAGAAGCTGTCAAGCCCTATTAAGCTTCTTACCTCTCAACAAGCCATAATGCTATATGTGGTACTCTCTACCATGTGAAGGCAAAGCTACAGAAAAACCAACCCAATTATAAAAGCAACACCCAACCTGACAGGATAATGGGCAAAGTAAAGAAAAGATGATCAGTCACCTCCTGATGATTACCACAAAAACCACAACTTATTCCCTGCAGATCAGCTATTACGCTTCTTTGAAACACATTTGCCTCTCCAACTTCATCCCTCACATGATTGATGGTATCAGCACTAGGATTACTAGAAAAAAAAATCATTTGTTGATGCAAAACCCTTGAAATTCACCATTCATTGTGTAAGCTGGTGCGTAATGGGTCACTTTGATAAACCTCATTTGGAATATCTTCCAACTATGACAAAGGTATTCTCCCCGGATAAAGATAGAAAGGGACATCTCAGAAGCGTGAAAACAATTCATGATAAGAGGTTTTAATTCATCATAACCATATGCAACATAACATTTGTTTCCAACTGATAGTGTAACTGTTGTATCAAGTTCATACTGTACTCAGTTGTACTGTATTAGTAAATGTTAGGTGGTGACTTAGCTTGTAACTCCACTGCAACCGCTGAACTACAGTTGTAACTGATTCTATTGTGCTTAACAGAACCGGTGAGCTTATAAATATTAGGTGCTCTCATCAGTAAAAATAGATTGTACAATTCTCAGATTCATCAATAAGAGTTTCTTTAATTTCTCTCTACTTCCTCTGCATTCTCTCTTTAGGGTATCACAATTAGCTTAAGACAAGTAAGCAGAACATCAATGATCTATACATTAAGGTGGAAGGAGCTAGAATTAAATTAGCAAATCCCGAAAATGCTCTGATGACTGACCCAAACAATGTTGAACCTCTCTTTTGGAAGAAGTAATGATCGCTGGATTTTTTTTTATAATTTTCTTTAAAACAAACAGCAAAGATAAAGTAACTTTCTGTGATTTTTTAAGACACAGATCTGTAACACGGCTTTTCAACTACGAAAAACAATACAGCCTTCCTTTATTGGACAATGAAACTATCAAGAGTGTAAGAGCATGTTTGGTTTAACATTGAAACGTGGTAAATTCATGTTTCTAACTCTATAAATAGTTACTTTGGAAAATCCAAACTTAAATTTGACCGGTTTTAAAGCTAAACCGAATACACACCGATTCCTATAAAATCTAAATGGGTCATTGAACCCCAAACTTCACACAGGAAGAGGAATGGAGGAATATGGTTCTGTTAAGGATTGGTACATTAAAGTGTGCTTTTGAGATAGGAATAATCTTCCAGTCAGCTGGCAGCTGTATCCAGAGACAGAAGACAGCGCCGGTCTTTGCAGGGTATGAGCATACTATTGAAGTTAAGACAAAAGATAGTCCTTTGTATTTGAGGTTGTGGACAAAAAGTGTAACCTCGTCCTTGTGTTTGATATCTAACACCCTTTGATAGCTGGATATCTAGAACCCACATGTGATATAAAGTTCCAAGAAAACCTCAATTGAGGTGGTAAAACCTTACAAAACGAGAAATTATTAGATGGTCCGAATCATCCATACTTGTTTATGAGAAGCCTTTGTTCAAATTCAATATGTGTCTGACTCCAAACTCCTAAGCTAAACGTTAGAGGACAAATTTATTCAACAGTTGCTCGCCCATTAAAAACAGTCTAAAGATCGTATATAGGTTTGCTAGGTTCTTACGCATCATAACATTAGGGATAACCTGTTTCTGTTTTGGTCCTTTTGCCAATGACTATGAAGCAGATCTATCTGCACTGTAATTAAATTTCACAGTTCATGAAATGGCCCTGAAGCAAATATGAAGAGAACTGCTACTTTCACAAACTTCTTTTTCCTAAGGCTTTGTTTGCGAGTTGCAAACCCATGGGAAAGGAGAGGGAAGAGTGGGTTGGTTACATTACTTTCCCTTGTTTGTGAGTCCAAAAAATTGAGGGGAAAGTTTTTGGAGATTTTTAAAACTCTCCAAAACCCACCCAGAAGCTTTTTTTTGGTCCCCCCGATTTGGAGTGTTTTGAGGGAAAAATAGATGAAATGTCATGTTTACCCTTATTAATTTTAGAAAATTACTTTGTTCTTTTTTTCTCTGTTACTCTCTGA
Organism: Sesbania bispinosa; assembly: GCA_026901365.1. Classification (NCBI taxonomy): domain Eukaryota; kingdom Viridiplantae; phylum Streptophyta; class Magnoliopsida; order Fabales; family Fabaceae; genus Sesbania; species Sesbania bispinosa. Next base: position 768,019 of record QLOH01000392.1, read on the forward strand.
GCTTCTCCTTCTCTCTCGACATCAACATGAGGAACCCTAATTTCTTGACCAAAACTTTCAATCGCTAATCAATTGATCCAACTCTCAAATAATTCACGGTTATTTCTCTCAATCTCACCGAATTGTACGTAGTTCTTGCTCTCTCTTTCGATATCTCTCTCGATTTGGTTCGTTCTCGAATATATTTTCCCTCGATTTGTTTCTTTTATCATTGTTTTTAATCGATGGTTGTCTTCTTGTTTGTTGCAGGTTTTCTATTTCAGTTTCTTCAAAATCAGTGGGTATTTGAAGCACGTCTGTTGAGAAAGTTGGGTTTTGATTTTGGGTTTTGCATCTGTTGAAGTGCATCAGGTATGTTCTGGTTCTATCTGTAAATCTATTTGAAGCGCACCTGTTTGTTTGCATGAGCTCATTTTTAGCTTAGTGTGCTTCTCTACTATGATAAGAACTTACGAAGCTTAGATTGAAGGGTTCGATTGAATATGGGTGTGAGTAGCTAGTTGTGTCTTATGCTGCATCGAGGACCAAGTTGTTCAAAATCATGGATGGTGAACTTTGTCTGATAGAACAAAGCTTCTTTTATTGGTTATTTGTTTCTGTTTTTCTTTTATATATAGAATAAGATATGCTATTTTTGCCACCAGCACTGTTTTATCTAATGTTGTTATATCAGTTTTGAACATAGGTTTTGCCATCTATGAATATAGCAGTAGAAGAATTATAGGGTATTACTTTGTTTCTTTGGCCTTAACTTGGGTTTTAGCAACTATAGTCTCATTATATTCAATGAAGAGAATATTCAAGGAGAACCAAAGGTGGCCACTTGTCCTAAACCAGCAAATCTCTTATTTGCTCATTGTACACTTCTAAGACACTTACAGAGATATCATAACGATAGATTGTCTGTCTCTCCTTGATTATGTCAAACATTTTCTCAAGAGTTATTGTCTCTCCTTGTTTCTGTTTCTTTGTCTTTCTTGATAGTGTTTTTTCTTCAAAGTTATTGTCAAGTTTTTGAGTGGTGTGGTGTGGTGAGAAAAGATAGGCATTTGAATTATAAAAATAAGAATGGTCTGAGGGACTAGGGACAGATGGTTTAATGGTTGACATGATGTTGATGTCTTGGAATTATAAAAACAAGAATGCATATATGTATAAGAGTGTCTCTCTGCATAGAAAAAGATGATGCCACTATCAGCCATTGACAAACATATCCCGTCTCTTCCTCATCCCTTTTCAAACCTCCTTGTTGAGGAGTAGTAATCTTCACCCTGCAAAACCCACATCTATGATCAAAATCAACACTGACCACTGTCTTGCTGAAAGTTGGTTTGATATCAAAACGATCAACATAAGCCTTCAAGTAGGCCATAAATTGTTGTTTGGTTGGATAGGAAGGGAAGTTATTAGGGAATGGCATGAGAGGGAGCTAAAAGAATCACTATGCCAAAAAAGGCCTTAGAGGGCGCTCCCGTGCAGGCTTAGAGGGCGCTCCCGTGCGCACTAATAGCAACTGCTCTTGTTTGGTCAACAAAACGAGGACGCTCATGGAGCGCTCTGATATAAGGCAAAAGAGGGCGCTCCCGTGCAGGCTAATAGGGCGCTCCTTGGAGCGCCCTCCAATACAAAACACGCAAAGCTATAGAGGACGCTCCTTGGAGCGCCCTCTTTTTGTTATAACAAGGGCGCTCTGTTTGATTTTTTTTTTCAAAACAAGGGCGCTCCATGGAGCGCCCTGTTTGTTCTTTTTTTTTAAAGTGATTTAACCTGCATATTTATTTCAGTCTGATCCCAATGGCTTAATCCAAAATCATACATATTAATTCCTTAAAATTCAAACACTTAGTCATACTATGAACAACACTTAATTAGTAAACAACATACATATCAACTTGAAACAAGAATTCAAACTTGTCATAATATGAATAGTTTTTTATGCAAGATATAACTTAGTGGTGTAAGTATGAATTACCTATACAAGTATGAATTACAAACAAGTTACTCTGTTGAATCCGTTAGTTAACTCATTATGTACATGTTTACTTACCTTCATAATGTAAAAATAAATTACAAAAAAGTGGTAACTACATGCTTTGCCTATTCTTCCCGGACCTCATCTAGCTGCTCCGTTGTGTAGCATCTGCATCGGCACTGAGCAAAGTACTGTAAAAGGCAAAAGTTGATATAAGTATATAAACTAGTGAATGAGGGTCCAAAAAAGTACTTTGCTATCACAAGCCATAATTACCTCTCTAGGTATTATCAGTTGGTTTTGATCAATGATCTCCTTCATGTAACGCATTACGTAGAGCCCACAATTGGAGTCATTGTTTTGGACAGGAGACTACAAGTATAATGAATTTAAAAATAAGTGATGCTTATGCGCATAGTAATGAAGAAACAAAATGTGTAGAAGAGATCAATATTACCTTAATGCGGTACCATGTTGGATCTGGTAAAATACTATTCGGTCCTGCCTGGAATCCCATCAATCTCCTATATTCTTTTATAGAGCTAAAGCAATATAACAAGTAATTTGTATAAGAGCCTGTAACTGTGTTATTGTGATAGTAAGCCAATGAATACTTACTTTTTAATCATTTCCTTGATGTTATAATATTCTGGGGGTTTACGCATTGAGTCCATAAAGTAAACCTCGCCAAAACGGTTGAGACTCAATGCAAGTAGAATCCAATGTTCTCTACAATCACAATGAAAAATATGTCAAAGAAATGGTTTTTAAAAGACAAGAATATTGAGACATAAACAAATACTATACATACCCTTCATGATTGAATGGAAGTAGGAACAATTTGTCTTGCCCGCGTCTATTATACAACAAATTTCCCACCAACACATGTTGCATGGTGTTCGCGTTGAATAAAGTGGTGGTTTGCGGAGATATGAAAACATATCGATCCGTGCGAGAAGACGGGGCTAAGACCGAATGATATAGATAACTAGACGAAAAAATGTAAATAATGTCAATCCAAGCAAATAAAACGAGAAAAACAACTTATTAGATGTTTTTGATTGAAATTACCTGCAATACACGTTCATAACGGTGCCATCCAACCACAACCCAAATAAGAGCGAACGCAGAGAATTTCGATCAAGCCATTCCACCATTTCAGCCATATCTACAATGCCTGGAGCTATCGTACAATTAATCACGTCAGCTTCCTCTTGCATCTTTTCAGAATAGTAAGTTTCCAATCTTGCCAGGTATGTGCTGGTAGATGCAACAGGCGCTGAAGTCACCACCTGTGCCGGGCATTCACGAATGGGAGACTTCTGCAAAGTTGAGTGTGGTGAAGAACGAGTCTCCACATGTGGCCCAGCACCAGAACATTGTGGAGTCTACAAATTCCACAATTTGTACATATTAATATTTGTTCTCTAAAAAATTAAAATGCACTTTTGATACAAATAAAAAACAGACATACCAATGCATCCAATCCAACATGTGAAGAAGGCCATGCAATGAAACATCCTACAGCATCAACAAGAATGGTCGTTTCCCCGTAAGCGTCAGGGCACGGAGTCGTCGCATGGGGTTCAATAGCAATTTGAACATTGACCTTAATTAAGTTGGAGGGAAGTGGGGAATTGTGTAGCTCCTGCCCTGGGAGGTTCCATGCTTGTCCTTTACCCACAACTCGTAACACCGAGTCTCCCAAGTACAATATACATTGAAAGACACCCTATGTAATTAACACAAGTATTCAACTATAGGGATAAGTAGGGAAAAAAAACATAACTTCAGAAACTTCTACCGAAAATCCGGCAGAGTTTCCCCTGTAAATTGGACATTTCCAATTTTTAGAACTTTACCTGAAACCCAGAAAATACCAGTGCAGTTTATAATGTCCAAAGCACTAATACAATTCAATAACAATAGGCCTCCGTGGCCAAACATACTACAATAACAATTGTCATAATATAAATAGTTTCCTATGCAAAACCAACCATACCAGCAGCCAGAATTCTTAAGTCATTGATATTCAACTTTAGGGATAATTAGGGAAAAAAACATAAGTGTTTAGAAGTTAAAAATACCTCAGGCAAGGCAGGTCTACTAAAAGAGGTAGAATCTCTGCAGCTTCGTTGTGCTCTTACTTCATATAGCTCTCTTTTTGTTTCAGCCAGTTCTTGTTTCATGTCCAAGTATACCGCTTTCACTTCTCTCATTTCCGCAAGGATTTCTTGAAAATTTTCTGGGATGACATTTGGTTGGGGTTTTGGAGCATTATAATATTGACCGGGATAAACACCAAATCCCACACCCCGAACACGTCCCCGATAGACATCCTTCTTCAAAACTTGGTCAAGGACCTGTCTATCATCGGAGGTACCACTCTCGCCAGGTTGAGACAATAATTCTTCCTAATAACATAAGGGCAAATATATATAGTCCACGATAAAGAAATACATGAGATGTAACACACAATGGTAGGAACTATATACTTACACATTGTGTGAAGACCTCTTCCACTCCTTCATTGTCTACATCTTTTTTTTTTGTTAGTCCTGGCGGTTCTCCACAACATATGTCTGGAAACTTCGGAGGTTCCTTCCCCCTCTTGTTGTAACAGCAAAGAATTATTGAGACACAATCAATACTAAAAACTACTACATTGGGATAAAATGTTAACGACCTTAATTACCAATTCTTGCTCTAGCTTGGCATAACCCTTTCTTGAACCTCTGTACGGGTATTGAGGATTCGAAGCCCTTGCCTTGTTTTTTTCACTAATTTCCTAGAATAAGACATGGTAAATATAACGTGACAAATTGTTACTTAAGTTGACAATGTTTAATAAAATAAAGTATGAATGATTATATTACCTTAAAATGTTCTTGGCCCCGTAGGGCTACAAAATAATCCCACTGCTCCTGTGATATGAGGTCCCCATACCTCTTAGGAGGATGTGGGATGACATTTCCATCTTCATCATGCATGAAGTGGGTAAACAATGTTGACCTAAAAGCTCTATGCCTTTTTCCAGCCAACATAAGAATGTATCTTTTATGACGTTCTTCAACGTCAAATGCGGACTACATATAAAACAAAACATAATAAGATAATTAGTTAGTCACGTGCCTTTATCTCCTCCAATTCTTATTAACAAAGTAAGGGGAAATATTACATACCTTAACGTCCTCCCAGATCATTTGCTTGTATTCTTTACAAACTTCATCCCTCCATGTAATTATTGTGATTGGTACCCTTTCACGAACAATGGCACCAATGTAACTAGATAGTGTTGTGCCACCGGATCCAATAGGTTGGTCCTTTTCGTTCCACGACACCTGAGTCAAGGTACTTAGTTTATAATTACATAATCCATCTAATTAAGCATAAATTATAGCAATGGAGGAAATTAAATGCTTACCTTGATTATATTTCCTTTGTTTCTTTCTTTCCTAACACGAGCCATTGTTGTAATCCCACGTCGGTGTTCGTTATCCATCTTTTGTGTGTCGTCATGGTCCCCGCCTGACATGATAGCTGCATGAAAAAAACATAACGAATTACTTAGTAAAATATTTTAAATGTATAAACAAAAATGCAATTTGTATAAGTATAGGGTTTAGGCATACATTAACTAACTCATTCTCTTTCTTTTTCTAGTTGGTATGATACTAGAGGGTCGATTTGTAATACGAATTGATGGGTTGATCCAAATACCCTCATCGTGGTCCGGTCTAGTGTAACAAGCAACATCTGTTGTGGAGTCAACTTGTAATATGTGTGGTGTCGTAACAAAAGGATCATCTTCAACATCCTCCCATTGGTCATCATCATCCACATTGGGGGAGTCTTTGAATTTGTTACTCAACATCACTATGGAGCAATTTTTGTCTGCGGGATCACTAACATAAAAAATTTGCTCAGCCTGGGAAGCTAGGATAAATTGTTCATCTTTGTAACCCACCTTGCTAAAATTAACTTTGATGAAGCCAAGATTGTCAACCTGAACACCACTATTATTGTCGACCCAGTTACAACCGAAGACAGGCAACCGAAAGTTTGTGTAATCCAATTCCCATATGCGATCAATGACCCCAAAATAGGACATATTGGCATAAACTGGATTTCTATCTTTCGCACTTGACATATGCAATGCTTGGGCAATTAAAGTTACTCCACTATTTTGTACCGTCGTTCTATCATGATGGTCCTTTGTGTAGAAAGTGTAGCCATTAATCTTGTAAGCCTTGTAAGATATAACGTTAAAACTCGGACCATACGCCAAAAATTTAAGCCTTGTAGAGACTAAAGAATTATTTAAGTTCATGTCTTGAAAAATCCTAGACTTAAACCATGTGATGAAGCTTCGATTGTGTTCTCTTGTGATCCAATTGTCTCCTTTATTAGGATTAGACTGCCGAAGTATTTCCTTGTGAATTTCTACATAAGGCTCTACCTCATCATCATTATGCAAGACATAAAGGTGTGCTTGAACCCATTCCTCTCTTTTAATGCTGATGACTTCGCTTGCCCCAATCCCTCCTAATTGTAGGATTTTGTTGTGTCCAGAGACCATAAGCCCTATGGAGCTGACACCACTAAGGTATTCTGTACAAAACTCAACAGCTTCTTCAACTATATACCTTTCGACCATACAACCCTCAGGACGACTGCGATTCTTAACATACCCTTTTAGTATCTTCATGTATCGCTCAACTGGGTACATCCATCTCATATAAGCTGGTCCACACAACTCAGTCTCCCGAACCAGGTGAATTGTGAGATGAATCACTATGTCAAAAAAAGATGGAGGAAAATACATTTCAAGCTCACACAGTGTCACAACTATTTGTCTTTGCAAAATGGGCAGCTTCCTAGGGTCAATTACCTTACTACAAATAGCTCTGAAGAAATGACACAGTTTAGTAATTGTAATACGCACTTTACTTGGCAGAATGGAGCGTATTGCAACCGGAAGCAAATGACCCATCAGGACATGATCATCATGAGACTTTTCACCTACCAATCTTTGCTCTTTTGGTGATATTAGATTTCTAATGTTAGAAGAAAAACCCTCTGGAACTTTGACATCCTGCAGAAACTTGCAAAAAGTTACTTTTTCTTTCTTGCTAAGAGTATAAGCCGCCGGTGGTAAAAATGTACGTGATCCCCTTTTGTCTGGTACCAATTCTTTCCTTATACCCATTGCCAACAAGTCCCATCTCGCATTTACCCCATCCTTGGTTTTGCCTTTGACATTCAGTAACGTGCCAATAACACTCTCACACACATTTTTTTCTATATGCATGACATCAAGGAAATGCCTAACAAACAATGTCTTCCAATATGGCAAGTCAAAAAAAATGGATTTCTTTTTCCAACCTCCAGTAACGAGTTGTGATGGACCAACACCTACTATCACTGGTGATGGACCAACACCTACTATCACTGGACCAACATCAAGGAAATGCCTAACAAACAATGTCTTCCAATAAGTCTTCAACTGCCACATTGAAGCTAAGTAATGAGCTATTTCAAGGATTAGGCTTGGAATACCTTTCTCTTTAAGAGATGCTGCTGCTGCTAGCCCTGATGGACCAACACCTACTATCACTGGTCCCCATACCCATGTTGTAGGCCTTCTCATCTTTACCTCCTCTTGATGTTGTTGGTAATAATAATCATGGACACTTTTTCCTTCTACTTCATTCATATACTCCATCAACAGCCTATAAAGCTTGAAAATAAAAGGAGGAAGGCTACAATTTCAAGAATTTGAAGCCTGAACGAGCCCTCCACGTTTGCACTTTTTTGCAGCTATATAAGTAGTTGAAACTGACCATTTAATTACTTATAATAAGTACTCTCAAGTAAGGACTGAGAAGTAGAGATCATGAGATGAAGAATGGTTTGATTGATATGATCAAGAGAAAATCAGTATGGTTTGGAATTAAGGGTTTGATGATTTGGTAAGACTTTTTTGTTGAAATTAAGGGTATGTGTTAAATTTTGAGTAAGACCTTTTTGTTGTGTTGCCTCTATAATTCTATAATTCCTGGTAGAGCTTAAAATTTCTTTTTTTTTTTATTGCGGTCCTTCAAGTAAGTTGTTTTGACTTAACTTGTGGTTGCCTTTAACTTCTCTTTGTGATGATGCATTTTCCACCAATGGATGCAACCCCTGTACCTGAATGATATATGATTCCAGTTGATTGATTTTGGTTGAGTTTCCTTTGAATTTTAGTTTGTTACTTGTGTTTTCAGAGAAATATGAACCACCGATTTCTTCTTCTTCAGTAGCAATGCAACAACATTATGGATTGATCATTTACTGAGTCTGTTCAATTCATAGAATCAAAATTATGGATTGAGTAAAACAATTTATTACACCGTCTAGGAAGACAAATAAAGAAAGAAAAGAAGAAATGTCTTGCACCTTTTTTATCATTTTTCTGAGTCTGTTCAATCCAACATTATGGCTTGATCATTTTACTGAGTCTGTTCCATCCAACATTATGTTACTTGATTTGATGTCCCTATGAAGCACACATTGTCCCCACTCTTCCTGCAAATAATGTAATGTTGAGGCCAAGCCCATAGCTATCTTGTACCTCACCTGCCATGACAAGAGACTTTCTCCACCAAAAAGATGAGAATCTAAACTTCCATTTTGCATGTATTCGTATATCAGGAGGAATTCATTCTTCTTGTGGCACCAACCAGTGAGTTTCACCAAATCTTTAGTACCAAGCTATTGGAGAAGCTTTGAGTGATTCTCTTGTCTGTACGTTTTTTTTTCTTTTCTTTTGGGGTGTATTTTTATTCTGATACTACTAGTACAATACTACCTCTGTAACTTTTTTTCTTTTAGTTCTTTTCTTGTCTATATTTTTTTTCTTTATTCTTTTATTCTGATACAATCTTTAGTCATACTTTATTTTCTTTTTCTTTAGTACTAAGAAAACATAAACGCAATAATTGATGGTGTTAGTTTAGTTCACTCATTTTCCTGGACAATTTCTCTTTTAACTTGCAAGGAGAATATTATTTTAGTTGTAGGGATTCTATGTATATTACCGAGGATTGCCTCCCTTTCTATGTAGTTTTACTCAGTTTTATATATTTGTTATGTTTTTTAGCTACATCATGAGCTGAGTTAGTGCTAGTGCTTTTTAAATTTCAAATCTGTGATCACATAGGAGGGACTGATGTTTAGGGGTTTAGAAAGTACAGGGACAAAAAACCAAGGATTTAAAGTATAGGGACGAAAACCCAAGTTGACCGAAACTACAGGGACGAAAAACATATTTTTCCCTTTTATGAATATATATTATCTTTCCAATTTTTCATGGTTTAGGGCGGGTAGTGCACTACCCATATCCATACCCGCTAAATTTAACGGGTACCCATGCGGGTAGCGGGTATCAGTGGGTATCCATTAATGTTTACAAATTTAAATTTTATAGAAAGGAAGAGAGAAAATGTTATATAATATATTATAATATCATTACGTGTTAATATATTAAAAATATCACTATAAAATAATATAAAATAAACTATATCTCATCATAAAATAATAAAAATCATAATATTCAAATATATTTAATAAAAAAATATATTTTAATGAGTATACAGATACCCACAGGACAGGTAGTATACTATCTGCCCCATACCCATTTTAATATACGGGTACCCATTGCGGGTATATCAGTGGGTATCCACGGATACATGTTATTTTTACATCCCTATATGTAAACCAAACAAGATGGAAGAGTTAAATCGCCTGTGTCTATGTTTGGTTTACCCCAAAACGTGATTTTAGGTCAATGTTATATATTCATGTTTGAAACGTGATTTTAAACTAATGTTTGATATTCATATTTAAAATGCGATTTTAAACTAAATCAATCCGATTATATATCTCTCTCGGCTAATTCTTTCTTCCCTACATCAATGATAACAAAAGGATTGTAAAATATTTTTATAATTAGTACTAGGGGTGTAATCGGGTCGGGTCGAGTTTGGGGGAGATTGAAGTCCAAACCAATTAAACAGCGTTGGGTTGGGTTGGATCGCGGGTGAAGCTATTTTTGGGTTGCTGGCCCGAACCGAACCAACCCGATATTTAACGGGTTGGTTCGGGTCGGGTGATTGAGTTAAGAATAAAATAATATTATTTGATAAAATTGAAAAAAAAAACACAAAAATGTCACTCCTCTCTGCTTTCTGACTTTCCCTCTGCGGCTCTCCCATCTCCATCTTCCATTCTCAACTCTTAAAAGCTCTGTTGTTGTGTACTGAAAATTTTGAATTTTACAATTCTTTGCTCTTCCACATCTTAATCGAAGGATGGCATCACGAAGCAAGAAAAGCTCCTTTAGAGTTCTTCAGAAGGAGACCTCCACCAAAATAGTCATTCGCTGACCTCGCTCGAAGGAGAGAAAGAGAAGCAAAGGGAGGCCAATAATATGAAACAAAAGCAAGGAGAGAAAGAGGAGAAAAACAGATCGTGGAGGAGAAAGCCCCGTCGTCGCGCACAGCGGCCACCGCGCCCAGTCATTGTGTTCGACACGCCCAGCCACCGGTCGCTGTCACGCTCACGCTGAAAAGCAGGATGCATGTCGCCGGAAAGCAAGTTGCAGTAGAGGCAGAGCAGAGATGGGGGAGACCGGAGATTGGGGTGAATGGGTGATGGCGGCAGACGGCAGTAGAGCATTGAGAGATTAAAAACTGCATTTAGGGCACACATACAAGCAGACTCAGAATTGTTTAAGCTATATGGTTCGGTTCGGGTTTTCAACGTGTGTAAATTGCCCAACCCGAAACCCGATCCGAACACCTTCGGGTTCATAAAAGTAAAACCGAACCAATGATCCAAATCAACCCGTTGAATTAAGGTCGGGTCGACTGGATTCACAGGTCAGTCCCAACCCACTTACACCCCTATTTAGTACGGGAGATGTATATGGTTAGTACATCTTGATTTATTTTGTACGTAAGTGGCCATTATTCAACCAAACTTTCTGTTGCTAAGATTCGCAGCCAATAAGTCAGCACTACAGTTTATTCCACCGCCACATGCAAAATCAACCCTACTAGTATTTTCGAGTTTCTAAATTCTATACAGTATACCACGTCAAAAAACGAATCTATACAGATTACACTTTTTCTTCTTAAATCATTTATAAGGCGATTTCTTTTTCTACATATTTCCACACACACACACGAACCATTGAGCCATATGTATTGTACACACAAGCTATTAAGCTAAACAATATGTAGTTCTTTTTTTTTTAAAAATAACGAGCTAATATGAACAATCGAACATGCATTTGAAAATCTGCCCCGAAATATAAATATATCTCATTAAGTTGTGGAAAAAGCAATGGGAATTTGACCAATTTATCAATAGAAAAATATAAAAACGTAAGGTCAGTGACCATTGCCCGCATTCCCCTGTAATCTGAACCCGCTCAAACATGCTATTTAAAAATACTTTCAGGTTTCGATCATTTGAATTGGTTGAAGATAATTTCAATCTTCTAAGTTTGGATGCTAAAGACTAATTACTAAAGCATGCGAGCCACATCATGTAGATATGAATTGAATAGATAATTTGAACGAAAGAAACATTTATGTAGACATATATATATGTGAATAGGATATGTACACAAACACCCCATCCGCCTGGTATTTGCTGCTATATGTCAATTCAATTGAAATTGAAAGAAACGTTCAAGGGATGAAAAAGAGATTGATTATAGTTACAAGACAACAAGCCATATGCAAATTAACAAAAAACAGGACCTCATTTTTACGTAAAATCATGACAAGATCCAATCTATTCCCTATGATAGGATTTTTTTTTTCAATAAATTGAATCATGTACTACCTAACTTATTTTGGCGGGGAAAAAAATCTAAATTCTAAGCAAATTAAACACAATGATGATGTGAGGTCCCCAATTACGCCTAAAATTTAGATGATTTCTTGCTCTGTGTACTCAAGAAGAAGTCTTGCTAGGTCTAACCATTTTGTTTACTCAGAGGTTAGAGCCAATCAAGTTGCTCTAATTCCCAAAGAGGTCCTTCAACCTCATTATGTGCAACATTCCAATTTGTGCCACTTGACCCTCCAGCCTGAGCACCATCACATTGGTCTCCTCCTCCTCCACCAGAGTGAGAAGTTTCAGAGGAGCTTGATCCATCAACCTCTGCTGCTACCTGCTGATGAGCACTTGTTGAAGCTGCAGCATCAAGCTGTCTTAATCCCACTCTTGGCCTCTCTAATGGACGTCTATCAAATGACCGAAAGCTTCCCGATATGACATAAACACGACACAAGCTGAATTCGTGCCTCAACTATACATATACACATAAAAATGCTTAGTTAACATTAAAGTTTATATGACATCAAAAGAAAAGATATTATATCAGTTTATATGTACTTCTGCATAAGAAATTTTAGGTTAACTTTTTTATAAGTTGAAATTAATTCCTTATCAAGAAGTTAAATTTATTTCATCTCTTTAATTTATTTTATTAAAGTTTTTTACAGTAGTGTATCCAAACTCGGCGATAGTTATATAGTAATTTATATATACCTTTGGAGTGGCCGGGTTGGATTGGTTATTGGTGTGTTGAATGGCTTTGTATTCATGCATCTTCCATTTGGTTTTCTTTCCACTAGGAGCTTTTCCATTGTAAAACACCATGGTTTTCTTCATCCCAATGACTCTGTTATCAGCAGAGTAAACGTGACCAGGAGAACCCGTGGCCTTCCAATACCCACTACCTGTGGTTCTGTTGGGTCTGCCTCCCCTGGCCTCTCTCTCTTGTCTTGGTGAAAAGAAAAACCATTGCTCCGTGTCACCACGACACAGCTCCCCTGCAAGTGCTGATTGATTGCAACAAAATGAATGAGTTAAAAATATATAGCAGCAAATTAAGCCTGAGAATGAGAAGAGGGTGAAAGATTTTGTTGTATACATGGAAGGTTCCAGGGCTCTACGCCATTGATATCAATGACTGGGATAACTCTGTTGATGTGGTGTTGTTGCCCTTCAAGCTGGTTGTGTAGATAGAAGCCAACTAGCTCCTCTTCTGTTGGGTAGAAACGAAAACCAGGTGGGAGATCCTCCATATTAATATTTGTGTAATTTGCATATTTCGAATGAGCTCAGCTCTTATATATATACGTACATACATATATTATATTATATTTGAAGGGGACTTAAAATTTACAATTTGTTTAGAGATAGAAGAGAGATTCTCCGGGTGAAGTTAGAAACTTCCACGCGGTTGCAGGGGCAAGAAAACGTCTTTGTTCCCCCACAACACAAGTGATGTTTCCTTTTGGGTATATTTATTTATGATAATGATGTCACAGTGCACAAATCTCCTTTTTGAATTGGTCATATATATGATATCCGTCTCTCTGGCTTCTAAGTTTTGTGTAGGCCCAACTCAATATAATTTTGCATATCCTAAGTTGCCAATGCTATTTTCCCATGCGTCAATCTGAAATCCCTTTGCTGGGCCAGGGTATCCTTAAAGTGGAACAAGTCGTATTTCTAATTTTCCTTTTTTTTAAAAAAAAATCGCCTTTTTTTTATACATCTGTTATTTCCTACCGTATTTATTTTTGGAAAATTCTAGGGTACCCTCCCGTGAGAGAGTGTTTTGGTACCTTCTATGAGCATTTAATCAATTTCTCTCAACTTTTATAAATGATCTTAGTATTTTTATATTTATAGGACAATATTTAACTATTAGAATTTGTATTTTTAATTTTTGAAAACACTTTTTGACTCCCTATAACCATTATCATGTATTTTTACTGTATTCCCCCATTTTTCCACATTCTCATTTACAATACACACGTGCCTCATTTAAAATCTACTTTATGTCTTCGAAATAAGTCAGGACGGAATACACGACTTGTTTCTATGTAGTTTTGGTCTATTCAATAAAAAAATTGATAAGAAGGTACCAAAACCCTCTCTAACGGGAGGGTACCAAATTGTGACCCTTTATTTTTTCACGTTATACTCTCACATCGTAAGCCAGAGAGTAACATATTGATGTCACCGATCAATGTTGTACTCTCCTCCCATTTCAGATTCATCCATATGTAAAAACACATAAAAATGGAAGACTGAGTATTTATTTCGCCGGTCTAATAATGTCCATTATCCACACAAAAAAAAAAAGACGGATAGTCTAACCATAATAAATCTGCAAAAAAAAATTATAAGAATCATACACTTATGTTAGAAGCACGAATAACTTCGGATTTTTAGTTCAACCCAATAAAGTTCGCTACTCGCATCGGGCAGCCAAATTACCAGCACTACATGTGGAACAATTCAACAACACAGGAAGAGAACTTAAGTTATAAGATAACTTTTAATTTTGTATGCACAACATAAACAATTAATTTTGTATTATATATATTATTGGCATGTTTTTGGTCCCTACAAAATTCGCGAATTTTGTGTTTAGTCCCTCATTAATTTTTCACCCAAGTATAGTCCCTAAAAAAATTTTCGTCCCTACCGTTAAATTAAGTTGTTAAGTGATGAGTTGTCAGTGCTGATGTGTCCAGTATTGCTTACATGGCTGCCAACTTGTTATTTTTATTAATCTTTTTCAACACCACAATCTCATCCTCTGCATCACCTTAACATGCTAGGTTTCACTAACCTCCTCCGTCTCTTTTTTTTGTTTGTTTGTAAAATGAAATTATTTCAAATGACCTCCAAATTTTTAAGGAAGTTTAACGGGTTGATATACGTGCAGTACTTGCTTAGCAATTAGAAGTAGAAAATTCCAGAAATTGTAGAAACCCCACTGTCTTCATCAAAATCCCAACTTAAATCCTTTCTTCATCCCCTGAAATGGCATGCTTCAGAAGCGTTTTTGGACTGAGATTTATACAACCGATTCGTAATTCCCTCTTACTCTCCCATGCAGAACCACCACCACTACCCTCCGCCTCTGCATGACGAAACTGGTGATGAAGCAAGAGACAGAAAGCGAGGCACAACTGAAACCTGTAATCCCAAAAGCCGCTTTCGATATCGGAGCTGGAGCTTCTAGAAACAACAATGATGGTGGAGAATCGCAGGAAGCTGGACAGAACACTCGCCTAAATCGCTTCGACTTAGGGATTTTGCAGAGACGCATTGTGTGGAGAAGGAGAAGAGGAAATTCTGAATTGCAAGAAATTCTCAAATGGAAACAGACAATACTCCAAAACCAATCGAAAGAAATGAATGATCCACATCCATTGGTGAACATGCAAATGAGGAGGATAAAAATCGATGCGATCTGTTGCTTCTTCACTTGCTCATTTGCTCCTTTCCTTAGAGAGACATACGACCTCCACCGCCCTCTCACCTTCTGGAGTTAGGGTTTTGGTTTATTACAATGTGCATAAATAAATCTCTATTTATCATTAAAAAAATTAATGTTTGACTGATATTTGTAAAAAAAGATTTTTTTTATGAAAAAGATTAATAAAAATAACAAGCTGGCAGCCATGTAAGCAATACTGGACACATCAGCACTGACAACTCAACACTTAACAGCTTAATTTAACGATAGGGACTAAAGGTAGTGACGGAAAATTTTTTAGGGACTAAACTTGGGTGAAAAATTAATGAGGGACTAAACACGAAATTCGCGAATTTTGTAGGGATAAAAAATATATTTAAGCCTATATTATTTGATATGCATATACATGTAACAAAATAATATGAATTTCACTATAATAACCTTATGGGTTTGAACTTAAAATTTTGAACTTGAATTAAATCCATTCCTTTTCAATCTTGTCTGTTTTATAAAATTATAGGTTTGACCCGCAAAATCCGCTAAAAATAGTAAAAAAAAAGTTCGCATATAGTAAAATTTGAACATCATCTTTCAAGCCTAAATTTAATCTAAGTTCTTTTTTTCTTGAGTCGCTATAGCCCATGGCTCACATAGAGCAAGTTAGTATTGAATTGGGTAGCCAATTTTGTGAACTCAATATTTGATATATTTAAAAATAAAAAATGTACACTGACTTGATTGGGTTGGCACAAATATACCTAAGGAAATATAGGTTCGGACTTTAAATTCCGAATTAAATTTAGGTTTTTTATCCAGGACCATTTAATAGAATATGGTAGGTTTAGCCCGTGAAAAAACACTAAAATTATTTAAAAACCTACATAGGATCGAGTTTGAGCGTCATTTTGAAAGTTTGAATTGAATCCAAGTTTTTTTGCCTAACCCATTATAGCATATGTAGTTCGTATCACGCCAACCCATACCGGGTCAAGTAGCCCATTTGCTAGCTATTATAATAATAATAATAATAATAATAATAATAATAATAATATATTTAGGCTCATTTAATTTTCAATTCTTTATTAAACTGGCATATCAAACTCACGAGCAAAACAGGTCATATGGGAGCCACTTAAAACCAAGGCATGTCGGCTTTTCATGCTAATCCAATCTAGTTAGTTACCAATAAACCCACTTAAGTGACAGAGTAAAAAGTAGTAAGAAAAGGGGATTTTTTTTATTATTGAGTTTTCTTGGGCATTAAACAAAAAATTATACTATGGTTTACCGTTAGGCAAAATTATACTATATTTTTTGTAACAAGAATGGAATTAATAGAAAATCAACTTACAAGAAACAAATCAAGCCCTACTTCTAGGAAATAACTCTCTCCTAGAATCAGCAATCACTAAGCTATGAAACACACCCGGAGAATCTAAAATTACAAAAGAGTTATCCTGACTAGTAACTCCCTTTTTTGCTAAGACATAAGCACAGTTATTACCTTCCCTATGAATAAAATCAATAACAATAGACCAATCTCTACCTAACAATTCCTTGATTTTATGAATAACAACAAAATGAATATGATGGTCATCTACTACCACTGTACAGAGAGCCAAAGCAATTGTAGAGTCTGTCCAAGAAAATTCCAAACCATGGAGAATTGATAATAATTCAGCCTCTAAACTGTCTTAAGCTTGAACAGCCGCATAGTATCCTTTTAGCTAGCAACCAGAACAGATTCTCACAACAACACCAATACCAGCATGAACAAAATTAGAACAGAAGCTTCCATCTACATTAACTGCTACATAGTCTTGGGGAGGTGCAATCCACCTAACCCATGAAATTTCTGGATCAGAAGAGCTGATTCTATCACCAAAAATAGATTTAAAAATCTGATTCAGATTGAAAACCTTATTCTGCAACATAGAGCAGTTTGTAGAAGTGCCATTGAACACTTTTTTATTCCTGGACAGTCAAATCTCCCAAATCCCAGCTAAAAATATAGAACCAAAATTATTACTTGACCAATACAACCAGTCAAAAGGATTACTCAACACCCATAATTCAGAATTTCTGCTGATACCAATCATTTCCCACAAATTCTTGATGTTAACACAATCCCTTAAACAATGCAGCACACTTTCAACCTCTAAACAACAACACATGCAGAGATCAGAATTGGTAACAGACCTATGCTTTAATAGAGCTTTTGTAGGTAATTTATCATTGGTTGCCAGCCAAACAAAAAACTTAACTTTTTTTTGCTAAGCAAAGAGAATTAATTAATTAAAAGGGAGTACAAGGGTACTCCAACCCATCATACAAAGATACTAATATAATAATGATAAGGACCAGCAGAGGTACAAATGAACCCAAAATTACCAACCTGAGTCAAAAGAAAAGACCACCAACCTAGCAGCAAAATAAAGCATAAGCAAATGAAACAAAATAGAGCACAGCCGCTCCAAGTAAGAAAGCAGGATTAAGGACCACGTGAACCAAATGGAAGACTTGGCCGCCGCACTGAATTATGAATATTAAAAGCTTCAAAGGATGGCTAATAAGGAAACGAGCTTGACCACTTAACAAAGGAGCTATCCAGATGCATTTGTGTTTAACCGAAGCAAACCAAGCTCACGGTCAAACATTGCAGACAGCCAAATAAAAATTCAAGCACACACCAACATCAGAATACCACAGCAAAAAACTTAACTGACTCACTACATTTCAACTTCCAAACCCAAAGCCAATCTTTCATCAAATTTTGATTAAAGTTATGATTCCACAACCATTTATAACCATCCTTTGCTGAGTAACAACCATTGGCAGCAACACTCCCTTATTTTGTTATGTGCATTTTTTAAAAATCAAATATGGAGCAAATAATTTTGTGTTGTATAATCCCTTACTTTTTTATAAATTAAACGGACCCATATTGATGATTAAGTAAACAATCGAGTAAATTAGTTTAGTCAATAAAATTTAATTTTATGCCTTGAATTAAAAAAAACTACAATCAACGAACATATTTTTTTATATAAATAAAATGAGAAAAAGGTATATGTTTTGTATAAAAAATTAACAAAATAAATTTTAAAAAAATTACGCTTAGCACATGGAAGTTTAAACAATATAAAGTAACATAAAGATAAGGAAACATTCAATAATTTTTATAATTTTAAAAAAATAAATAAATAAAATTAATGTTGGTACATACTTGATTTCCTTTAAGCAAGGTCTCGGATTCGAGTCTTGTGGATGAAAAAAATCCCCGCTGGGAGAGTTAGCCCCACCATAATGTAGATGTTCCCGGCTCGAACAGGATTGCCTCCCGTGAAGGATCCCTGTGGTTAAACAAAAAAAATGTGGAAGCTTTTGGACAATTGTTAAGTTTAAACGACTAATCATTTTAGCGAAAGGTTTTGCTTTAGAGCAATTGTAATAAGTATTGTCAATATACTAGTCAAGAAAACTATTAAAATAGAAAATATTTAATGAAAAGAACAATTTTATTATATTACAAATATATATATATATATATATATAAATGATTTAATCTTAAATAATAAAAATTAATATGCCACATTACATACTCCTTAATTAATCAATTACATTTTGTTTTTTATCTGTAATTCTAAAAAATTTGAGGACATTTTTTTATGATATGTTCGTAAGTGAAATAAGAGAAGATATTTTTAGTATAAAAAGATAAATTATTTAAATATAATTATACAAAAATTAAAGATATTTTAATTTAGAATTTTATATACAAAAAAACTATGAATGATGGAATAAATGAGCCATTTTATTTTTAGTTAGCAGGTCTTTTACAGATTGTTTGTTATAGTATGCATTAGAGACTTATATGTTTTGAACATTCATCACTTGTATTGTATTATTTATCTTATAAAGGTATTTCAATTTTATTATACTTTCAAAAGAGGATGATAAAAGTCCCAAGTAATAAGCTTAAACTTCATAGAATATCTAATAGACGACTTGATCGTGAGATCGTATAAAGAGTTAATTATTCTTAAAATAGTCCATAGTCAAATATCTTTTCAAGATAATTTGATGCATTAAGACTAATATGTAAATTGATTGATGATCACATCTCATGCGTAGATCATGCATATATACAAGATATCAAGTCTTCGTACGAGTACATTTATATTAAGATAATGATGTACTAGGTTAACCTAGCTACCAACGTTGCATGGATTATTACACAAGTGCCATGAACGATTTGATAATAATATTATATGAATTCCTTTGACGTGAAATACTAGCTAGAATTCCTACATAAGAAATTCAATGTTTTAATGCCATAACATGTCACATGTAACAAGGTGATTATAAAGTTGGTTGTTGGACGTAGAATAAATGATGTGGTGGAAATGTGTGTGGCCTAAATGAGATTTGTCTCTCCTATATAACAAGAGCGATATATGTGAGCCTCTTGATAAAGTTAGACTATAAGATGGATAACCCTGCTCAGGAAGTCATAGCATGAGATGTTTATTTATGTAAAGTCTAATTTGATATCAAGAAACATAACTTGAACTATACAATTATGATGGCACATTCCATACCTCGTGTTCAATTAGATATCTGGATAAATGTACAATTCATATTCTATATTATCATAAAATAAGATATGTCAAATCACTTACCTTCTCGATATTTGGGCATCAGTAATGTATTTCTAGATATCGCTCACTATTTATGATATTAAATATAAAGGTTTATATTTAATATTATAACCAAATTAAATATTAAGAGAACCTATTGGGTCACACGTAAAGTTGGTTGAATGTCTCTAAAAGGGGTTGAATAGAGACTTGTAAAAATTGATTCCTGCAAAACATAAAACCAAACTGAGCTTAGTTCTCAAGCTCAGCAGCTTGGAGTCTCTGATTTGAATTGACAAGGACAAATTAGTGAAGCTCGGATTATAATTACTAGGAAGACTTAAAACTTAGCTTTGACAATTTTGTTATATTTAAAATTAAGTTCAGTTCAGTCTATTGAATGAGTTTAACTTAAGCTTCAGTAAAGCGTAAAGAAATTATAAATGAGCAAGATAGAGAGAAGAGATACATAGAGAGTTATCCCAGTTCACCCACTCCTTGGGCTACGTCTAGTCCTCACAACCTTGTGAGATTTCCACTATGACAACCTTGTCAATTACAAGTATTATTTTTGCCTCTTCAGACTCACCCTCACACCAAAGCTTAGACATCTCATAACCTGGATGAGATTCAAGTATTCTTTATCTTGCCTCTTCAGGCTCTTACACTGCTCACATTGAGTCTAGGCTCCTCCTAACTCAGCTGAGACTATTACAAAGATGGAGTGGAGATGATGTTTTACTAGCTTAGGCTACGTACAAAGTACGAATATACAGTGAGCTCAGCTAGGTGTTTCTCTGTCTAAGAGTTATAAACAAATAATGAAAATATGAAAGAGAATATATAATACAGACTTAAGATCCACTTAAGTATAGTTGAGATTGAGTTGAGCTTGACTTGAGATTCAATTGAGACAGATAAGTCAGAGAATATTCAATGGTGTCTCACACAGTGCTTTGACTTGAAATCCCTATCAAATGAGACTAGTCGTTACTCGCCGTTGGAAGAGAGAGAGTTTGCCATTCACTTTTCTAACACGGCAGGTCTGCTCTGATGTACGCTGGTGTACTTGCATTGACCTTTCTTTCAACTTCCAACAATGGGATATGAGATCAATTGACGCCGAGCCAGCAGGGAAGCATTACGGTGCTGCAACAAGGGTGGAGACGTGGTTGTCTTGGGTCGAGGCACAACGTGACAGAGTTTTCCAGCGGTGGCGCCATCTTCCAGTGCAACAAGACGGAGTGGATGAGAGCGAGGCAGTGGGAACATTGTTAGAAATGGGAATATAAGCGTACAGAGCTTTGTATTTGTAAACGTAAAATAAAAACAATCTGGGGCTCCACAATTACCTCAACTTCCTTTGGCACAACAAACTAAAATCTACCATAATTAACATTACTGCAACCAACCAGTCAAACACTAGATTTATATTTTCTTCCCAACCTTTCTTTCATTCCCCATGTCCTTCCCCTTCAAAATGCCTTTACCTTTTAAAAGAAGGAAAATTCTTCATGTACATAAAACAGTTTTACACTGTTTTTACTATTGGGTAATGAAAGCGGTAACAAACAAAAAAAATAGAGAGAAAGTGGAGAAAGTGAAGATTTAGACACAGAAATTGTTGTAGTAACAACAGTACTGTAGCAATTGTTTTATGTACCGGTATAACTACTCTTAAAAGAAATATCTTCCTTGAACACTTTATTAGCAAGTTAACATAATCCCCCTTGAGATGATCTAAATTTTCTGAGAATATGTAGTCAACCAAGTTCTGCAATGTTATGGTGAATCTTCACCACTTTATAGATTACGTTCTTCTATGCGTAGTTAATTAGTTATTCTGTGCAATGCGTGATTCTTTTCCTATTATTGCTTTGCGAGAGAGCGTGAGTAATTTAAGTTAATATATTAATATAATTATTATTAAATTAATTTATTTAAAAAATTATCTTTTGTTTTAAAATTTATTATACAATAAAAAACTCTAAAAATATTTTCTTTTTTATTGATGGACTTATTAACAGTTCATTACTTAAAATTTTTTAAATTTTATAATTACATATTCTTTTATTTAATTTTAAATAAAATAAAATTATTTACTAAATAAATTTTAACTTAATAGTAATTTTTAAATTAAAAAAAATTGAAACCGCCAAACAACTTTTACTTAATTTTTTAAAGCTTATTTTTTTAACTTTAGCTCTAAAGCAACTTATAAGTCGAAGATAAGCTGGGTCAAACGAAACCTTAGTCTCAGTCTCAGTCTTATCTTCATATCTAGGTCTCAGTCTCTTGTGTGTAGTTGAGTCTTAGTCTAAGTCTTGCCCTCCAAGCTCAGCTTTTACTTGGTCATCTGAGTCTGAGCTTGGCTGTGTGTCTTAGTCTCAGTCTCTATCTTATATTCTTAGCTCTTGTAGTCTTTGACCTTTTCTCATTGTGTGAGCAATTTGCATATTTTGATCTAAGAATCTTGATTCTTATACACTTCAGATTCGTTTTCTTTTGAATCTTAAGTATTCATTCTTTAGATGCAGCTTGATTCAGCGTCTCAACTTGTCCTTAATCAATAAAGAAAATTATCCTGCAGTGTAGGGATCTAAGAGTTCCAAGCACTTGAGCATACAGTTAGTAAAACATGACATCTTAGATACACTTCTTTGCTTTCTCACTTTTGATGGTTTGATTTCATTAAAACTCTTAGGAGTGAGTTTGCCTTAACAACACGTATACAACAAGGCCACCAGGAGTGTTTGATTCCTACATGGATTGGAATAATGGCAAAATGGGCTAGGCTCATAACAGAAGAAAAAGGAGTGATGGTTCAACCTAGTTGACACTTTATAATAAATACTGCATATGATGCATAACCCTAGATATGAGCAGTCACCCTCTTTCTCTAATCACTAGCATCGTGAGGAAAGTTTCTTGGTGTACAAACGTGTGAGGTTCAACTTTTGGAATGAATACCTTCAGAGACACGACTACAATTATGTCATTTGTAATTTGAAAAGGTATAACTAATCTTATTTTTCTTTTCGATTGACCTTAATTCATGTTTAGTTTTTCACATTAAAACAAAAGGATAATCCAATCTGCTGCACCTTGTCCGTGCATGATTCCTTTCAAGTAGTATCAGAGCATTGGTTTGTGACAAACATGTGTTATTGTTAAGCTTATGATCGATTTGTCTGTATCGTTCAAAAGTGTTCCTTTCAGGCACAAAGAATCAAAACCGTATAATAACATATATATGTTTCAGTTTGAATAGTGTGATATTCTATTTTGATTACTACTTATTTACATACTTGTTGTGATTTTGTTTGATTTTCATTATTGATTGTGTTGCGATCATGTATATAATGTTATTCTACGATGCATGTATGTTAAGTGCTAGAGGATTCTTATCATTAACATGAAAAGTTCATGTTTTTGGGTATCAAGGGTTCAAATGTTGAAACCCTAGTCGCCGTGCTTATGTAACATGAAAAGTTTACAACCTTGATGTTAGGGTTCAAATGTTGACACCCTAACCATCAAGGAACTCAGGTAGAACCTTGATTTGAATTTCGAATACAGTGCACTTACCTGACCTTTGCGGTTCGTTTCCGTTTTCAAATTTTTTTGCGGGGGCGATGTTCGCACCGTGCAAGGTTTATTGTTAAATTATACAAGATAACATGACCTCAATATCATCCAAAGTTTATATAGTTTAAAATCATAAATGATATAAGATAATAGTATTTTAATTTATATTTGGTGATGAAATGCGACACCTGTTTTGAAAACCACAAAAAAATTATTTGTAGGTGTCGTTTGGGGTGGTTGCCAGTTTTCGATTTGGATAAAATGGAGTTAAAATGGTTTTTACACAAGTTTCAAAACCAATTCCCCTTACTTTTCAAAACAAAAAAATGTTTTATGTTTTGTGTTTTCTGTTTCATTCTTTTCTCTCTCCTCCCTCCTCTGTTTCTCTACTATTTCATTCTCCTTAGTTTCTCTCTCCTCTCTCCTCCGTTTCTTTATTATTTCTCTCTCCTCTCTCTCCTTTTTTCTCAACCCTTTCTGCTCTCTCTCCTCACTCCTTTATTTCTCTCCCATTTCTCTCTCCTCTCTCCCCTATTTATCTCTCATCTCTATCCTTTGTTTCTCTCTCCTCTCTCTTATCTCTCATGTGTTTCTCTATCCTCTGTAGATAAACAATAGAGAAACAGAGGGGAGAGGGGAGAGAGAAACAGATGAGAGAAGAGAGAGAAATAGTGGAGAGAGACAGGAGAGAAACAAAGGAGAGAGGAGAGAAAATTATTCATGTAATGCATAGAACTGAAAATCGATATTGAAAAAAGGAAACTGGAAACCATAAAAATGAAACTGAAAACTGGTTTTTAGTTTTGAAATTTTCGAAATTGAAAACTGGTTTTGGTTTTTAAAATTTTCAAAACTGGAAACTGAAAACCACTCCAAACGGGCCCTTAGTTTTTAGTTTTTAGTTGTAAAAACTTGATTGAAATTTTTTGAAACTGAAAGTTGAAAACTCGCAACCACCTCAAATGAGTCCTTACATTTTTGTTTAATTAAATTGTATTAAAATTAATAATAAATTCAAATACTTCCTCCGGTCTTTTTTTATAAGAATTTAGTAGTTTTTACCATCTTTACCCTTCATAATTAATGCACATTTGTAGTTTTCAAGAGTTGGTTAATATGAAGAATTGGATCAAATTTATTCTTAAAAAGAGGTAAATTTGGTAGTTAGAAGAGGTTTTTTAAAATTACTGCATTAAAATGTGTTTTCTTAATATACATGCTTGAGCCAAATGGGTCGTATAAATAGGACTCGAGAGAGTGTGTTATTATTTTTAGGGTTCAATGAAAGCTCATTTCACACAAACATTTTCGGGTGAATTTTGTGGTATATGTATTATACATAGTAATATTGTGATTAAAGAATTTATTTCCTTAAACCCACCACGAGAAGTTTAAGAATTTCAAGTATAACAATGCAGTAGAAGAAGCAAAAGGACCCTGTGATGTTGGATGTGGATGAGATTGAGGTGAAAAACCAAATAAAAAATTATAGGGACTAAAAACAAAAAGACCATATTTATAGGGACTAGAAACAAAATTAAGCTGGAAGAAAAATCACATGTGGCAGGATGACGCGACACTCTGTTAGCCACATAAGCTTAAAGTTAACGATAGGGACCAAAATGGCAAACGAAAAATTTTATAAGGATGAAAAACAAAAAAAAAGTTTACAGGGACTAAAAATAAAATAACCTATATTTATAGGGACTAAAAACATATTTATGCCAAAAAAATATTATACATAGTAATTCTATTGGGCACCATATAACACTCAAAATTCGCCGTGACGCACGTGCAATGTGAAAATAAGACTTGTGAATGTAACATAATATTATCTCCTTACCCATTCATCTTATAGTTTTAGCGACTAAATCAACTTGAACTTGTCACAGTGTAGTGATGCAAGATTGATTAGGACAAGAATCCTAATTTTAACGTATATAGGGCAGATATATGCTACAATGCAGGTGCTCGCTAGCTAGCAGGAAATCACGTGATTGTGAAGAAATATTGTTAAGTAAAGCTAACTAGTAAAGTAAATACTTCAATGTCTCATATTAGATAATAGGTAAGAAGGATAATATATAAATAACAAGACCCATAAACATCTTAAGGTTTTGGGTTAGATGTGATGTTTAACTCACTTGTGTCATTTGCTCCTTAACCCAATGTTGCAGGTCTCCCTAGTGTTTTAGGCTCTCATCGCATCCTAACAGAGTAACATTGATATAAAAGTAGATGGCGTTAAAGCCCACAAAATGGGTTAGCCCGACCGGGCCCGCCCGTAAAAGTGTAGTGCTCGTGTTTTTATTTTAAAAGTCTGAATAATTCTTGGACTTTTTAGCTTGATCCGTAAAATCTCGCAAAAATATAGTGTGTCCCGTTATGTGGGCCAACAATGGTGCAAGTGTAAAGAAAGCATTAGTAGCTCTAGTTGCCACCATAGCATACTTGTGATGAAAAAAGCTTCCACTTGAGAGAGAGCACTAAATGAATGGACTCATACTAATTGAGAGAGAGATTGTTGGGATATCAAGTGTTAGTCTCACATTGGATAGAGATGAGGAAGAAGAACATGATTTACTCTTTAGTCCATTGTCAGAGATTGGAGTATTTTAGGGAATGTTGCTGGCCATGTATTATTTATAGACGTTGTTGACTAACTTTTTAAAATTAATCAAAACGCCTTAAATGTTTAATTTATTTTGAATATTTATTTTTTAAAAAATAAGAATACATTTTTTATTTTCATTTACACTTTGTTTGGTGTCATGGAAATAAAGAAGAAATAGATAGGAGGGAAAGAGGTAGCCGAGAAATACTCCAACATCACTTGTTTGTTTTAACCAAGAAATGCATCGAAAATAAAAAAAAGTGTTATGTGACCCACTATTGTGTCTCATTTCTTCACAATTTTGGTGAAAGATAGCGAAGAAATGAGAAGAAACGAGGCTAATAACATACGCAATATTGAACCAAAGAGAGGGACAAGTCATCTGTTTTTTTTTTTGCGTCAAAATGAATTTGCTATTAATCAGGTGAAATCTGAGGGTGATCCAGATTCACTTGAGCCAAAATACAAAATGGGGTTTCTTCAAGCCAAATAGAGTTAGGATTGGAACATCCATACTTGGCAAGGAAATGAGCAGAAAAATCACAACTTCTAACTGAATGGCTAAATTAAGAAAGTGAAAATCTAACTTAAAACAATGACAATCATATGCTAATAATTCAAAGGGGATGATCCTCTAATACATTTGTTAATTGCTGAGATAAGTGGGAGACAGTCTTATTCAACTACCAGCTCCATAAAACCCATGTCTAGAGCAAATTGAAAACCAAGCTTCAATCCCATAGCCTCCGTCGTGCTTACATCTGGGCCACATAAAGTGCCACGTTGCCACTCCATAAACAATTCCCAGATGGTTTCTAAAAGTATCCACAATAGAGCAACCTTCTTTGGGTTCTTCCAATGGGACACATTTGTACACATCACTAATTTTTACTCTTCCCAATATAAGCATTAGGGGTGTAATCGGGTCGGGTTGGTTCGGGTTTGGGGTACAATAGTGTCCGAACCAATCAAAGCACGTCTGTTTGGGTTGGGTCGGTTTTGCAATTTTTCATTGTTCAACCTGAACCGAACCAACCCAACCTCTAACGGGTTGGTTCGGGTCGGGTGTTGAGAATCTGGAAAGCGTACCAAAAATCCAACAGTATAATAGTATGTAAGAGTATCGTATCCACAAGGAACGGTTCAATTTATAAAGATCAGTGGTCATAACTATCAAGTAGAGAGTATGGTTGTTGATTGTTGAGAATTGCGAAAGTAAATAAAAACAGAAAATAAATTGAGATAGGTAGAGACAGTTACTTGGACTAGGATTGAACTTCGTCTATCGCACCCCTTTCGTATGTGAACCCCAATAATATTTATGAATATGTAATTATGATACCTCAGCCAAACTAGGTTATTCCACGTAGGTTCCCCGGTTCACGAAATACTCAGAAATAATTCATGCGGGTTCTCCTAGCGACAAATTACCCTGGCTTTAAAGATCTATTTTCGGTTTGTTAACACTATCAATTCGCCCTGATTCCTCAACAACTACTATGAGTATACTTACCAATCAGAGTTCAAGTTTCCTATTCCTACTCCCCCAAACTCGCTAATGATTTTATAAAACCATTTTCCAATGCGCCCCATAAAACCAACTTATAACTCCGGCACACAGGTGGAAGCTAAGCATTAAGCATAGAATAAAAATACTGATATCATAAAAATAGGGATTCATAGATATTAAAGAGAATTCACATACAATCGAGGATTGACTCAACTACATTCAATCCTATCGGAGAGTTTAGCTACGTATGGTAGCCATTACAAACCAACGGAGAAACTGTCACACTTTTCTCCAGCCCTAGCTCTGCTCTGCCGTTTCTCCAAAAGCTCTCTATGATCTATACAAAAGGTTCTTTAAATAGAAGTTGGAAAGCTATCTGAAATCTGGAAGGAATCTTGTTTGAAATCCTTTGAAAATTGATTCTGTATTCCTGCACTTCACCTTGCGCTCAGCGCAAATGAAGCGCAAGAAACAGAGAGCAAATTGAATGTTGCGCTCCACTTGCGCTCAGCGCAGATGGAGCATATTTCTCGTTCTAGCTTTCCTGATTTTCTCCTTTTTCAGCCAGATCTCTTCCTGATCTTATCCTTGTTTGCTTTGCTTTCCTTATTTCCCTCTTTTTAGCTTGATCTTGTACTGATTTGATCTTCAAATTCAAATTGAGAATTTTATCTGCAAAATCTTTATCCAAATAATTTCTAATTTTATTTTGATCAGCTCCCATTTAAATTCTTATCTTGCAGATTCTCTTTTCAAATAGATGTTATATATCTTGTTTCTCCATTTAAAACCTTCCCTTTTATCTGCAAAATCGACAGATATTCTATCAAAATAGTATTATATTCAAATTTAAATCAAATAATCATAAAATATGCATTATTATTAAAAAGAGGTAATTTGGGGAATAAATTTACTATTTTACCCTTGATAAGTGCAGTAATTATACAAGAATTTATCATATATTTTGCACTTATCAAATTCCCCCCAACTTAGCTCCTTTCTTGTCCTCAAGCAAGAAAACCTTTTGCAATCAAATGGATTTAATCCCCCTGTCAAGATTCTAAAAAATAAGGAAATAATTTCATCATCTCTTTACTAGGCAGTTGTCACTTTCCAAATGTCAGATTGAAAATCAGAATCAAGTGATATTACTAAGACTCAATCAGAACAGGATAAAATTATATTTAAACTTTTTTTGAAATAGTAACCAAAATAATAAGTGAAGAAAAAATCAAGGAATTCTCTCATGCTCACGGGTAAGTGTTTCCCTCAATTTTTCACAGCAGTTGAACAACTAAAATTGATAGTCGTTTCTAGTTAATAAACATGCACATGGTAAATCATGGATCAAAGGGTCTTTCTTTGGTTGTAATGAGGTTGGGCTATCAAGAATTCATGGTTTTTCTGGATATGCAAAGAAACACTGGAATAGAGAGCAATTTTGAATTTCTCTTGTGTTGAGTCTCAGAATTAATTTAAGAAATTGAAATTAGATTCAAGACTCATTATCCTTAGTTTTAATGATTAACAAATTGGATTGTATAGAAACAGGTTCTACTAAGAAAGGTATTGTCTTTTGTATTTCAGGAATCCTGAAGAAGCAACTCTCTGTAGAAGATCAACAATCAAAAGAAGAACTCAAAGCAATGAAGAATTATTTTCTGGTTGAGCAAACTGCCGAAGAGAAGAAGAACACTCGAGCAAGCTGAAATGAAGATAAACTTAAAGCTTATGGAAGATCACAAAGAACAAGGAAGAACGATGCAACAACCATCTGAAGAAGAAAAGAAGCAACTCGTTGAAGAAAGGAACTTGCTGAAAGCGTCTCCCTGTTGAAGAACTGAATCATGCTCGAGCTATCCAGCCCGCTGAAAGTATGTGTGTACTAAAGTTGAATCTGCTGAACACATACTTTCTGAACTTGATGACGTGGCATTTCAAACCCTCTGAAGCTAGAGACGTCATGCTACTCTCCGAAGACTTGTGAGTCAATCTGAATGATGCATTAAAAGACTCGAGTCTCAGCAAATATTAATGGTAAAATTGAATTGGTGCAAAGAAAAATGGGCACAGCTTCATTTCTCGTCACAAAAGAGGAAGCATACTGCAGAAAAGCAAATAGAGGTCAGAGATAGAGTTAGTGATGTTGCAACACCTACTCCATTACCATCTCTGCAATACGCTATCAGAGGCGTACACCTCAAGTGAGAAGAAAAACTGAACTCACAACGGGACAAAGGAGAAGTCTAACGGATCTAGCGTCCTTCCTCTTTTACACTCACAGAGAAGAGAAAGAAAGAAGAATAGAGAGAGAATAATATCAACCCGCTGAAGTGCTAAGAAAATCTCTCAAGCAAAAACAAGATTAAGAGCCTATCTACTGTGTGTCAGAACTAATTCATCTACACACCTAATCTGCTTAAGCCAGAAGCTGCCAAAAGAGAAGTTATTTCACAACGGCTCTAAGAGCATCAATCATTCCTTCTCAACGGTATACTAAGCAATCTTCAACGGCTATATTTCCTAAACATATAAGTATCCTCAAGGAAGGATTATGAAGATAGGCGGCATTAATGGAAATATTGCCCAACTCAGGGATAACGCCCAAGAGAGAATTGGCAGAAGCTCATGTGGAATATTATCAAGCCAACTCTCCGAAGATGAGAAAATAGTTTTCTGCTTATTAGATACAGAGTAGATATAGAGCTTAATTCATACACTTGTATCTCTATATATCCTTATACTTAGAATTCACTTGATGTATCCTGAGTAGTACTCAGTAACCCCCTTGTACAAGATGAACATTGGTTTAAGTTTCTAGGAAACTTAAACTTTATGTTGTAAATACTATTGAGTGTCTGAGAGCCTAGAGAGGCTTGGTGGAATAAAAAAATACTCGTTTGAGCCTGGAGAGGCTTGTGTGTAAAAGAATACTCGTTTGGTCCTAGAGAGGCTTCTCTGTAAAAGAATACTCGTTGAGCCTGGAGAGGCTTGTCTGTAAAATAATACTCGTTGAGCCTGGAGAGGCTTGTCTGTAAAAGAATACTGCTTAAGTTGCTTGGAGAGGCAGTTGAAAACAAAGAATACCCGTTGGGCCTAGAGAGGCCAGGTGTGCAAAGAATACTGCATGAGTTACCTGGAGAGGCAGTTTGAAAACAAAGAATACTTGTTGTTCAGCCTAGAGAGGCTGGGGTAAAATAATACTTGTAATCTTGCGGGAGTAGTGGAAAATCCAGTGGAGTTTTGCCCTGGAACTGGATGTAGCTCATTGGGTTAGTAGGTGAAGT
Source organism: Sesbania bispinosa (assembly GCA_026901365.1). NCBI lineage: Eukaryota > Viridiplantae > Streptophyta > Magnoliopsida > Fabales > Fabaceae > Sesbania > Sesbania bispinosa. Next base: position 798,969 of record QLOH01000392.1, read on the forward strand.
ATAAATCTTTGTGTTAAGTTCTCTTTTCCCTTACCTCTTTACTTTCGGTTGATATCTGTTTAAACTAACCAAGGAGGGTGAAAGAAAAGTTGTTTTATTAATCTGCGCAGAAAACAATCTTTTCTTTAAAGGGAAAATAATTTTCAAAAAGGTTTTTATTCAACCTTTCGAGTTGCATCAGCAAGTTGCTGAACTTCTCAGTTTCGGAAGGTTGATCAAATATTTTCAAATCAGTTTTGCTTGATTCGAAAGGTTTTCCAAAAAATCTGTAAAGATTATTAAAACACTATTCAAACCCCTTCTAGTGTTTCCCGTGGCCCTAACATCTTGTTCTTTGAATTTTCTCTCAATTCCCCATTGCATTCTTGATTATTCAGCTAGCCTCTTCTTCTTTGATTGGTGGTTCACTCCCTTTTTTATTCAATTTTTTGTTTTTCTTTTCATTCTTGAGGGAGTGACTCACTTTGCTTTCTTGTGCATGCTCTTTGTATTTCTTCAACTTTCAAATAACCAACTTATTTCTCTCATTTTATCAAACTGCACCTTTGCTCTCTATCCCAAGTGTGTAAGGGACAAGATAAAAACATTAATTTTGGCTGGGGTGCATAAGAAGAAACATTGAAGCTCAAATGGGTTACCAAATTATTGGAAAAAAATTTCAAAGGTTGTCTTTTTGGCACTGAGCAAATAATTCAACCACAAAATTTTGCCTTTATCACTTCCATATTTTTCATGTGCAGAATAAAATCCACAAACTCAAGCAATATCAGTTGACAAGCAGCGGTGAAAACTCTCATATCAGTGTTTGATCTCACAATTCATCGGATTTTGGCTAATTTCCTTGATGAAATCACTTATTGAAATTAGTTAACTACCCTGATATATTTTCCTGCATATTATCCTAATCCTAACTGATTATGGATTTAATCACAAAATTCTTATTTCTTTCCTAATTTGGTTTAATTAGACTGCCTAGCTATGAGATTTTAAAATTAATTCCTTAATTCCCTTTTTCCTAAAGTCCTAAAAATCAACTATCCTAATAAACAAAAAAGAAAAAAAATGACCCTGAAAATGCACTGCATAAAATGATGTGTCAGTAGAGTTATATGTACAATACAGATCCAGTAGGTAATAAAAGAAAAGAAAAGAAAAGAAAAAGAAAAAGAAAAAAAAGAAAAGAAAAAAAAGAAAACGAAAGGAAAAACACCAAATAAATTCCCAGTCCTCGTCCTCCATATCATCATCAGCTCCTGTAGCTGCTCCTTCCTCTCCTGGTAGAATAGGCCTGTCTCCAGGCCACTGTAAGAATCTCGAAACTGATTAGGGTGCATGCCTGGGTAAGGGTCCGGACGAGTCTGGTATTGGTACTCCTGAAGGTGAATTATTGCTCGGTGGAGGGTGGACATCTGGGCCATCATGTGTTGAGCCTAGAATGGGATAGAAGTATCTGCTGGTGGTGGCTGCTGGTGCTGTGGTAGTGGTGGTTGCTCCTCCTCCTCATCCTCAGGGAGGCAATTTGCCTCAATATACCCCTTAGTCATAGGGGTCTTGATGCGCGCAGTGGCAGACGCATCAATTCCCCTAGATCTACAGAGTGCAGTGATAAGGGCAACGAAACCCAAACTGATCCTGGACTGGGCGCTTCGTCGCGCTACTTAAGATGAAAACATGGATATCTTATGAGATATCACACTAGCTATGTCAATATCAAGCCTGGTCAAGATGCAGTAGATGAGGTGTGCTACGGGCATGATGATGTCAGAAACATGGTCGGTGTGCAGAATGTTGGCTAACACCAACATTGTCCATATCCTAGTAATGCCCTTCATATCATGCCGATGAATCCTGACAGCCTGTCCATATGCATTCCTTTCAATGAGCACCCCCTCAAGCATAGGCACTCAACAGTCCTAACATGCAATGGTTCATTACCATTGATGTCAACCCCGTTTACCAGCTCATGATACTGGCAAGGTTGTATCTCCTGGTACTCTTGTCCTGGGTAATCCAAAAATGAGTTGATCGCATCGTGATCATATGATATCCACTAGCCCCTCACAAAGATTGCCTCTTCTCATCTATGCCATGATCCCCAATGGCATTAGCCTAGAACTCTCTGACTATCTCGGGGTCGAAGTGTCTGTCTTGCTCAGCAATAGTCCTCCAACCTCTCCTGAGGTTCTCATCTAAAAATGCATAAGCCTCACCAGGTTGCAAAGCAACTGGCCTCTCTAGGAAAAAGTTACAATTCAGCAATGAACTGTATGCCTCGAATGCCTGCAGGCTCTTGAATCTGAATGGGTCGAACTCTGGGTCCTCTCTAGGCCTCTTGGCATCCTTACCTCTCCTAAAGGTGGAGCCAGTACGAATAACCTTAGTGCGAGTGATAAGTGCTTAGAATTAGTAATTTTGGATATAATTTTAGCACTTTGAGATGATAATTGCTATTAATTTGGCCCATAATTTCCCTTTTATTGCTTAAATTCAGTTTATATAGTTTCTAAATCTAATTTCTGAGTTTGATGTTATTTTTAATGAAAAATGTACATATTTTGTAGGAATTAAGATTTGGAGGAAAAGCTAAAAAGCGAGGAAAATCAAAAGAGAAGAAGAGACAGCTTTTATTGCAAGCCTGGGCGTTCAAACCTCCATTCTGGAGGTTTAAACGCGCGAACCCTGTCTAAAAATGAAGTCAGAAGCCCCTGTTTGAATGTGGGCGTTTAAACCTCCACTTGGAAGTTTAAACGCACTACCTTTTGGAGAAAAAGTAACGTGAAAGTCAACTGAACACTTTTTACGGAAACATAATTATTACCTTTTTTCTCTTGGAAATGTAATTATTATCTGGGCGTTCAAACCTTCATCTGGAGGTTTAAACGCCCAATTTTAGAAAGCGCGCTGAGGACTCTAGCAGACGGAAGAAAAATGGACTTTTGGAGTTCATTTAAGAAAAATTCATTCATAATCTCTCTCTCTTCAACTCGTCTTCCTCACGAAGTTTTCTCCAACAGCTCGTCGGTTTCTTCCTTCCATTTCTCCTCCCCCATTTCTCTTGGGTTGTAAGTGCTACTATGAGTAGCTAAACTTTTATTTGGGATTGAATGTAGTCTACTCAAACTTGGTTGTATTTTGGATTCATTTATCTATAGTAATTTCGTTTCTTTACAATATTGGCATTTTCGTTCTATTCTTAATGCTTGATTCTATTAACTCAGTAGTAATCTTGATTTAGATTTCTTGAAGTAGCGGGAACGTATTTCGGAAATTCGAAATGAACGAAAATGCTCGATAGGTCGAAATGCTAGGAATGACTTTCGTTAGATCGATAGCTTTAAAACATCTTTTCTTAATGCTAGGCAACTTGTTAAACATTGGAGGAATTGATTTTTAGGGAGTTGTTCTAAGGATTTCATATTAGAGGAATCAGTGTGAATGATTTTAGCTTGTGCTTCAATATTGTCTAGTTCGAATACTATGGGTTTTTGATATCCAAAATACTGAAAAGTGCGATAGATGAAATTCAATCACAGTTTTTCTCACTTGAATTTCTCTTAACTTTACTTTGCATTTTACTACTTTTATGCAAGTTTAAATTAGTTGCTACAAAAATCAAATCATGAATCAAATGTCCATCTTTGTGTACATATACTTAGTAAGCTAAACTTTGAAATTTAATTGAAACCGTTCCTCGTGGGTTCGACATCCTTACTTAAAACTATTATACTATTGCGACATTGGTACGCTTGCCAAGCCCGCAACAGCGAGCCATCTGCAAAATGAAACAGAACCAAGATTATTCAATGCGAAATAATATTAACTCAAAATTAATGAAATAAGCCATGCATAAAAATTTCACACATGGTGTCCATCTTAATTAAAAAAATAAGAGCAATCATTAACCAAACACCTTTTGCATAAAATCTTGATTATTAAATTATCCAATGCCAATTTATTAATTTCTTTAGAGCATGCTAAAGTGATCGGTTAAAGCAAGTCCTAATAATTTTTTAAAGGGGGCATTAAAGAATAAAAAATATTTTGCTCAATTATCATGCTTTTCAAACATGCAATAATGCACAATTATTCATGCAATGGTCATGCAAAAAATATTAGCCAAATTAAGCATTAATATTACCAAACAGAATAATTTGCAGAATTTACTAAGCATGTCAAAAATTACCACCAAAGCAAACAACCACAATCAACATCCTATACCAAGACTCTACTAACAAATAATCCTAAATTATGGGGTCCTAAGAGCCTAAGTCTTCTATCCTAAGGTTTTGCTCAATAAAATAGAGAACTAAAAATTTAATCGGTGAAAACCTTTTAAAATAGTAAAACATACCTAGTGTAGTGCAAAAAGTTGAAAAGAAGAGGCCTTTAAGTGAAAGAAGGGTAAAGGAAGGGTAAAAGTCAGAGAAACGACTTGAAAAAGGGCGGGGAAGTGAAAAGTGACCTTCCCCGCTCCAGTTTTTTCAAATTTAAGCTGGAGCAGGAACGCGCGCTCCACTTGCGCTCAGCGTAGGTGGAGCGCGTGTTGCAATAATCCTAGAGCGTAGCGCTGCGCTTTACCTACGCTGAGCGTAGGTGAAGCGAAGAAAACAGAATCAAAAGTGGTAATTCTGCGCTTCTCCTGCGCTGAGCGTAAATGAAGCGCAGAAAACGGAATTGAAATTCCTGTTCTATTTTCTGTTGCTTCCTAATTCAAAGTTTCTAATCCCTTTCCTTATTTTAATTGATCCTTTTCCTAACAATTTTACACACTAAACAGGCATTGACTCTAACTAAGACACACTAAAATCAAAACACAACGAAAAACAAAAACACCGAGTTGCCTCCCAGGAAGCGCTTGTTTAACGCCTTCTAGCTCGACGCCTGTTTTACTCATGGTAGCCTAAAATGGAGGATGATGGTTGACTCAACTCCTGTCATTCCTTGTATTGCCCATCCTCTATGTCAGCTCCTTGTCTTGTCATCACTTTCCTCACCGTGTTCTTCCTCTTCTGATGTTGATCTTTTTCTCTTTTTAAATCTAAACTCCATCATAGATTCCTGCTGCTGCTTCTTCCTCCTTGTTGGTTTCCTCATAATATTGGGAACCTTTTTCTTCTTATGCTTAGAGGCACTTTGATTAATGGCTTCCTTTTTCCTTACCTTTTGCAGCTTTGGTTCATAATGGGTAATACAGATCCCATCAGTAGGATCTATCTTCAATTGATCTGGTGGTTCAGCTAGGTGGGGAGTTCCTCTGTCTAAATGAAAAATTATGCTCTCATCTTTAGAGCTGAGTTGAAATTTTCCCTGACCAACATCAACTATTATCTTGGCAGCTTTCATGAATGATCTTCCTGGGATTAAGGGAACATCAGTATCCTCCTCTTCCATTTTAGCGACAAAGAAGTCTACAACATACACAAACTTATCCACCCTTATTGGCAAATCTTCAATTATCCCATATGGATGTTGAGTGATTTTATTTGCAAGCTGTAACTTCACCTTGGCAGGTTTGACCTTCAAAAATCCCAGTTTGTTAAAGAATGATAGCGGCATCAAATTGATGCTCGCCCCAAGATCTAATAAAGCTTTGGTAACAGGTTGATTACCAATAGAAACTGGTATAATAAACTTACCTGGGACAAGTGACTTACCTGTGCTGAAGACCTTTTCTGCCTTTTCTTCATCTTCCAGAACTGCTTCGGGCTTCTCTTCTTCCTGAACACTCCTATGCACAATCTCCTTTGTGAGAAACTTTTCTTCAAATATGATGTTGTCCTCTAAATCACTCTCTTCTGTTGCGTTACCATCAGTAGTAACTGCATTGCAGTGCTCCTTTGGATTAGTTTGAGTGTTTGCTGTAAAGTGGCCCTTTTAATGTTCTGTCATCTCATTTGCTAACTGACCAACTTGATTTTCCATGAATTTGATTGATGCTTTTGTATTCTTCTTGAAGCCATCAAAATTTTGCATAAAAGCATCAATCTTTTCTTTCAGTTTTGAAAGCCTGTCATTTCTTGAAGGATAACCTTGTTGCTGGTGTTGATATGGCATCTGTTTGTTGCTTCTATCTTGTTGTCTCCATCCAGAGTTGTTATTTTGGTTATTTCTCCATCCTTGTGAATATTGATTATTGTTGGAGAAATTACCTTATCTTCCTTGATTTCCCATGTAGCTGACCCGTTCTGTTTGAATGTCTTGAGATGAGCAATGACCATTTGGATGGTCATCTCCACAAAAGTCACAGTTCAATGGTTGGGTTTGGTTGGGTTGAGACTGTACTGCTTTCAGTTGTTGAGGAAGTGCTTCCAATTGCTTGGTGAGTACCTCTAGCTGTCGCTTGATGAGCTTATTTTCTGCTAGAAGTGCATCATTGCTATTTAATTCTAGCACTCCCTTCTTCTGAACTTGGACTGGTTATCTCCCATATTGAGCTTGCTGGTCATTCTGTACAAAATTATCAATGATGGTGATAGCACGCTCTGCATCCACTGCCAAAATTGTCCCTCCTACTGCAACGTCTATGTATGGCTTTGAATCAGGTCTGAGTCCATTGTAAAAGATGTTTAGTTGGGCAATGTCTTCAAAACCATGGTTTGGGCACTGTCGCAGCAAGGACTTGAATCTTTCCCAAGCTTCACATAATGGTTCGTCTGCTCCTTGCCTGAATGTGGAGATGTCTGACTTGGCTTGAATATATCGGGATGGTGGAAAGAATGTTTTCAGAAATTTATCTTCTACCACGCCCCAATTGTTCAGACTCTGATTAGGATGCGATTTCAGCCACTCTTTTGCTTTACCTATTAGAGAAAAAGAAACAATCGTAAATAGACAGATTCCAAATCTCATTCCTCAAATCTCATAGTACCAATCAATTCATAGAAGGTAGAAAGATGAGTATGTGGATCTTCATGATCCAATCCTGCAAATTGATGGGCACTAATGAGGTTTAAATGTGCAACCTTCATCTCCAAGGACTTCGCTGTAACTAGTAAAACAATGCTTGAGTAATGACGAGGTCCTTGATGCATGACATAGTCTCCTAAGACTCTTCTCCTTGGTTGTTCTTCTTCAGCCTTATTTTTGTTTTCTTCCTGACTTCTCCTTTGTCTCCTTCTCTTGTTTCTGCTCATGTTCCTTCTAGATGTCCTCTCTATTTCTGGATCAAATTGCAATTGATTTGGAGACACCTGACCTCACTAAAGCATAAATCAAGAAACTCGAAAAAGGATAAGTGAGGAAGAGAATAATAAAATTAAAATTAAAATTAAAATTAAAATTAAAATTAAAATTAAAATTAAAATTAAAATTAAAATTTTCTTAAAAATCCTAAAAAATAGAAAATAAAAATCCTAAAATAAAATATATACAACTTGATAGAATAGACCTCCCAAGTCTTTAAAAATTGATACAACGTTCCCCCGGCAACGGCGCCGAAAATACTTGTTGAGAATCTGGCAAGTGTACCAAAAACCCAGCAGTATAATAGTAAGTAAGAGTATCGTATCCACAGGGAACGGTTCAATTTATAAAGATCAGTGGTCACAACTATCAAGTAGAGAGTATGGTAGTTGATTGTTGAGAATTGCGAAAGTAAATAAAAGCAGAAAATAAATTGAGATAGGTAGAGACAATTACTTGGACTAGGATTGAACTTCGTCTATCGCACCCCTTTTGTATGTGAACCCCAATAATATTTATGAATATGTAATTATGATACCATAGCCAAACTAGGTTATTCCATGTAGGTTCCCCGGATTGCGAAATACTCAGAAATAATTCATGCGGGTTCTCCCAACGACAAATTACCACGACTTTAAAGATCTGTTTTCGGTTTGTTAACACTATCAATTCGCCCTGATTCCTCAGCAACTATTATGAGTATTCTTACCAATCAGAGTTCAAGTTTCCTATTCCTAGGCTCCCCCAAACTCGCTATTGATTTTATAAAACCATTTTCCAATGCGCCCCATAAAACCAACCTATAACTCCGGCACACAGGCGCAAGCTAAGCATTAAGCATAGAATAAAAATACCGATATCATAAAAACAGGGATTCATAGATATTAAAGAGAATTCACATACAATCGGGGATTGAATCAACTACATTCAATCTTATCGGAGAGTTTAGCTACGCATGGTAGCCATTATAAACCAACGGAGAAACTGTCACACTTTTCTCCAGCCCTAGCTCTGTTCTGCCGTCTCTCCAAAAGCTCTCTATGATCTATGCAAAAGGTTCTTTAAATAGAAGTTGGAAAGCTATCTGAAATCTGGAAGGAATCTTGTTTGAAATCCTTTGAAAATTGATTTCGTATTCCTGCGCTTCACCCTGCGCTCAGCGCAGATGAAGCGCAGGTAACAGAAAGCAAATTGAATGATGCGCTCCACATGCGCTCAGCGTAGGTGGAGCGTATTTCTCGTTCCAGTTTTCCTGATTTCCTCCTTTTTCAGCTTGATCTCTTCCCGATCTTATCCTTGTTTGCTTTGCTTTCCTTATTTCCCTCTTTTTAGATTGATCTTGTGCTAATTTGATCTTCAAATTCAAATTGAGAATTTTATCTGCAAAATCTTTAACCAAATAATTGCTGATTTTATCTTGATCAGCTCCCATTTAAATTCTTATCTTGCAGATTCTCTTTTCAAATAGATGCTTTCTTGTTTCTCCATTTAAAACCTTCCCTTTTATCTGCAAAATCAACAGATATTCTATCAAAATAGCATCATATTCAAATCAAATAATCACAAAATATGCATTTATTATTAAAAAGAGGTAATTTGGGGAATAAATTTACTATTTTACCCTTGATAAGTGCAGTAATTATACAATAATTTATCATATATTTTGCACTTATCATCGAGTCTCAGGTTCTGAATAAAATAATAGTATTATTCAAATCAGTGAAAAAACTCAAAAAAATCTTAAAAATTTGAAAAAAAAATAAGAAAAAATTTATTCATTGTTTTCTATATAAATAGGCAAATGAGGACCTAAAAGTTTTTTGTCACAATGTCCCAAACAACCTAATAAATAAAAGTACAATTAAATTAAGCTTATGACAATAAGCTTATAACATTAAGCTTAAAATTGCAATTTTTTATCACAATTGTCCCAAACAACATAATTAATAAAACCAAACAAATGAACTTTTATACCAGCAAATGAATTCCATAAACTCTTCAAACAAACAGAAATAATTACTTCTCCACTTTATTTTTTTTCACTGAGCAAAAGCGAATTTTAATTTATAAGGAGTATAAGAGGTATTCCAACCCATACATATAAAAATAGACCAAAATGCTTACAAGTAAAAAACAAATACACAAGACTAAACACTAAACCCAACCTAAAAGACAATCCGAGACCAACAGAAGGTAAGTACCCCAATACTAGTGAAAAGCAATTACCTAAATGACTAGCCAAGACCAACAGAACATAAATACACTAATAATAATGAAAAGCAATTATAAACTCAAATGAAAGAAAATGAGTAACCCAGCCTTGGAATTACAAATGTCCCAGCTTTGAAATTGTAAACAAAATGTCCTGAAGGTTGCATCGTACATCCAATAGTTCTACTTGAACTCCGAACCATTTTGAAGAATTGTTAACCTTTGGTAGTTCACCCTTCAAATAAATTCTAATATTACACCAAGGCAGAAGGTTGCAAAATTCATCAAGTTACAAATACTTCAGCAAAGCAGATAATACTAGCAGATCCAAATAATCAAAACTGGTCCAGGGACTATGACATCTTGTCCTTAATTACAGAATTTATTGCTAACAATATGCTTTAAAAGTAAGTCAATTCAGAGACATAGCATAAAAAAGAATGAGGTCCACACTAAGAAGTTTCCGCCATGTGCTCAACTTATCTGCTCATGAACCACAAAGAAGTTTCAGTCAGATTTCAGTCTTCTAATGATCTATACTATGGACAATATTCATAAGTATAATGCTCAAATGTTTAAAACAGAGTTTTAGAAATAAATATACTACACAGAGCTACATATTGGCAATTGATATAAATAAATATACCTTGTAAGAAAGACCAACAAAAATGACCAAAGGAATATAACTCCAGCAAGTAGAAAAGGAAACCTGCAAAATAGACCAACAAAGATGACTCGAGATGAGAAACCATTATCATATTTTATAAACAAAGGCGGGAAACTAATAGCAATAAGTAATGCCAACCATTCAAGCATTTAGTTTTAAGCTGTAGAATAACGTACATCAAATCAACAAGTGGGACACAAATGTTCATGGGATTTCGAGTCCAAAATAGAGAAAAGTTAACTATGAGGGTGTCTCTTATCTGCATGATGCACATTCATTACCAATTGCTCCATTAATATAATCAACTCATTTACCTTAGTGTTAGTTGTGAATAAAGACATAGATGTTTAGAAGGGTGAAAAAAATGGTGCGAGAAAGCCAAATGTATTCTATTATATCCTATTCGAGAAAAGCAAACTCAGAAATACGATCAGAGAAAATCAAACTCACAAAAGAACCCTAAACCCACAAATCAGAAAAAAAAAAAGCAAACTAAGAAAACAAATCAAAATACCAGTATATGTAAAATCTCTCTAATATAAGATAACATACAAGAAAAGTAAAGCAAACTCGTATATATAAGTGCATCACTATAACAAACCAGAAGAATAAAAGGAATAGATCGAATTTGGGGGGAAAAACCCTACCTAAGAACGATCCTCAACCTAGTGAATGTGTGACAAAGTGAATGTCCCTTGCACAAAGTAGGATCTGAGCGCGCGAAGGAGATCGCACGGCGGCCCGAACTCTGCAGATCCAGAAACGATCGGATAAGACGATGAAGGAGTGCAAAAAGCCAGAAACGATCGGCATTACGGAGGAGCACGAGGCCGGAGACAGAAAGCAGGGACGACGAGGAGAGGGAGAGCGACAACGCAAAATAGAAACTCGATACCCGAACCATTGAGGTTCGGGTTTGCTTAAAAATTACCTGAACCGACCCGTGATTCAATCTAACCCGTTTTTTTTTTTGGTTTGGTTCGGGTTGACCGAGTTGGCGGGTCAACTCGAACCCGCTTACACCCCTAACAAGCATCTTTAAACACTTTATCTCTACAATTGAGCAACTTTCTTTGGTTGCTTCCGATATCTCTTTAACTATTTTATTATTATTTTTATCATTTTTTAAAGTTACTTTAGGAAGCAATTGAAACCCATGAAACAACTCTTGAGAATTGCTTGCAATACTTGAATCCCAAGAAACATTAATACTTCTCTAGCTAGATTGCTTCCCAAGCTCCAATTGTGGATGCTCTAATTACGGCCGCCGCGCTCCATCTCTCATCATCAATCTTTTCACAAAGATGCGGAACTGCACCTGCCTCCCATGTTATTTCTTTCGTTTCTTTTTTTATTATTCCCTATTATTTGTTCCCATTCTAGTTTTTCTCTTTCAATATTGTTCTTTTTTATCCAATCTTTATGAAAAGCCAACCCCTTTACTGGCAGCCCTTAGAAGCAGATTTTTTTGGGTAAAACTTCTCACATAAATTCCTTAAATTTATGCTATACCCACCAACTCAATTATAAATTTGAAAGTCAATGTCTGGAATTAAATCACTAGCAATGATCAATGTCCTCAATGAAGATATATGGCTATTTTCTGAAACAATTTTCCATTTTTTAGCATGAAGAGAGATGGCTATTTTTTGAAAACAACTTTCCATATTTTTTGGGATGAGCAGTGTAAAGGTCAAATTTTATTAATAGTTATTATGAAAAATTAATAATTATTGGAAGACAACAATCGATTTTAAAGGTAAGAAATCGATTAAAAAATCAATATTAATTAATATTTTTTCAGAAATCTATTAAAACAATTATTTCTCTTTTATCATTCCTCTATCCAACCAAACAACTATTTCTTTTCATTTCTTTTCTATTTCACTTTCATTTCCCTCATACCAAACAACATATAAGTCATCTTTATCTCATACATATTTCTCTCTTCTTTATTGCTCTATTATCTATTTCTTCTTTCCTACTAAACAAAGTGCTAATGAAATGAAAGAGTATAAATAGAGTGAAAAACGTCAGGTAAATAGAAACTTACACTTTTTTAAAAAATTATTTTAAAACAAAATTTTAAATACTAATTATTTTGAAAGCATGTGAAGGGAAAAAAATTTCACTACTACAGTAGTAAGTACCCCTTCATTAAAAATTTGACACCTACTCATACATGCATAGTAAGTTTTTTCTAATTTAAAGTTTATTCTAAATTAAAATAAAAAATTCTTACCACACAATTTATAAAAGAAGAACTAAATTTTCATTACTATCATTTCCATATCGTCATTAATTCCTGAGTGAAAAGAAATTATACTGTTCAACTATTTTACATAATAATTGATTTAATTAAGAGAGAAGGTAATGTAATGAGTGATGTGATAATAAAAAGTGTTGAATAAATTATTTTATATATATTATATGAATAATTAAAGAGAGTATGAGTGAATGTCGACCTTAGATTTACAAACATTTGTGATTGTATTTGTTATAATTCACCGTTCCGGTGCTTTCCACTTTATTTTCTTTGATTTTTTTAGAGTAATATGAAATGCAAGTCCTTGAATTGAAGACCTTGATTCCTTTAGCATCGGTTTAGGGAATGCTGCCTACGAGATTGACTTCAAGTCTTTTTAAGTCATGATGATAAGATAGGGTGACGGTCTTGCATTTTTGGTTTTTTGGGTACAGAAGGGTGTTGGTTTATTTCGAGACAACTTGGTCACAATTTCATAGCCTTGTCGGTGTATCTCCTTCTCGCATGAGAAATGATTTTTGTACAACATTGAGAGATAAAGAGAGAATAGAGGAAAAGAGAGAGAAATGTGGGATGTGATGAGTGATATGATGGAGAGAGATAGAGAGAAAAAGTGTGTTGTATGAGTTATTGTATGTTTTTTGTTGTATAAAAAACTTATCTCTTCTCTCATTTCCTTCTCTCATACGTACTCCCTATCCCTCCGGTTCCATTATATTTATCTTTTTTAAAAACTAAATTTTGACAATTTTCATATGTTTTCTACAATTTTGTTTTTATTAAATATATCCTATGTAAATAATAAATGAGTTTAATATATAAACATCAGTCTAAAGAAATTTTACACATACATCCAATAGTGTCCTGCCACATCATTTAATGAATGTGACATCTCATGTGTTATTAAATTCATTAAATGATGTGGTAACACATTATTGGATGTCTGTGTAAATTTTTTTACACTGGCAGTATATATTAATTAAATCCATAATAAATAAGACAAATTTTAATAATAAATAACAAATAGTATAATAAGAAATTAATTAAGATATACTTTTTATAAAATTTAGAGAGTTAATTATATTTTTTAATTCTTGTGAAACAATTAAAAAACAAGTAAATTTTGTCAAAGGGAGTAATTGAATTTAAATCATTGAAACGACACGAATAGAGTTATCCCCATTTGATTAATAATGTGTTGGTTTTTTACAGGGACAAAAAGGTGTTGGTTAAGGGTTTTCTTGGGCCTGTTCGGGTAAAACTTCTGTAGAAGTACTTTTAGGTGAAAAAAATAGCATGAATTAAAGAGGTCAAATGCATTTAACTTCTCCATAAGTTAAAATTAGTTACTTTTAGAGAAGTTAAATGAGAGAGCTTTTGGAGGAGATGGTCTACAAAGGCTAATTTTAACTTATGGAGAAGTTAAATTCATTTGATAACAACAACAATATTTTTTGTGTCTAAAAACAACAATGACATAAAAAAACTACAACAACAATGAAGTAGTCATGAATTTACAATTCAAAGGGGGTTTCATCTTAGTTTTGAATGAGAAAAAAAGGGGGTTTGTAATTTGGAAAATTCAATAAAAAAGGGTATATGTTGGATTTTCAAAGAAAATAATTTTTGACAAACAATACAAAAGTATCTAACGAAATATTCCTAATAGAATTTGGTTATTTGGGTTTTTTTTTGCAGGTTTTTAAAATATAGAGGATTTTGTGTTGAAAGTACGAAATGAAGGGGAAGTTGGAATAATTTACTAAAAAAAAATTAAAACCAAAAAGCAAAGCGTGTAACATATATAATCTAATCAAAACAAAAAAAAACACATGACATCGATAAGATTCTTAAAAATCTATAATGCGCGTTAGTCTCTAGTTTCCGTACGTGTTCATTTTGCAATCAATTCAACACAGCTCAGCAAAGAAATAACGGAAGGAAGGCTCAGCATTAGAAACAAGTGGTGGTGGTAGTATACATATCTGAATGACATGGTTTTTGAAACTGACATTTTCCTTTCCTTTTCTGGTGTGCTGTTTTACATAGGGAACACTGATTGCATAGGATGTGCAACTTCCTATGAACCTATAGAATACTTGAAGCAAGATCCTTGATAGCAAGCCTAGTTAAGATGGCAACATCAACGACACTTGAGCTATCTAAAATAAAGATGAACTGGATATGGTTAATTGTGAGATGAAATAAAGAACAAAATTAATGTTTAATGAAGTTTTTGGGTAATAGGCGTGGAGTGATTTTACTTGATTTTAAGCAAGATCTTTGATAGCAAGTCTAGTTGAGAGAAACAATATGGCAACGTCGACGAGACTTAAACTATCTAAAAGAATAATGAATTTATATGGTTAATAATTGTGAGACAAAATAAAGAAATAAATTAATGTTTGATGAGGTTTTTGGGTAATGGGTGTGGAGTGATTTTACTTGATTTGAAACACATTTGTACCATATACCAATATAGAATCACCATGCTAGAGGAGGTTCTTGACACCAGAGGTGTCAAAATGGGCTACCCGGCCCGGCCCTCATCGGGTAGCGGGCTTGTGCGGGCAGGGCTAAAATATCCGACAAAAATTCGGTCCTGTGAACTTAGTGCCCTAGCCCAGCTCTATGCGGGTAGCGTGCTTGCGCGGGCCGGTCCGGTTAAAAAAAATTAACTTATTCAAAAATGTTGCCCATTAAAAATTGTAAACAATTATACTTTTACAAAACTAAAAAAAATTACAATTTAGTTATAAAAATCATTTAAATAAAATTACTTTTATTTAACCTACAGGAAATTGTTACTATAAAATTACTTTTATTTAAAGATTATATTTATATAGATAATAAAATCATTTTGACACCTCTAGTCTCAATCTTAGAGAGCTATACTGAATCACTTGAGCAGGATCCATAATTTTTCTCTACTTACAAACCACGTTCAAGTAACATCATTCAGAGATGCTTACCAAACTGTAATGATGGCCATAAATCTACTAGCAATGCTTAGTATTGATCTCTTTTCCATAATCTGACATGAATTGTATTATACCAATCCCATGAACGAAAAATATGTTTAATTATCAATAAATATAATACTCTTCCGTATAAATTGTTTCTTTCTTTTAAAAATATAGTAAACTTTAGCTTTGCCAGTTTGTCAATTATTGAAGAGTATTCATTTATTCCACAATGTGATCCTTTAGTTTGTTTTTTAAGTTGCAAGTTGTGGTTGGAAAAAATAGAAACAGTGAGAAGAACACATTTTAATGATAGTTATATTGTGTACGCAGCAAGAAAAAATTGTAAAGATTGGGAGAATGGCAAATTCTCATTCTTTTTCCCCCTCAAACTTCGTGAGTTCGTATACTCTGGATAGCAAGGCATTTTAAAAAAAATGGGCTGCCCGTTAGCCTGATTGGGCAGCCCGGCCCGAACCCGCTTAAAAGCGGGCTTTTTCATTTTCGGGCTAAAAAGCCCTGCAAAAATTCGGGCCTCTCATTTGAGTGCCCAAGCCCTCCCATATTGCGGGTTCGGGCGGGCCGGCCCATTTTGACACCTCTACTTGACACTAGATCATAACTTAGCTCACTCCTTCTCTTCTTCCCTACCATTCCCTTCATGCTTTATCACAGTAAAGCTAGTAACCATTTCTTCTCAGAAGTATCTTCTTTAACATCATTTTTATTGTGAATAAACTTGTCATTCGTCCCTCTCTTGCTTCACTAACATTCACCACCTACTATCTAAACCCCCAAAGCTTTACCTTTACCGAAAGAATGAGTATCTCCCCATGACGGTGGAACAGGTTTTTTATCATCTTGCTTTGGTGATGGAAATAGAATTCCAGGGTTAAAATTCAGTGACGTCCCAACTCCAGTATTTCCTCTGCTTTTTCTTTGACCTTATTGTAAAGCTCTATAAGCTTTACTCGGCTTCCCCTTTATTTCAAATTTGAAGTTAACAAAAATTATAAAGTATTCATTATTATAATAAGAAACTCCATCATTGGAAATTTAAGGAATCACACAATGGAAGAAGGATAAAGATGAGGGGAAAAGAGGAAAGAGAATGAGAGGGCAGTAATGAAATGAGAGAATATTCTACCTTCAAAATTTGAATTCAAGATCACCATTAACTAAACATTGAGTAAAACTCCCGCCCAAGCTACATAAGCTACGCCTATGTTGGCCTGACCCCTACCTCATCTAGATGTCCATAGCCTTGTATCCTTCATGCATCACGAAGTTCATTTATGCTTTCCCATTGACCCAGTTCACTCACATTCACATACTTATATACCACATAAGAAGACACGCGTCTGAATCACCACATCCTCTTCGCTACATATCTTAAAAGCTTTGAACAAAGGATTCAAACAAGGATAACACATAGATTCTTGTGAAATCCTAAGGATTTTGTTGCACATATTTGCATTAGAATATATTAGTGAGGTATAATGCAAAACCAATCGATCAATCACCTTAAAAAAAGAATCCAACTTTAACATTATTGTAACAACGTTTCAAGACAATGCAACATAACATGGATTTCATAAGTCCTAAGATATTAAAATATTTATTTCCTTATGAATAGTGTAAAACAATGGTCGAAAATTAGCTTGGATGTAAAGTTGTATATGTAAATTTATAGATTATAAAAGTTAGCCTATAAAAGTAAGGTTGTACATGATGAACAAAGTATCAATTAAGATTGAAATATTGAGTGAAGTCTCCCTTCCACGTACTCTCTGGTTTCATTGCTTGTTTGTGTGAAGGTTGGACACGATGGTCCCAATCCCGAGCTATATTTGACATCAGTGGGACATAATTTCTCTTAAACTCCCACACACATAGACATTAAAGATTCAAAGGCATCCTAAAGGACTATATAAACTATTAAGAGATATAACTAAAACTAAAGACTACTAACATCAAATGTCACTCCATAAGGCTCGTTCCATATCAGAATTATATAATCACCCAACTTAACTTAGCATAAGGTATGCTCAATTGATTTCTTATAATCAAAACTAAATTGTGCCTTATAGGTCTTTAATAAAGTTGTATTTACTTTTTAATTATTAATTTATTATTTTCATTCATCTTTAGAGAGACCGTTGTATTCATAATAATAATCTTCTAAGATTTGTATGGGTGAAACTATAGAATCATACTTGGGATTTGGGACCATAGATAACTAATTATCTATTTAAAAGATTTAGGGTGCACTTAGTAACTTGAGGCTTGCCTTAAATTAATTAAGAAATAATAGTATCTTCATATTTGTATTGTTTCTCTTGTTGTTTTTATCGTAGAACTAGAATATGAACTTCAGAAAATTGTAGCTTTTCTATTTATTTTCTGCTCTCTATCTGGCCATGGAGGCTTTTAAGGTACACAACTTGATATTTGGTTTATTGTCGCACAAATAAAATGACCTACATATGTAAGTTACTCCCAATTTTGAACATTGTTTTATCATAGCCCTAAAAAATATTATTGGCATTTCTATCAAGTATGTGAAATTAAGATAGCTTCAGATAGGTTACACCTTCAGTAGGTACTTCAGATGGTTCTCAGCAAATCGTTCTCACTTATTATCTACCTTTTCCTATACAGCAAGATACTATATATAGGCAGCTTAGAGAGCAATGATTAACTAACCTAACTGAAATAACAATCTAACAGAATAACAAACTCATTCCTAAGTCATAACTAACAATCTCCACCTTGACTTTGGAATGACATCATTCAGACAAAGCCCACCAAGTTTAAGCATCTCTCAAACTTGCATCTTGGTAGTGTTTTGGTCAACATATTAGCAGGATTATCTTCAGAAGCGATCTTCACAATCCTTACTGCCCCTGTTTCAACCACTTCTCTGATAAAGTGAAACTTCACATCAATGTGCTTGGTCCTTTCATGGTACATCTGATGATTGACCAAGTGAATAGCACTCTGACTATCACAATGAATCTGAACACACTCTTGTTCGATTCCCAACTCATTCAGCATGCCTTTCAACCACAGACCTTCCTTCACTCCTTCAGAAAACGCAATATACTCAGCCTCTGTTGTAGACAGTGCTACCACTGATTGAAGGTTTGCCTTCCAACTCACTGCAGTTCCAAATAGAGTAAACACATACCCTGATAAGGATTTTCGTGTATCCACACACCCTGCATAGTCTGCATCAACGAACCCTTCAATTGAAGCTCCACCTTCTGAGAGGTGTCGTTTCTTCTGATATAGCAATCCTGAATCCAGACTTCCATTCAAGTATCTGAGGATCCACTTCAGAGACTCCCAATGTGCTTGTCCAGGGTCTCCCATGAACCTGCTGACAACACTCACAGCATGAGCCAAGTCTGGTCTAGTACAGACCATCCCATACATGATGCTTCCAACTCCACTAGAATAAGGAACATCATTCATCTTCCTCCTTTCATCTTCTGAATCAGGAGCTTGACTCCTTGAGAGCTTCATGTGGTGTTCTAAGGGTGTGCCCACAGGTTTAGATTTATGCATCCTAAACCTCTTCACAACCTTCCTTAGATAGGCCTGCTGAGTTAGACGCAGTACACCCTTTGACTCATCTCTTATTATATCAACGTCAAGTATGCGTTTGGCCACTCCAAGATCCTTCATCTCAAATTCTAAATTTAACCTTGTCTTGAGCTGATTGATCATGTGCTTGTTACGGCTAGCCACCAGGATATCATCTACATACAAGAGCAGGTACAAAATGTCTTGTTATTCTCTTAAAATGTAGACACAACTGTCATAACTACACCTGCCGAAGTCCATTCTCATCAGAAAATCATCAAACTTCTTATACCACTGCCTTGGGCTCTGTTTCAGACCATACAATGATTTTTGAAGTAGACACACTCTCTGATCCTCAGCAAACCCCTCTGGTTGTTCCATGTAAATGGTTTCATCCAGATCTCCGTGCAGAAAGGCTGTCTTGACATCCAATTGCTCCAGGTGCAAAACAAACTGGTTTACAATTGACATCAAGATCCTGATAGAATAGTGCTTCACAACTGGTGAGAATATCTCATTATAATCCACACCCTCAATCTGTGTAAATCCCTTAGCCACAAGCCTTGCCTTGAACCTCGCTTTCTCAACACCAGGAATTTCGTCTTTCTTCTTAAAGACCCACTTGCATCTGATTACCTTCTGTGCCTCAGGTAAGTCTACAAGTCTCCATGTGTTGTTCTCCTTCAGTGAATCAAGTTCCTCCTCCATGGCACGTTGCCATTGCTGTCTCTCTGAACTCTCCTGTGCCTCTCTGAAGTTTCTTGGTTCATCTGAACCTTGTATCTCTTCAGCCATAGAGCATAACAGATAAGGTCAGCATGTCCAAACCTTTTGGTAGGTTTTGGAACCCTCCTTTCTCTATCACGAGTTAGCTGATAGTCGTTCACAGCGCGTTCTGACCTTCTGAAGTCTTCAGACCTTCTGAAGTTTTCAGACCTTCTAAAGTCTGAACCTGCTGAAGTATCATCTGATGTACCTTCTGAAGTATCATCTGAAGTACCATCTTCTGAATTCTTCAGATGATCCTCCCTAAGTTTGCTCGTAGATGCCTCCATCTCAATGTGAGCTTTCTCCCTCCTATTTTTAGAGTCTCCACCAAGCATTCACATTCTCGTCTCATCAAATGTTACATCTCTGCTGATAATAAGCTTTGAAGGTTTAGGTTCTAACCTCCATAGCCTATATCCCTTGACTCCTTCAGCGTATCCAAGGAAGATACACTTCTCAGCTCGTGCCTCCAGCTTATCCTGCTTGACATGTGCGTATGTCAAAGCCCCAAACACCCTCAGATTAGAGTAATCAGTTGGTTTTCCACTCCAAAATTCCATAGGTGTCTTGTACCCCAAAGTAGACGAAGGGCTGGTTCCTGCAAAAACTGTGGCAGGGACTCCTCAACAAAATGGACTTGCTGAAAGGATGAACAGGACCATTCTGGAGAGAGTCAGATGCATGCTTTTGGGAGGAGGGATGCTTAAGATCTTCTGGGGAGAAGCTGTAAACACTGTTGTGTACCTGATTCCATAGGTGTCTTGTACCCCAAAGTAGACGAAGGGCACCTGTTAATCAGGTACACAACAGTGTTTACAACTTCTCCCCAGAAGATCTTAGGCATCCCTGCTCCCAAAAGCATGCATCTGACTCTCTCCAGAATGGTCCTGTTCATCCTTTCAGCAAGTCCATTTTGTTGAGGAGTCCCTGCCACAGTTTTATGCCTTTTGATTCCCTGGTTCCTGCAAAAACTGTTAAACTCATCTGAAACAAATTCCAACCCATTGTCTGTTCTCAGTACCTTCAGCTTGGTTCCCTGCTGATTAGCTATTTGAGTATGCCATTCTCTGAACTTCTGAAACGTCTCAGTCTTGTTTCTCAGAATGTAAATCCATACCCTTCTTGAGAAGTCATCAATAATGCTCAGAAAGTAAGACCCTCCACCATGTGTCTGAGTCCTTGATGGACCCCACAGATCTGCATGTGCATATTCAAAAGGTCTGCTGGAAGTGTGTTTACCTGTCCCAAACTGCACTATATGAGACTTACCCAAAACACACTGGTCACAGAAATCCAGCTTCTGAAGCTTATCACCTATCAGCAGTTGTTGCTTCTCCAACTCCACCAAGCCTTTCTCACTAACATGGCCCATATGTAGGTGCCATAGTTTAGTCTTGTCTACCATTAACTGACTTGCAACTGATGCATGTGCAATGACAGTTGATCCTTCCAGAATGTACAATCCATTACTTCTTCTCCCCTTAGCAACTATGGATGCTCCATTGGACACCTTCATCATTCCACCCTCCACCTTAGTGGAATACCCCATAACATCAAACATGCTAATGGACATAAGGTTCCTTTTGAGCTCTGGAACATACCTCACATCCTGGAGCAATATCTCTCTATTATCAAACATCCTCAGTCTGATTGCCCCAATGTCCTGCACCTTGCAAGCTTTGTTGTTCCCAAGAAGTACAAATCCATACTCCTTCAGTTCTAAGGTCTCAAAGTAATCTTTCACAGGACACATGTGATAGGTACACCCTGAATCCATGACCCAACTCTATAGAGTCTCCAGACGAAGCTACCAAAACACCTGCAGATTCATATCCTTCAGAAGCCTCTGCAACACCTGCAGTTTCCTGTATCCTAGGCTCCTGTGCATCTTTCTCAGGAAAATGCTTCTTGATATGACCCAACTTCTGACACTTGTAACATTTGATCTGCTTCTTGCCTTCAGTCTTTGCCTTCTTCCCTTTGTTTTCTGACTTCTTTCCCTTGCCCTTCACTGTAACTAGACCAGAGGGAACCACCTCTACACCTTTCGAATCTTGAAGTTTCTGCTACTCTTTGGTTCGAACTGAGGTCACAACCTCCTCCAGAGTAATCATCTGATCTTTCCCATACAGTAAAGCATCTCTGAAATGTTCAAAGGTCTTAGGTAAAGAATTAAGAAGAATAACGACCTTGTCCTCATCTTCAAGCTTCACACCAATGTTTTCAAGATCATCAACAATCTTGCTGAAAACTGCCAACTTCTCTTCAATCGTTCTTGACTCCACCATCTTGAACGAGTAAAGTTGTTGCTTCAGACAGAGTCTATGAGCCAAAGACTTTGTCATGTATAAAGATTCCAGCTTTGTCCACATACCTGCAGCTGTTTTCTCCTTCACCACCTCTCTGAGTGCCTTATCACCAAGACACAGAACGATTGCACTCCTTGCCTTGTCTACCATATTCTTTTTCTCTGCCTGCGTTAAAGATGATGACATGTTCACCTCCCCCTTCAACGCTTCCTCGCATCCTTGCTGTATCAAGATAGCCTCCATCTTGATTTTCCACAGCCAAAGTCATTTTCTCCAGAGAACTTCTCAATATGAAACTTCGTTGCCATTCTTGATTATTTTTCCTTTTCACTCCCCACAGACGGCGCCACTTGTTGGGTAAGAACGACCAATCGAAAGCTTAGAAGAAAAAGAATCAAAGAACACGAAGAGAGAAAAGGAAATATACAAGAGAAAAACTTGTTTCTTCTTATTTCAGACAATCAGCTTCAGATAGGTTACACCTTCAGTAGGTACTTCAGATGGTTCTCAGCAAATCGTTCTCACTTATTATCTACCTTTTCCTATACAGCAAGATACTATATATAGGCAGCTTAGAGAGCAATGATTAACTAACCTAACTGAAATAACAACCTAACAGAATAACAAACTCATTCCTAAGTCATAACTAACAGAGGCTTTTAAGGTACACAACTTGATATTTGGTTTATTGTCGCACAAATAAAATGACCTACAGATGTAAGTTACTCCCAATTTTGAACATTGTTTTATCATAGCCCTAAAAAATATTATTTCTATCAAGTATATGAAATTTAGGATAGGTTACATCAATAGTGAGAAAGAATGATGCAACAAACAAAACTAGTTGTCGGGGTTTCAAGCTTGTGGCTACTAAAATGTATGGAGAAGATGGTTGAGAAAGATTGAGACTTTAATGGTTAAGAAGAGTTGGACGATGGTAAAGGACTTGGGAGTAGAGGTGGCAATTCGGGCTACCCAGCCCGACCCGCTTTGATGCGGGTAGCGGGCTTTATCGGGTTGGGCTAAAAAACCCAGAAGTTATTCGAGCTTCTAAAATAGGTGCCTGATCAGCCCTACCCTTTTTGCGGGCAACCCGATCTTTTGGTGGGTTTTTGCAGGCTACCCGACCTTTTTTGCGAGTAGCGGGCTTTATCGAATTGGGCTAAAAAGCCCAGAAGTTATTCGGGCTTCTAAAATAGGTGCCCGAGCCCTACATTTTTGTGGGCCGGGCCGGCCGGGTTAGCCCATTTTGCCGACTCTACTTGGGAGGCAATTACTAGGAGATAAGGGGATTTTGATTATAGTTACTTTTTCATCATTTTGATTTTAATATTCTTCTTTATAGTTGTGAAATTAAATCAAAATTAATATTAGTTCTATTTATTTTAGTTTCACTTTTATAATGAGAAAGTAATTATGGGGGAGAGAATCTAGAGGATGTTTATGTTGCTAATGTAAGTTTCTTTTAGTTCCTTAAAATACATTTTTGGGAATTTTCTCTATCTTTCTCTCTTTGAAATTTTCATTTTAAGAATGGTCCAACAACGCATATCCAAATCCCTATTTGATCTACTTTTCATGTTTTACTTCCTATTCTCTTAAAGTTGGTGATAGTGTAACAAATCATACCAATTATGTCATAACAAATTGAGATGGTATATAGGATGGTCTTTTATGTTGTTAAAGGTCTTATGGATCTACAACCTATCACTAGTGCAAAAAAGGCCTTTTACGACGGTTAAAAAGGCCTTCTACGACGGTTGTACAACCGTCTTAGAATCAGGCGTCGTTGAAAATTTGAATTTTGACGACGCATGAGAACCATCGTAGAAAAAGAGATACCACGACGGTTAAGTTTGGAACCGTCGTGAAAAGCCCACTTTTCCACGACGGTTATCCATGCAACCGTCGTGAAAAGCCTACTTTTTACGACGGTTAAGTTTGTCAACCGTCATCATAAGTTAGAAACCACGACGGTTGTTTAGCAACCGTCGTAGTATCTAGGACATACCATGACAGTTCATGTAGGAACTGTCGTTGTTTCTTCAATGTGGTGTAGTTAAAGGGTCTTTCCACGACGGTTTCTTGAAGGAACCATCGTAGAAAGTAAGAAACAACAACGGTTGTAAACTGAACCATCGTTGTTTCTTACTTTCTACCACGGTTCCTTCAAGCAACCGTCGTAGAAAGTCCCTTTCACTACAATGCTTTAAATTAAAAGAAATAGATCATCAGTATCTAATGTTTGAATTTGAAAAACCAAAATCCTTGCATTTCTGGCAGATATATGATATAATCATCATACAAGTTATAATGATCTGATATCATAGGTTGAAATAGTGAAATACCAAAAGTTGGCTAATAAACAACAAGCATTGATCATTTTCTTACAAGTAAATCATTTCCAGAGTTAGCAATTAAAAGATTTGAAGCACTGACACCCACAAGATGTCCTTCTTCATTCTTTAACCGGAAACCAACATGATAGAGTTAGCAAAGAATATGGTAATACAAAAAGTTACAAAACCTATTTTCATCACCTTTGATATAATTTCAATTAGCTCAGAATAAGTCACATCATTCCTCGCCTAATTGCTGTAATATTTGTTGCAGGAGTCTTTTTAAGGGCAGAACATGCTTCCCATACAGTGCCAACCAATTGCGGAATTGATAGTTTCCGGCTTTCATGATTGGATCCTATTAGTGTTCATTATAAGAGAATGTAAGGTTGCCAACAATTCAACGAGAGAGAGAGAGAGAGAGAGAGAGAGAGAGAATTTGATGTAGAGTCAGGGCATAGGTAGTGGGTTGAAACATGATAATCTATTCAGTGGTGACAATATCAGGAATTGTATCTTTAGATCAGAAAATTGACATTGGAATTGAGTGCTTATAAGTATATTAGATACTCACCTGAAAGAACTGGTTGAATGACATTCAGAAGAATGGTAAAAGCCAAACTTTTTACAAGATGAGACAAACTTTTTACAACATGCATCAGTATATAGGTTGTTGGAGGAGCTGAGCCAAATTGGGATTAACAAGAGTACTAAAAAATTAGAACTAAGTCACAGATTCTTTGGCACAAGTAATTGTATTTAAAGAATTTAACCTTTGCGCAAGAGATCCTTTTATACTGATTTGCATGCTGGTGGACAATTCTTCTATGTATTTGTCCTTTGCCTCTAACCTGTAAGTACCATATGCAAAATGTCATTAAATCCAAATGAATCTCAACTTACAATAACTTAATAAGAGAAAAGAGAAAAATAAACAACCAACCTTCTCACTGATTTCACTTTGTAATGGATATTATTCATAAGAAACAACTGAGCTAATGTTGGATCTTTATATTGTTTTGATTTTCCATCTGGGTTATTCTGGAGAGCCTGCATAATCCTTGTTACAACAGATGCTAATTGAGCTTCTGGATTGCTAGGATCAAATTCTTGAAAAAGTTGTCTCAGAGTTGATTGATAACTGCCCACATTCAGCACCCACAGTAAGATGGTAAAATTTACAAAGACAATAAGGTCCAATGTAGCAAAATTTTTTAGAGTAAAAGAATGTGAATCACCAAGTGGGAAAAAAATAAAGAAAAAATTCATATTGTATCAATACGCAGGTTCCCCCTTTCCACTACCAAAGGTCACTGGCAAAATAATATACCATTCCTTGATGCATAGGGAGAAGAAAACCATACCAAAAGATTTCAAGCTGCGAGGGCCATCGGGGAGGTGGTTGCGTTGTTCGGAGGAGGTTCCCACTGTGGACGTACGTTGTTCGATGGACGTGTTTCACGCTCGTTCCCACGGTGCTTCACGTTCCTTGGTCATTGTACAGTAGACGTGCGCTCGTTCGCAGGGTGGTTTGTACGGTGGCTGGACGAGAGCGAGAGTGCGATGGTGCAGTGGCTCATTCCTGGGCGGTGGGTGAGAGAGAGAGAGTGTGTGTGTGTATGTGGTGGCTGGTTCCTCCATAGCTGCCTCCCATCTCCATAGCTGCTGCAATTAGGGCTTCCAGGCGGTGGTGAAAAACGAGTGGGGTGAGGGAAATGAAAGTATAGGGACAGGGCTGGGTGAGAGAGAGAAAAGGTAAGGAACGACGCACGATAATGAAAGGAGAAAGGGTTTGGTCAGGTTTTAGAAGAGAAAGAACGGTGGGGAGAGGGGGTTTAGAGAGAGAGGGGTTAGGGTTTGCAATCACGCGGCGCAGGAGAAGGAAGTTGAGATATAGCCAACCTACCACGACGATTGCTAAGGCACCCGTCGTGGATTCCCCATTTGCAGCGCACACCTCTTTTTTGCTGAACACGCCCCTTTAATTTTTTGAATCCTGCATACTACGACGGTTGTGAAGTCACCCGTCGTGGTTCACGCACACATACGACGACGGGTATTCAATTAACCGTCGTGGTAGAGCACTTTTACTCCTGCACCTCCCATTTATTGCTATTCACACCCCCTTTCTTTTTCAAAATTCTCATTCCTACTGCCACTATACACGACGGTTGTTTTACAACCGTCGTAGAAACCCTCTTTCATGGACGTTCCACGACGGTTCGCAGACAACCATCGTTGTAAGGCACATAATTGCAAAAATGTCACCGCTGTACTTTCCACGACGGTTGCTTCACAACCATCGTGGAATGACCGTCGTAATATGCAGTTTTTGTAGTAGTGTATATGACTACCAAAAGAATGTGTCGTTGTAGAGTTGCGGTGGTCATGTTAAACTAATCACTAGAGAACAAGGAGACTGTCATCAAAGTGAACAAATTATACTACACTTTCTGAATACATATTCAAGTTACAAGGAAGGAAGAGAGCATCATCACTGTCTAAACTTTCAACCTCTCCATCTAACTCATAGGTCTCTCAACAATAATATAACTTTTATGAAATAAATTAATCTATAAGTAATTGACATTAGTATTAAATATGACTTTTTCTAGGGTGCACAACCAAATTATGTGTTATACCAAACACAAGTACTTTAAACCATCTTATTTAATCATAAAAAATGCGCGATTGAGATATAACACTGATAAATTGTTATACAAGATTAGCAAATTTTGCAAAATGGGCCAATAAGAAACGACCCCTCCTCCTTCCATAAGGGGTTGAGTTACTCTACTTGCTCAGCCACCGAACGCTTGAATCATGTCTTTGCCTCCCAAAAAAATTATGTCATCCCTTTTCAGATTCAAGCCCCCTACCCTCCATCATCCCTTTTCAAGCCGTTAGATTCAAGCCACCGCCTATCTCCCTTGTGCCGTACACTCACCCATCTGTTTTTTCCTCGTAGCCACCTAACATATTCAAGTGACACATCACTAGTGTTTTTACAGTTCTCTTGCGTCATAAACCCAGGCAACATCCAATAGGACGAGAAACAGTTTCTAAATGCAGTACCAACTACTTTTAGAGCAATACCAAATGACTATTTGAGTATTATGAGGCTTCAAGAGTAAATAAGCGGTGACGACGTATAAGGTCCATTGATGCTCTTAAACAAGCTATATATCTTCTAATTAATCTTGGATGTGGATGAAGTCTTCTCCCTCGATGGTGAGTGTTCTAGATTCTAGTGGTTGCACGTGTGTCAATTACCAATGACTAGGTTCATTAGTAGCCATTATAGGGTCACTATACAGTGATGGTGATATGGTGTATTGGCAACAATCACCCATGATGATAGACGTGCTTTCACCGGGTGATTGCACGATCGACTTCTAGCATCGTTCCCTCCTTGCCAATACACAATACAAATGCTTTATGTTCACCAATATAGATGGGTTGACGATAATGAATTCCACATTATTTATTATCTCCATTAATGTTTAGCAAAAGTAGCTTACTGTCACTCACGCATCTAGTTGATCTTGTCTCTTCTTATCTTCATTAATAATGTCGTGGGTCTAGACTTTAAGAATTGAAAGTCCTATAGCAGGTAAAATTTGAGGGGTACCCATGCATACATCACCCATTGGGGAGGTGGACCCCAGAAGCCACCTTTAACTTGTGTATGGTGCAACAACTATTCAAGTGTTGCACCCTAGACTTTACCATTAAATATATGTAAATTTCCATTAAATATATGTAAATTTATGGTACGTTTAAAAGGTTATGCATCGATACTCAACTTTTAATTTGGGTACCATAAATTTCGCAATCTGACCTTTCGCTTAATTTATTCCATATCTCTAATTACAACATCAGTCATAATTAGTTACTAATAGACAAATGTAAATATTTGTCCTTATAGGTAGAAATAATTATTTCATTTTATATATGGTTTGACAGTTCAATACTTTCCTAAAACAATGGAATCGAGTTATATCTAATCATATATAATCCTACTGATTTTACCAAACAGTGGTTGGTTAAGTGGACTATGATCCTAGGTGAACTTTACATGCAAGATCAAAGGTTCGTATTCTGGAGTTTGGAGTCATCACTCTTGAGAGAGTTTTACCTAACCACCGCCCCAGCAGAGGGATAAACCCAGCAAAGGACAAAAAAATTCCTGATGACTTCTTGCATTGTGGTTTTATTTCTTTCTTAGTGTTTTATAAAAACATATTACCTACCGGTGATGTTTAATGTTGTCCTCATTAATTTATAATCAATGGCCATATGCCATAATAATTAGAAAATAGACTCAAATTCAGGAAATTCTTAAATATTTGCAAGCATAGAAAATGCTTTTCTTTATATTTACATGAGTTATTATTGTGTTTCACTTGAACAACATTTTTAATGTCATGGCTGAGAGCAAAAATTTTTCCTTTTTTACTCTAATAACTAAACTTCAATCTTGTTTTTGATAGAGTAATTGTAAATTACTAGAATACATATGTTAGGATAGGAAGAATTTCAAATAACATATATTGTGAAAGAATTTTAGTATTTTTTTTATGTTTAACTTGTTAGATTATCATTAACAATTTCTTTCATACTTGACTCTCTTTTTAATCATCACTCATATATAATTCATTTCACAATTTTATAAATTCTAAAATTTCCAATCCAAACACACAATAAGAGTACTTAAGAATTTCCCTACCCTTTCAATGGAGGTTAGGATATGGATTTTAACTAGAGTCATTATTCAGAAGAGTGCTTGTATAGCAACATCATAATAGTAAAACATAAATAAATAAATATGGACGACAAAACAGCACGGTATTTATCTGCTTTCAACTTGACAAATGAAACTTCCTTCCTTCACAAGCATCTAATACCCCAACTATATACGCCATTATTCCATGGTACAAGCATTATATATTCTCTTCCCAAAGATTATAGTCATGGGAACACATGATCAAGGTATTCCAATGATGGGAAAGAAAGGAAAATAATAGCTACTTGGTGCCAATCCCCACTCTGGAGGCAGAGGAAGATCAAAGGTTTTGGATGAACCAAACTGGTTCGCAGCTTTGCACTCTGTGTTTTGGGGGCATGATGTTAAGAAACTTAGAGGAGTGGAGATGGTGTAGCTATTTCTCTCTTTTCCCTTTACAATTTGGGAGACCTGGTTTTTCCTTGAGGCATATAGGTGATTTGGCCCCCCAACAAGTTTTACAAGACATTTCATAGAAGGAGCTTTTGTATGGTCTCTAGGAAGATCAATCTTGAAGGAGCCATTATCCTCTGTAGTTGCCACACCCAAGTTTTTCACACCTTCACACTTCAATGAGACCTTAATCCCTGAAACCAAGCCATAGAGAATCAAGGTGTCTATGATTAAAAAAACATTAATTTAAACTTCAACTTGGTAATTTTGATTTACAATTAGATAAAATTGATTTTAAAATCAATAACCTAAAATAATTATGCACGAGTTATGACACAAGTTTCTTCATTTCAATTATTGAAAACCAAGTTATGCACTGTTATAATGTTTAAACAAACAAGCTCTAAGTGTGTTTGGTTTACCTAAAATTACGTTTTAAACGTGGATCCTACAAACGCTACTGAGAGTAACTTCTGCCCGGATCCACGTTTTATAAACCAAACACACCATAAATGTATGTACAAACCAGAGAAATCGTAGCTCTGAGTGCAATCCGTGCAAGAGACTTTGCCTTTTACCATTTGGCATGCAGAAGGGTCAATTCTGGCAAAAGCTAATGCAAAAAAAAGTGCTACTATAATCTGAGCAAACGCCATGATTTATATGGATATGCAAGCAAGCAATAGCTGACAGATATATGAAAGTCAGGGAACTTAATTTGAAGAGAAGAAGAATAGTTGAAGTTTATATATACTGACAGATTGTGACATACACATATTAAATGTAGGGGCCCTAGAGCTGGTATTAGCAGTTGGTGACAACAAATGTAATTAACTTTATTTCTTATGTATAGTTCATATGCACATGATGAGAAGTCCAAGTCTACATTAGTTCAAAAATATCTGAAATAATCAATTCAGGTTTTTAGCCCTATATATGAGAATTTATTTCACATGGATTTTTAAACAAATTAATCCGGTTTTTCTAGACACTAACATGTTCTGATACAATTTAGTATATAAATCTTTAAGTTGTTGAACATGTGTTATTCATAAAGGAAACTGAGTTAGGTCTGACTTGGTACTAAAATTCACTTTAGAAAGTGGATATGTCGCGTGAATCAAGTCTCTACGAAACAAAAAGTGGTAGAATTTTCAAAACAGAGAATTTCCCGTGACTAATTCGAGTTCAAATTGCAATATGCACAGGTTTTTTCAATTATTACAATTGTAATATTTAAAAATCATGAGACCGAAGCTAAATTACGGTACGTGTTTGATTTATTCTAAAATCACGTTTTAAATGTTGATCCAGACAAATGTTACTTATTTTTATCAAATTTATATTTTAAACGTGATTTTGAACATGAAAAACACTTAATTAATGTCTCGTGCAAATGTATCGTCTTCTGCTTTTTTATATAAAATAGCTTTCTCGTAACAAATGTCCTTTTAGAAGGAATCCGTAACACAATTTTGCATGGAAGTAGAGAATGCATTCAATGTAGTTATGAATTTTGAGGGAACGTTTAGGACAACGGTTGTCACCAACTTGTTCTGGATATTAATGAACCGTAAGTTGCAGGTCATGTGTCATGATCGCCTTTTTCGTGTGGCTATGGACACCCCACATAAAAATGACAAAGATTGTTCACATTATGTCGGCCATAAGTTTAATAAACAATTATATAAATTCTGTTTGTTACATGACAAGAAAATCTTAACCACGACCTTTTTTTATTCAGAGAACATTAGAAAAAAAATAATCTTTTATGCCAAGCATGCATTTCGTTGATATTCTGCTTTACTCCCGTTTCTGACATGCCAATTACTGCACTTTTGTGCGAGTTTGCATATCTGGGGATTTGACATGAACCTTCAACTCACTAATAATTGGAAACGCATTGAAGGGATATTGGGATATGGTAATACAGGGAAGAGACCCTACATTGACGAAATTCATTTTTGTGCAGAAGAATCTGTTATGGACTTATGCTATATTGCAATTAATTAAGAAACTTAGTCTTAATTAATAAAAAACATAATCAATATAGTTGTTTAATATTCAATTAGGTTAGTGTTTCTAATTTATATTTATTGACTATAAATTTAATTTGTTTAATTTGGTATGTTTTCACGGTATAATAGTGATCGAGATTTTATTTGTTTTTTAACTTCTATTCTATTTGTGTGAATGGATCGATCGAATTTTAAGGGCCTTTGCATTTCAATATAAAACTAGCTGATGTTAACTAATAAATTCTCAGCTGATATCCTTTTAGCTTACAAGTTAGGGGTGTTCATATCCAATCCAATTCAATGCAAACCGCAAAAACCGAACCGAAAAACTGAAAACCGAATCAAACCGAAATCCAAAAAACCGCAAACCGCAAAAAACCGAAATTTTTTATTGGATTGGATTGGTTTTCGGATCCTATGTTGAAAATCAATCCAATCCAATCCAAACTGAACTTATATATACATATATTATTACTTATAAAATAATCATATATTTATACTTGTATGCATATATATTGATAAAAATACTTATACTAATATATTTTTTATGATTTTATTATCTAATATCATGTTAATATTTCTATAAATATATCAATATAAAACTAGTTTTAAATTAGTTTTCATGTCTCATGTCATTCTTTTTATATAACTTTATATTAATTTTAATAAATATAAGTTTCAATAAGAAAATGTTTACTATTACTTTATTATTTTATCAATTTTATCAAATATTTATTGTCGCTTTAAAAAACCGAAAACCGATCCAATCCAATCCAATTTAAATTGGATCGGATTGGATTGGATTTGATAAAATATCAAAACCAATCGGATGATGAAATGATAAAACCTCAGTGATCGGATTGGATGGTTTCTTGCCTCAAAACCGAACCGCGAACACCCCTATTACAAGTTAGCATATTAAATTAAAAATATTTAATAAAATTAACTGATAAATTAGTTAATAAATATAAACTGATTTATAAAGACGTAAAAAGAAATTAAAGATAAATAAAGGTGTATTAAAATATGAGAAATAAAAATGGAAAAAAATAAATAAGTTACAAGTTAGAAGGTATAAGTTAGTGTTTTACCAGACACTTTTAAGCTGGAAGCTAAGCTATCGGTCTTACCATATATACATATCTCATAATGTAAATGCAAACCGAGTAAGAGGCTTTTGTGGCACATTTTCTCTTGATGATTATATATACTCTATGTTTACTAAAATTAGTTGATAAGTTAGCTTCTAGCTTATAAGCTACCTTATAAGCCAGCCTATAAGCTAGCCGCTAGCTAATAAGCTCCTAGATTATTTTATTGAATTAAAAGTATTTGATAAAACTAACAGATAAGCTAAGTAATAAATATAAAATGACATAAAAAGATGTAAAAGAAAACAAATAGGAAAGTGTATTAACAATGGAAGAAAAATAAATAAGTTGCAAGCTATAAGTTACAAGCTATCTTATAAACTGGAAGCTCCTAAAATAATTAAGTTAGAAACTTGTGTCTTACCAAACACTTTCGTGTTGGTCAAACTAGCTGATAAGCTAGGTAATAAATGTAAAAGAACGTAAAAAGAAGATAAAGAAGAAAGTGCATTAAAATATGAGGGATAAAAGTGGAAGAAAAATAAATAAACTACAAGCTAGAAGCTCCTAAAATAAGTTAGAAGTCCGCGTCTTACCAAACATTTTTATGTTGATCAAACTGGTTTATAAGTGAATCAAATAAGTTAGTAGCTAACTTATTGACTTTACTGAACACACTATAAGTTAGAAACCAAATTATCGACCTTACCAAGTAGGGTTGTAAATGAGTTGAGCTATTCATAAACTATTTGAGCTCGACTCGTTAAATGATTGATCAAACTCGTTTGTTTAATTAAACAAACAAGCTCAAGCTTGAAGTTGGGTTGAATTATTTAAATGAGTCAAGCCCAAACTTTATAAGCTTGACATTAAGAGCTCGTGAATAGCTCGGTTATTATATATATAATAATTAATTAATATAAATAATTAAGTTGAAGTAAGATTATTTAAAAAGGAAAAGGAAAACATATTGTTATAAATTTGTTTTTTTAAATAAATAATAAAATAACAATGTAAAATAATTACTCTATATATATGAAAATAAGTATTGAAATATTTCTTATATTAGTCAAGAAGTTATGTATTGAATTTCGAAAAATATAATATTTTTGAATTTTTAACTATATATATATATCATATATTAAGAATATATTTTTATTTTTATATTATCATTTAATAGTAAAATATTTATTAAATACTAAATTCATAAACTTTATAGATTTAAAGAAAATTTTCATAAAAGCAAAAACAATGAAGTTATAAATTAGCTAAACAAGCCAAGTTCAAGCTTTATTTTTCTTTAACAAGTCAAACTCAAACTTTAAGTTTGACTCGTTTAAATAAACGAGTAAGCATGAGCCACCAATTTTTTCACAAGACAAGTATGAGCTTCATATACTCGGCTCGGCTCATATACGGTCATATTACCAAGCACTAGTATTGTTATTTTTAGAAAGCAAACCCCCTCGGCCCCTCCCTTTAACAAAATAAAGTGATCTTTTACAAACGTAACGTATCACCACAACCAGCTAGCTACTCAACCACAACAGTATTAAATGAAGCTGACAGATTAGGCACAAAATGTAATGCGTTAGGTTTTGAAAGAGAAAGGAGCCACCATTGTCATATGCTTGTGTTTTATTTTTTGGTACAATACCATATATAGGTAATCTTGTTCAAACCGGGTAGGACATTTATGGACGGCAAAACTAATTAAATCGAAAGATCATTTATAATGAATTGGAGTAACCAACTTATTGTCTTTGAGATGGATTAAAGAATTATAAAAAACAGAACACTAGGAACAAAAAAGCATTGAAATGTATGATGCTAACGAAAATACGAGACTAAACACAGCTAATGAACTCAGAGAAGAGAAGGATTTGAATTTGATTCCTCTAAAAAACATTAATAAAGCAACATTTTAAATATTTTAAGAAAGAATAATTCATTATATAATCGAGACTATTTAATAATTATTTTAATCCATCTAACACTACTTTATAGACATATTTTGGAAAAAATAATGTTATTTAATCGGTTACCATAATATCCAAAATCGCTTTTTTTTTTTTTTCCTAGCAAGCGTGTTTTTGTATTAGCGTTTGTAAACTTGAGTTTGAAGAAACGTGGTTTTGTTGAACGTGAGTTCGAGTAAACTTGAGTTTAAGTTAACGTGATTTATGTTTGGATAACTTTTTATAAACTTAAGTCTAAGAAAGTGAATGTTGTTTGGATGATATGAATGAAAACCGCGTTTGGAGTTGTAATTACTAAAAAGGACATATCTTTGTTATTTGCCACAAACTGCATCCTACGTACAATTAAACACACCCTAAGGGCAAATATGAGACTCCCCCACCAACTCAAGTTCACTTGAACGCAAAAGCTACTATGAGTTGCGTTGGGCTGAACTTGAGTTTACTCCCCAACTCAAGTTCTATGCATTGGACTAACGCTTAACCAAACATGACAAGGAGGAAACCAAACCACGTTTGAGCATGACAAACTTGAGTTCATGGGTGGCAAACGCCACCCCAAACATACGCTTTGTAGATAAACAAAATATATAGACTTAAACAGTATATTACATAATATAACATAACATGACAATAATGTCTTGGTACTATGTTTAATAATTATAGAAGAAATATGATTATATTGGATGTATTGCATGGGTGAGCAAAACCCGATCCGTACGTCCCACTGACCCGTCCTAACCCAAGCTATTCGGGTCGGGTTAGACCCTGTCCCACATGAAAGATTAGGGTTAAATCGGGTTTCATTCAATAATCTGGTATCGGGTTGATGACGAGTTCGGGTTAATCTTCAGGTTACCCAACCCGTCTCATATATGTATATGTATAATATTTAATATTTATGATTTTATATTGCTTAAAGTTTTAACATCATTTTAACTTTCTGGATATTTTTTAATTTAACTTTCCTCTATGATAGAGGCTCTATCTACTTTGAAAACACGTTTCATACATAAAGTTGTTGTCACGACCCAAAACCAAGACCGTGACCGGCGCATGGGCTAATATCCTTAGCCTGGAAAGCCTAAAACAATAGTACATTACTTGACAAATGATTTTCCAAGATAAACATATTTCCAGGATTTTACAGAAAATTTGACAGAGTCTCCCCTATATTTTGGACATCCCAAAATTTACAGAAAATCCTGTTATCAACAGATATCACCGGCCAGAGTTTCCAACAACATAGTATTTATTCAATCAACATCAAAATATACACCTCAACATAAACAAATGACTAAACTCCCTATAGCTGCACAATACACTTATAATCCCAAAATAACATCAAATGGCCACCAACACAAATGAGGCCTACCAAAATGAAATATCAACAGAGCTGGAACAAATGAATCTCTGCTAGCAGCCTGCTACTCAGCTGCCTGGGAATCTGGATGAAAAAAATAGAAAGAGGTAAGTCACAAAGACTTAGTGAGGGCCTAATGACCACCGTGAACTAGAAGGGAAACATACCAACGCACGAGTTTTTCGATAGAAACAATTGACAGTATAAAATTTATTTCTCAACATAAAACTTGATAAACACATGAGTTTGATAAATCCCACAATCTGAAATAACTTGTTTCCAATATCTAAGAGATAAGTTTTTCATTTCCAAAACAATATAAATTTATCATGTATAAATTTAACAAGTAAATCTTAAATGAAATTAATTGAGTAAAACACAAATCATATGAAATGTAAATACAGCAGGGATCACTCATGATAGAACCGAGAGGCGGCTCCATCTCGTTGATAGCCCTCTCCTCCGAATGGTGGCCTTTCCCATGGAGCGGCTCCATCTAGCGGATAACCCTCTCCTCTCCAGAACCATGTCCATATCCCAATATCATCGGGGGAAGCTACATCTCGCTGATAGCCTTCTCCTCCAAGAGTGGCCTCTCTCTTGGAGCGGCTCCATCTAACGGATAGCCCTCTCCTCCCGGAATCATATCATGTCATCGGGGGCAGCTCCATCTCGTTGATAGCCCTCTCCACAGAGTGGCGGCTCTATCTAACGGATAACCCTCTCCTCCCGAAATCATATCATGTCTCAATGCCATATCATAACATATCATATCTATCATATCATCGGGGGCAACTCCATCTCGTTGATAGCCCTCTCCACAAAGTGGCGGCTCCATCTAACGGATAGCCCTCTCCTCCTGGAATCATACAACTAGGTGCACCGAGGCCGTTATCATCCGCGAACGACATACGGGGTTCTAACATGGATCCCAATAATATAAATATCAAAATTATTCTATTTTCTCAAAGTCCCTTCCAAAATTAAATCTCCAATTTCATCAAACATATTCAGTTTAAATTTATAAAGCTCTCAACCTTCGAAATAAATTTCATAGAGAATAAAATCAATAAAAGAGTATGTTTCCCAAATTTATTAAGTAAATAACCTTAAAATAGAACAAGATGAGTTAAAATAGTAATTATAAAAATATTAAAATAGGCCACGATGACCGTTAAACCACTCACAACTACGGAGAGTCAACCAAACTGCTTCCCAACAACTTCAGGAGTATTATGCGAGGTAGAAATCAACAGATCTTAGCACCAACAAATAGTTCCAACATTTAGTAATTTATTTGAAGCTCTACCTATTTATGGGTAACCATAAAATCCCTAAAAATAGTGCCCAAAGCTCTAAAAATAATTCTACCTAAAGTTAACACATATCGATAGCTTATTTACGAGTTGTGTGTTTACCTTAGAGAGCCTAAACGAACAACCTTTACGGTGTGAGTACTCTCCTTCTTCCTCAGAGCACTATCCCTAACACCAAAAAATTACCAAACTAAGTTCCGGAAAGAAAGGGGGAGTGAGTAGAACTTATGATTTTCATTACCTTTCAATGGGTGTAAGGGAATGAGAGGAAAATGAAGCACCATGTGAAGAAGAAGAAGAAGACGAAGAAGATGAGGAACGGAGGGGGGGTCGCAGGAAGAAGAAGAAGAAGAAGAGGAAAAATGAGGGTTTGGGGTTGGCTTCTCGTATTTGAGAAGCTGACCCCCTTTTTTGTTTTTTTAAAAGGTTAGTGAAACGGTGCGTTTCAGTTGTATAATGATATAGTGATAATTTTCTCTTAATAATATTTGAAAGTTAATAAGAAAGTAAAAAAATTGAGATTTAGGATTTGTGGACAGGTTTCTTCAGGTTGTGGACGAGTTTCAATTTTAATTAGTCTTGTACATTGACGTGTTTATTCGGGTTTGGAAACATGTTCGGATTCAAAAATTTGGCCTAATAAAAAATTAGAGTCGGGTACGGGACATCCCAACCCGTCTCACGCTCACCCCTAATTGCATCGATGCTCGTAGGGTAAAATAAAACATCACACTCACACGTCGCTATTTTGTTTAATTTTTTTATTAGAATTTAATGTTTTGATAAGAGAGGGTGCCAATGTAATGGGCTTAGTAGGCTTATGGGTTTAATAAAGAAGAAAAAAAAATCAATTTTTTAAAATTAAATTAAAAATAGTAGAATTAATAATTAAAAATTAATAAATGTGTATTGATAATTCAAATAGTAAAATATGAAATAAAAATCATTTACATCTTCTATACAAATCTTTATTTATATGATTTAAATTATGTTAATTTCATCAAAAAAAAATAATTTTGATGCACTAGTCGACCCACTAACCTAAAAATCACAACATGCTTATCTCATAAATTATATGGACCAAACCATATTTTCATTAGTCCTTTTTTTTTTAACGATATTTTTATTAGTCCTAACTTTCATGGAGTGTGAGTTATATGGTCAATTTATGGGTTTAGGCCCATAAGCCCAACTCAAGTATCAAGTGGTTGTGGCGATTATGGAACATATCAAGTAGAGGCATCTTTGACCTAAAAAGTAGAGGCATCAATGGTGGAGGGAGTAAAGTGGCAAAGGGTGTTGAAAGATAGCAGTTATAACAATAGTGATGGAACGTGTTGAGTTGTGGTGTTGGTGGTGGTGGAAGGTGTTAAGCCAGACATAAAGTAAATTACTCCCTTCGGTTTAAAATAATAGTCTTATAATGTTAGGAACAAGGATTTAGGAATGTAATTAATATTATTAATTTTATAAAAAGTTTTGTTTAACTACCTATTATGCCCTTTAGTATCTTACTTCATTAATCTCTCTTTCATCTTAATTACTCACTAACAACTCATTCATTCTCTCTTTTCAAGGAGTAATAATTATATAAGGGTGAAATAAGTAAAAAAATTCATTCTACATTGGAACGTAAATTGACAAATAATTTGAAACAAATAAAATTTACGAAATGAACTATTATTTTGAACTGGAGGTAGTATAAGAGTGTGTTTGGTAAGTCATTTCAGCTAGTTGAAAGCTTAAATTAGTAGCTGAAACCATTTCAGTTGTGTTAGGTAAGGTGATTCTTTTGGGTAGCTGCTAGCTTTTCTTGAAAAGGTACTTGGGGTAATTTTTTTAAAAAAACTCACATTTTCAGCTACTAGCTGAAAATTAATTACAAGTTTAGCCCTCAACCAACCCCACTTATCATTTTTAATAATTAATGTTGTCCCTATATGTCATTTTATCACTTTCAGCTAATTTTACCAAACACATTCAATAGATTTTCAGCTTTCAGCTAGCATTTCAGCTAATTTTACCAAACACACTCTAAAATAATGGGCTTATTTTTTAAAAGATAAAAGTGACACATTTTTTAAGAGATAACATGTCTATTTTTTTTAAGAGATGGGTCTATTTTTAAGGAGAGTGAATTATGTTAATTTTAGGAGTCTATTTTTACAAGAAAAATATTACTTTTAATTATCATTTATCAACTAGTAATTAGTATTTTTTTAATTTTTTAATGAGAAAGGAATATTAACAATTAGTAACATTTTAAAATTTGATATAAGGATTTTATTAATTTTAATATATATAGAAAAATTGAGATCTTATAATAGGGTAGATCTAAGACAAATGTTTTAGTGGTCTCCCCTTAAATCGACTTTGCTAAGCGGTGGCGAGAATGAAGAGTGTCAATCAATGAATATGGTAGTGGTCTAGTGGAGATTGTTAGGTGTAGAGAAATTATAATTTAAAAGTAAGTTTAAGAAAGTGATAATTCTAATTTTATTCATAACTAAATTTCAATAAGTTCTTCTATTATATTTTCATTTTGATTTCACCCTTTTTAATATGAACTAATTATACCAATTTTTTAATTAGGAGTGCTAGGAACACACTATTTTGAACACTCTCCCAAACACTCTCGATTGGTTAAAATTCACATGGGTCCCACCAAATTCGTGGGTCCCACTCTCAAGTGGTGGGACCCATGTGAATTTTAAACAATCACATGGAGTGTGTTAGGGAGAGTGTTCAAAAGAGTGTATTCCTAGCATTTTTCTTAATTTTATGTTCTGTTTCATTTTTAAACCACATCAAACTTCGAATAGAATATACATATCTTGATTCCACTTCCACCTCTCTACGAAAGACTTCTGGTTTGTTTGGTTTAAATAGAGAAATAGAGAAGAGAGAAATATGAAAGAGAGAAATAGGAAAGAGAGAAATAGTAGAGAAATTAAGTAGAATTAGTGGTTGTTTGGTATTAGAGAAATAGAAGAGAGATAGAAGAGAAATTAATTTTGATAGTTGTTTGGTTATGGAGAAATGAGAAAGAAAGAGATTTATAAAATGCTAAAAAGACAAAATTACCCCAATTTAAATTTGTGTTAACCCCTTGTTACATTTTATAAAGGGTATAATTGGATTTACATTAATCAACTTCCATCTCTCTTGAGTTTCTCTGCATAGTAGAGGAGATGGTAAAAAATGGGGCCCACGGCAATTATAACACACGAAACTCTCTCTCCGCTTACCCCCAATTTAGAGGATCTTTTTCCCATCCCCTGACTCTCTCTCGCGTATATCTCTCTGCACTAAATCTATCATACCAAACAATACGTTGATGTTCAACTATTTTTTGTCTATATCTTTTTACAAAATTATATTGAAA
Organism: Sesbania bispinosa; assembly: GCA_026901365.1. Classification (NCBI taxonomy): domain Eukaryota; kingdom Viridiplantae; phylum Streptophyta; class Magnoliopsida; order Fabales; family Fabaceae; genus Sesbania; species Sesbania bispinosa. The sequence continues at coordinate 839,593 of QLOH01000392.1, forward strand.
TTAAACAACAAAATGAATTATTCTAAAAGTAAAAATAATTGTTCTTTAAAATAAATCATCTCCACGTTAGCGGCAAAAGTGATAATCCAAAAATTTGAAAGCAGAAGCAGTAGACCATGGCCATTCCACTCTCTCGTTTTCATCTCTAAACTAAAATGGAAGAACCTCCCTCTCTGAGACTGCTAATACTCCAAGGCCCTCGCCAAGGGGAAACCCGATATTTCAAACCCCAATCTGCCATTCGAATCGGCCGGATCGTCCGCGGAAACACCCTCCCCATCAAGGATCCTGGCATATCCTCCAACCACCTCTCCATTCTAACTGAATCGGGCAAATGGGTGCTCCGAGACCTCCACTCCTCAAACGGCACCGTTTTGGACGGCTCCAAGGTCGCTCCCCACACCCCCTTCCAACTCAATGACGGCTCCACCATCGTGATCGGTGAATTCACCTCTATCCTCATCACCTTCCTCCACCAACCCCACGCTATTCAAACCGGGACCATGCCCGAACCGGGTTCAGAGACTGATGGCCCTGCTGCACCTGTGGCCAAACCGGGGCGGGGTAGAAGAGGTAAGGGTTTGAAGAGGAAGGTTCAGATTCAGAGCATTGACGAAAACGCGTGTGTAAATTCGAAGAATAACCGCAGCGTGATTGTGGTTTCTGATTCGGGTAATGGAAATATGGATGCTCCGGAAGAGAAGGTGGAACAACCCAAGAACACGCGGGCGACCCGGAATTCGAAGAATAAGCTGAGCGTGATTGAGATTTCTAATTCAGGCATTGGGAATTCGGATGCTCCGGAAGAGAAGGTGGAGGAACCGAAGAATACACGGGTGACCCGAAATTTGAAGAACAAGCGGGGTGTGATTGGGGATAGTCCTCAAGATTCAAGCTTGCTGTGTGGGGTGGAGAATGTTGAGAGAAAGAAAACGAGGGGTGGTGCCAAGAGGAAGAAATTGCATGAACAGTGTGGTGGTAAAGGGAGTTGTAATGAGAGTGAGAATGAGGATTTGAATGGGGATGGGAATTGCCCTGATTTGGAGAAGTTGAGTCTTGGTGAGTGGTTTGATTTGTTGGAAGTTCATTTGCCGAAACAGATACTTGATGCAACAGAAGAGATGTTTGATTCCATGAGACAGAAAGCTGAGAGAATTCGCGAGTACATAATCATGCAAAAGGATCACAAGGTTGAAATGCCCTTCGAATAGGCAACATTTTTGTTGCCTCGTTCTTCCTTTTCAACAATGTTAGTTCCCTGTTGGCTTTACGAGTTCGTTTAACTTGTTTGTTTGTAAAATACTAAGCATGGTCTTGATAAATTTCACTGCTACTGCGAAAGATGTATTAATTGCAATAGGTTGGCAGTGAATCATCTATTCTTTTACTTGAGCTGGTTAACGCTTTTTACTATTCTTTGATGAGGTTTAAGGAAACTTAAGTGACTGCTACAGCTTAATCTGCATTGGGCGAAAGGTCTTAGTTATAGATTTTAATAAGGTTGAAATGCTGGTTCTTGGCAGAAGTGAGATCCTAATATTCATTTTTGTATTCAGCAGTCTATGGTATACTATATAGTATATAATATGAATAGTATGCAAATTGCATTTATACCTTGGAACTCGAATAGACATGTAGTACACTACTGTTATATATATTCATATAGACAAATCCGTGAACTTTGATTTTTGTTCTCCTGTTGGATGGTCTTTCTCTCTGCAATTTGCATAATGGGGATGCGAGTGCTGGATTGATTGACACCCTGAAACTTTACATTTTAATTTCCATTTATACCTTTGATGAGTTGCAGTGTTTTCTACTGTGAAATGAATTTATTTATTTGCTGTCTGTAAGGGGCTGCGAGGTCTGTATTCACATGGCCTAACAATTTTGATATAAAACGCCAGAGTTTGGATTTTAGAACTAGACATAATTGTCAACAATGCAATTTAACTGATATTTAAGGTTTGCTAAATTGCACATAAATTTTTCTTTAATGCAATCTTATCTTTTTAAAGGCTAACAGCCTAACATTTTGAACTGTGAATTTTCATAGATACGGTATTTACTTCTGATTCTGACTCTCGGATTGTTGCCAGTTAGTGAGATTTTTCCTTCGCAAGTTGGCTGGTTTCCATTTCTTTTTAAAGATAATAAAGTCAGCTTCAGTAAAACAGTATAATAGAGTAAAGCTGAGTGTGCTTTTGGACTGGTGGGGTTGGGAATGCTTTATCATACCATTTCTTTTTACCATACCATTTCTCTCTTGATGATAAAGAAAAAAGAGAGAAATGGAAACCAGTCAGGGTACCCTTCCTCTCAATATCTGCCATGTCCAAAAGCTGTTGCACAGCATTAGGCTTCTTGTTCCATTACAGGGTGTGCTTTCTTTTCCATGACCCAGAAGCCAGAGGAAGCCACTTGTCACCATGGCTACTTGTTTTTGCTTCAGAAATCATTCTCTCCTTCATTTGGATCCTTGACCAAGCTTTTTGTTGGTGTCCTGTTTCAGTCTGTCTTCCGAGAAAGCTTGCCAGTTGCTATTGATGTGTTCATATGCACTGCAGATCCAATTAAGGAGCACATTTTGGACGTGATGAATACTGTTTTATCAACCATGGCACTGGTTTACCCTCAACAGAAGCTTAATGTGTATATTCCAGATGAGGGGATTCCTCCGTGACTCTGCATGGTGTGAGGAAGGCTTTGAAATTTGCACGGTGGCTTCCCTTCTGCAGAATGTACAGAATAAAGAACAAGTACCCCGAGGTTTACTTTTATGCTTTCAAGAATGATGATAGTGATTTTGCCAGGAGTAATGTGTAGTTGTGTACATGGAAGATAAGCAAAGATCAAAGTTGACTATGATAAAACTTGGTTTCGTTGAATTTTTGGGTTACAGAACTTATCGTGACATTGCTTCCTGTATGATGACGGTCAATAATTTGCAGGGAAAGTATGAAGCTTTTAAAGAAGAGATTAGGACATTCTGAGAAGTCAGGGCCTTTTTCAGAGACAGTCCCTGCATAATTCTTATAGACCACTCATCTGTCATTGGGGTATAATATAATAACATTTCATTATTCACTATTACATGCAGTTTGGTTGGCATTCATCAATATGGCATTCATCGAAGGCGAAATCACCACGAAGTATTAGGAGCTATATGGATGCGTTCGGGAGCAAATAAGGAGAAGGAGGCTAGGGATGGGTTTGAAGAAAGGGCAGCAAGGCGATGGGAGAGAGGAGAGGGAATTGAAAGCTACGGAAGGTGAAGGTAAAACCATTGAAGGGAAAAGAAGGTGAACAAAGTGCACCTGAAAGGGTTAAGTGGGTGTTTTAATCTCACCCATTCATCTTAATGTAATGGTTTATATTGACTATTTTTGTTCTCGGTAGAATTTTTTGGATTGATCTATCGCCGATGTAGACTAGCTTTAGATCCTTCCTACTCTGCCGAAATTGTGAACCTGCCTTTTCTTCAATTCTTCCCACCTTTTATAGGCCTCCCTGGTAACTACCGATGTCCCACTACCTTACCCCCTATAAGCCACTATCTCCTTTTTCCCCCCATTATCTGGGGTGCTCCTTGCTGAGCAAGTAACTACTATGGGTCATTATTCATGCAAGGATCCCGGCACAAACCTCAGAGGTGTACACAACCCCTCAAGCCTAAGCCTACTCGTAGAGTAGTGCGCAAGGCTTAAAGAATCAAACACCTCGGTAGGACCGACTACTATGGTAGTACACAGCCCCTCAAGCCTCAGCCTACTCGTTGAGTAGTGCGCAAGTCTTAAAGAATCAAACATCTCGGTGGGATTGTCCCGCATTGTTGATTTAATGAATTTCAACAGTTAAAAAGAACTGGTCGAGGTGAAAGCTAATCGGATTATTCAACTCTGACTCTTTAACTGTTGTAGAACGTTCGTAGCCTAAGAAAAGCCTCTGTGAATGCCTTTTGCAAGTCATTTCTACCGAACTATTTTTCTAACTTAAAAATGATAAGTCGCCTTTACAAAGTAATTAAAACTTTTAAGCAACTTACAAAATTTTCAACTTGATGCCTTTTAGTAGGTCAACATAATCGGGTTACTAATGCTCCTTCATGAGTTAGTAACTTAGAGAATTCTTCGAGTCGATGCCCTTTCGTAGGTCAACTGTGTCGAGTTACCAATGCTCTTTCTTGAGTTGGTAACTTAGATGCCTTTTATTAGGTCGACAACGTCGAGTTACCAATGCTCTTTCTTGAGTTGGTAACTCGACAAATTCTTCAAGTCGATGCCTTTTATTAGGTCGATAATTTCTTCAAGTCGATGCCTTTTCTTAGGTCGACAAATTCTTCAAGTCGATGCCTTTTATTAGGTCGACCAGTTCTTTTTAACTGTTGAAATTCATTAAATCAACAATGCGGGACAATCCCACCGAGATGTTTGATTCTTTAAGCCTTGCGCTCTACTCAACGAGTAGGTTGAGGCTTGAGGGGTTGTGTACTACCATAGTAGTCGGTCCTACCGAGGTGTTTGATTCTTTAAGCCTTGCGCACTACTCTACGAGTAGGCTTAAGCTTGAGGGGTTGTGTACACCTCTAAGGTTTGGGCCGGGAACCTTGCCTGGATAATGGCCCATAGTAGTTACATGCTCAGCAAGGAGCACCCTAGATAATGGGGGGAAAAGGAGTTAGTGGCTTATAGGGGGTAAGGTAGTGGGACATCGGTAGTTACCAGGGAGGCCTATAAAAGGTGGGAAGAATTGAAGAGAAGGCAAGTTCACAATTTCGGCAGAGTATGAAGGATCTAAAGCTAGTCTACACCTGCGATAGATCAATCCAAAAAATTCTACCGAGAACATTAGAAAATTCTTCAAGTCGATGCTTTTTATTAGGTCGACAACGTCGAGTTACCAATGTTCTTTCTTGAGTTGGTAACTTAGAAAATTCTTCAAGTCGATGCATTTTATTAGGTCGACAAATTCTTCAAGTCGATGCCTTTTCTTAGGTCGACAAATTCTTCAAGTCGATGCCTTTTATTAGGTTGACAACTTCGAGTTACCAATGCTCTTTTTTGAGTTGGTAACTTAGAAAATTCTTCAAGTCGATACCTTTTATTAGGTCGACAACGTCGAGTTACCAATGCTCTTTTTTTAGTTGGTAACTTAGAAAATTCTTCAAGTCGATGCCTTTTATTAGGTCGACAAATTCTTCAAGTCGATGCCTTTTATTAGATCGACAAATTCTTCAAGTCGATGTCTTTTCTTAGGTCGACAAATTCTTCAAGTCGATGCCTTTTATTAGGTCGACAACTTCGAGTTACCAATGCTCTTTCTTGAGTTGGTAACTTAGAAAATTCTTCAAGTCGATGCCTTTTATTAGGTCGACAATGTCGAGTTACCAATGCTCTTTTAAGAGTTGGTAAGTTAGAAAATTCTTCAAGTCGATGCCTTTTATTAGGTCGACAACTTCGAGTTACCAATGCTCTTTCTTGAGTTGGTAACTTAGAAAATTCTTCAAGTCGATGCCTTTTATTAGGTCGACAAATTCTTCAAGTCGATGCCTTTTCTTAGGTCGACAAATTCTTCAAGTCGATGCCTTTTCTTAGGTCGACAGCGTCGAGTTACCAATGCTCTTTCTTGAGTTGGTAACTTATAAAATTCTTCAAGTCGATGCCTTTTCTTAGGTCAACAAATTCTTCAAGTCGATGCCTTTTTTTTGGTCGACAACTTCGAGTTACCAATGCTCTTTCTTGAGTTGGTAACTTAGAAAATTCTTCAAGTCTTTGTTTTCTTTCATTTGTCCATAGAAACTTGGACGATTCAAATGAAACTTTGTCAAAAGGCAAGACTTCATACTTGGTCAGTGCTCCACCATGTCAGCATATTAGTTGTGAGGGCATAATTTACAAAAAAGAATCGTGAAGAAGAATATTAACAAGAAACTCTTGTTGGCTGCAGGTTTGCTCCTGGTGGCCGCTGTTGTAGGCAATTTTGTGGCATCCTCCATTAAGTACAATATAATTAATGCTGATGATGTTGAGTCCTCCTCCACTTTGTCCCCTTCTTCCCATGTCATTCCCCAAAGCGCTTGCAGCAACACTCTGTACCCGAAACTATGCTTTTCATCCATAACTCCAGAATTGCTTAGCGCAATTACTTCACCATCCAGAGGCTCTTAACTAGCGGAGATTTGAAACTGAAAACCGCCCTCCACGATTCCTTACAAACCACTGATGCGACCCTCTTATCATCTTGATAAGGCGAAGCAAGATCTCAAACATTACCCATCCAATTACAAGTCTCAGAGTGAGCTTAGAGAGTTTATCCACAGAAGGAATTCCCCCATTGAAGGCCTCTTTGGCTTGTGCTCTGACTTTGTCTTACCAACATGGATTGATGGCCAGCAACATAGTTGTTCAAGTGAGTAAGAGTGCAGTTGTTTCACGTCCTTATAAATCAAGCGGCGAGCCTTGTCCGGGAAAGTAGGCCTTATCACACAAACAATAGAAGGTTGTTGATGAAATTATCAACACCTTCCGTCGTAAGGATATCACCACATTGGACTGCTTCTTGCGCTAAGGCTTTGAAACATATGTAGGCACTCGGTGCCCTTGTGTCTGAGAATCCGAAACAGTTGAGGAGAGAGAATTACATGCCATTCTTCCTCTGATTTGTTGAGCGACCCGGGTGCAGCCATGGCCACCGCAATCCCGCCGCGAAAACTACACTTGAATTTGAGTTTAGTGGGGCGTGATCGATATTGAAACATGAGGCGTCGTTGCTTCCGATTCCATAACTCGAAGCCTCCGGTAGAAGGAAACGAATGTAATCATTCTTATGATCGGGGAGACGTTTTACTGTCGCCCCACGGTGGGCGCCAAATGTTCTCGGTAGAATTTTTTGGATTGATCTATCGCCGGTGTGGATTAGCTTTAGATCCTTCCTACTCTGCCGAAATTGTGAACCTGCCTTTTCTTCAATTCTTCCCACCTTTTATAGGCCTCCCTGGTAACTACCGATGTCCCACTGCCTTACCCCCTATAAGCCACTAACTCCCCTTTCCCCCATTATCTGGGGTGCTCCTTGCTGAGCAAGTAACTACTATGGGCCATTATCTAGGCAAGGTTCCCGGCCCAAACCTCAGGGGTGTACAATTTTCATTAGGGGTGATAATGGATTGGGCCAACCCGAATAAATCGATGGACCCGACCTAAATGTCTTTGACTGGGTCGGATCAGTTTCTCGAATAAAACCGGTTTGGCTTTGAAAAGACCTATTTAGTTCAAGTCGAGTTACGAGTTGGGTTTTTAGCGACCCGAAGAACCCGGCCTGACCCAAAGTGTATAGAAAATTAAGGGAAAAAAAGCAATTCGTGGATGGTGCAGCAAAATTAACAAATTAAATAAAAACATAACAATTCTCAAACTCAATTTTACAAAACAGAAACCCTAGTCTCCCTCATAAACTTACTCAACCGCAGTCGCTCCTCTCCACTAGTCGTTGGCCCCTCAAGTCTCAACTAAACCAATCCAACAAATTACTAGTCTGACGGTCCCTCTCCCTCATCACGGTAGCTCCTTCAACGTCTGATCGTGCAACGATTTCTGCAACTAGCCCTTTGCTCCGAGACGCCTTCGTTGAAGTTGTTGGCTCAAATCACCCATCTCCTTACTTCTTTTTGTTGCATGTGTGAAGAACCCATTCATCGCCGTCGCTCGTCTCGCTCCCCCGTCGTTCCTCTGCCTGGCCTCGTTATTGCATTGATTGTCGGTTGCCACTATGCTTGTTGAGCCATCTGTGGTCAACCTTTGCATCTTCAACCTCCTCGTCCGTGGCCTTTGGTTTCCTCTTTCTTCACAAATCTATATAATTTGTGGCTCTATGCAATATGTGTTTTCAACCTTCATTTTGTAGTTGATTAATCTATTTAATCTGTTTCTTTTGTTCTATCTGGGTCTTCTAACCTCCCATTTCCCTTTTTTCATTTTTGTCTCTTCACAACCTGAAACCCGACCCGATCCAACCTATCCTCATTTGGTCGGGGTCGAGTCGAGTATGAACCCATAAAATGACCCCACCCAAACCGACTCAATCCACTGCATGTGTTCATTTTGGGTCCAAAAACGGGTAAACCCAACTCGTGATCACCCTTAATTTTCATTCTCACAGAAAAAAACGCTCTCATTAGAAATGCCTATATATATTTGTGAATATCTAAGGATTTCCATGAATCTGCTTAAAACCCACTTAGCGGGTACTGATGTAGTTATAGGGTGGGTACGTAGTAGATTTTCACTCACGGGTGCGGGTAAAGGTAGCGGGTATCTACTACATGTGCCTAACATTGACATCCCTGAGTATGAGTGCAAAAATGTTCACTTGACCTCCTTAGTTTAAATGGAGGGGAGTCTTAATAAGACAACTATTTGGCAAGGTCAAGGAGAAGCTTTAATGTTAGGTTTAGTAGTATTTTGGTAAATGTTATGTTCAATATAGTAGCTATGTTGCACAGATAGGATACGACACAAACATGGAGATATGACAAATTTTAAAACTTATAGTACATGGACATGATTATAAGACAACACATAAAATTAGTAAAAAAATTAATATAAAAACACAAATCTTAGAGCAAAAGAGAGAATAAATATTTTAAATTTTAGCATGGATCATTTTTAGACACAATAAAATACTATAATTTACTTAATTATTATGGTATCCCATCTCCATTGGTAGAAAAGTTCAAATAATATAGAAAAAATTGTAATATATAAAAGTGTCCATGAAGTGTCTAGCATTGATACATGTTGGACTATTGTTTCAAAGTGTTTGTACTTCCTAGAATAGCAGTGGTTTTGGACTCAATCGATAGACGTTCTTTGGATTGCATTGTTTGCTATCCAATGCTACTCGATTCAATGAGCAGGATGGGCCTAAGTTATATTAGATTGGAGGGTACACAACCCTCTAACTTGCAAAGTCCCGGATAATGAATTTCTGAGCTAAATAAATCCAGAGGGTACATAGTCCCCTTGCTTGAAAGTCCAAGGTAAAGTGAGTCCTGAGGGTACAAAATCCATCAAATTCAATCTTAAAGGATGGATCATCAATATATGCCTATTAACAGAAGAAGCAAACAACATACCAAAAGGAGGCCTATAAAAGATTTGTATGAATAAGGTGGCTGCATGCTGTGGAAAGAAACTAACTAGTCATCTTTACACATCTTCCATTCCATCCTTTGTCATCCCTAAAACATGCACAAAATAAACACTCAAGGCTTAGGTTTGCTGCCACTCACTACCCTATAGGTCCACACAATCATAACAACATGACTCCATGTCAAGTTGTCAACAGCGCTCTAGTTTGTAAGGTTATGTACTAAAAAAAACAAATATCATGAACAATGCACTTATCATAATCCCTAAAACCACTAGAAACAAGACCACAAAGAACCATTGTATCCTACTTCTATTACAAAGAAGCGTTTTAAGTTTGTTTTGGCACAAAATGATAGCAGGTAAATCAGATGCTAACAAATATATCCATGTTTGGATGACCAAATATCCAAAACTAAACTACTTTGCCAGTTCCAAGTTTCCAACTGCTGGAAGAGTACTTATTCCTTTTTCTCTAAAAAGGGGGGAAGTAATAATAAGACTAGAACCGAGTGATCGATTGAGTGACTTGACATTTGCCAAGCACTAAACAGCTTCTAACAGGAGTTTCCAAACATATGTGCTTTGAAAGCAGAGAGATAAACTGCTCCTAAGCAGTTGCATCTAAAAAATCAGCCTAGGAATTATAATTTGTGAGATCAAACTGAAACAGTTTATTCACACAAACTCCAAAAATCATCAGCAATATCTTTCTACGCAAGAACACATTGAATTAAATTTGGAAATACAGTTTAAATAGAAGTATATTTTTGTTCATTAAATAAGAGTACAAGAGATGCATATACAAACAAAGCCTCTCCCACATATCAGGAAAATCAAACATCAAACCAATAACAAAGTGGAAATGCTTTGTTTCAATAACAATACTAACTTACTAAGCCATTATTGATTAGGTCTTCAATTTCACATTCATTCAATTAGGGTTTTAGGCTTTTGCCATTTCCCAGCTGAAATTCAGACGGAAGAATCAAAAGGAATATCGAAAATTCAAAGTCTCTCGTTTCAACCAAGGAAACCTGTTTGGCGCAAAACGGCATTCCGAACCTGGCGCAGGTCTCTCCCTTTCAGGGTTCTTCCAACTCCTTCGAGAACCGAACATGCTAGCATAGGTGACACCGCCGATTTCCTTGCCACGATCTCGTGAGGAGGCAGCATCTCTTCATCCTCCTCCGCCGCATCACCGTCTTCGTCTTCTTTGTCGAGCCCGCGGCGCCTCCTCGCGGCTTTCATCATCGCCGGCGACATAACCGGGACGTTCACCGGTGCTGACTGGTGGAACCTGAGCGACGACGACGACGACGGTGTTCGGTCCAACGACGGCGGCCTCGGGATGACGGGAATCATGCGCGAGGAGGAAGAAGACGAGGAGGAGGACAAGGATACGGAAACGGAGACCGGAGCCTTGTGGAAAAAGTGCGAACCGTTCGGAGAAGCGTCGTTTTCCGGCAAGGCGGCGAGGATGCCGAACGTGTCGGGAGGGCCGAAGGGGGAACCCTTGTGGTGGTTGGTGTTGGGGGTGGGGATGGGAGATGAGGAAGAGGAGGGTTCGGTGATGTCGTCGTGGAGGAAAACGACGTCGTCCTCGATGAATTCGTCGGTGTTGGAAGGGGTAGGGTTTTGGAGGGAAGGCGCGTGGGTTGGGACGCCGAGAAAGCGCTCCGTGGAGGAGAGGTGTTTGCGGTTGCGGAACCGGTTCGGATCGTAAAGATCCATGCCAGTTCCGGGTTCGGAGCTTAGCGTGAGAAAGGAAGGTGGGTGGACAGTGTAATGTAACCGATGATGTGAGTGAATTTGAATGGGATTAACAAATGATGGCTATGCTTTTTCTAATTTCTTTTTTTACTAATTTACATTTTTCATATTATCTAATTGGCTGTTGTTGCCATGTGGCAAGTAAACAAGAGCTCAACGTGAAAACGTGTAAAAACACACCTGTTTGGTTTGGAGTTGAAAAGCTCAAAACCATGGTTTTGCAGAATTGATTTTAAATCACTTCCGTCCAACGTGTTTTGTAAAGTGTGCATCACTCATCTCAACTATTGATTTTCGAAATCAATTCTAGTCAACTGTAAACCAAACGGACCCGTACAATGTCATTAAAAAAAAAGAACGAACGTGTTAATTGTGGATTTATTTAATTTAATTTATAATTTACTATAATTTTTTATTAAAATTTACGGATACTCTTTTTGTTCTTTTTTAAAGTTTGGGTGATGTGACTTACTTGTAGTATTTTTAAACTCAGTTACTACTATGTAACTTCTTGAGCTCACATACTTATCCATATTAATCTATTTATAACAACCTTTCAACCACTTCACACGGATTAAGAAAGTTAGTTAATTTAGTTGATTGCAATAAATTTGTAATGAATGCGTATCATATTTCTTAAACTACCCTTAAGTTTATTGAGACTCATTATTTTTTTCTTTCTAATTAACTACACAATTGTGTCCTACTCTCTCTACTAATTAATTACTCATCCACCTCCACTAATGGGGTATTTTTGTCAAAGAATAATTAATGCATGAGACAATATGAAAATGTTCTTATAAAAATGACCAAGACCCACCTTAAAAAATGTTCTTATAAATAGGACCAGAGGGAGTAACTAGGTGTGGGTCATGTACTAATATTGATATGCAATGTTTTAATTAGTTTTAAAATAATTGTGTTGCTAACTTTTAAAACACTTGGAAGATTTTTGCTTCTTGTAGTTTGAATTGGTTGGTTGCTTTTTTTCCCTAATTTAAGTATATTTGTTTATTCGACAAAAAAAGTATATTTGTTTATTTAATTATATTTTTGTGTAATCTAATTTTAATTTTAATTATTTATTTGAACTTTAATTTGTATGTACATTAAGAGTGATTTGAGATAGTTAAATATAAATAAAGATAGACTTTAAAGTATAAATCAAATAAATATTATTTCTAAGTTGCAAGGCGCATGCGTGAAAGCCACTTGCATATGACAGGGCTTCAGGGAGATGATTACGCTTGTCACATTAGTCTTAATGCGTAGTAATCAGGTGTGTAATAGCCACTTGATATGGTTTCTTGTGTCAGTAGTCATGCCGCCCATCTCAACCTAGTGGAAGGCATATTAAATGTTGTGGGCCCTGTTAGGTAGCCCGGATGAAAGGAGCTTAGATTGGGTCACATCACGCCTAGTGATTCCTTAAGGTCCAATATGGGTATCCCCGACCAGTCTTTGATTTGTGGTTAAAGGTAGACCCGTTCTTGTGATTAAGGTTGCGTGATTGCCCAAATATGGTGAAGTGTCAAGTCTCAACCAGGGTGGAGGCCAACTCAACTCAGTCCAAAACAACAATTAAGCGTAGCTCATCTAAATGAAGATGGGTGTCTATTGTGTAATGCGTTAATTGATACTGCCAGCTATGAATTGAAGTGTATCATATGAGACACTATCCATAAAGAGCTACAAATTTTGCTTGTCTTTAATACCTTGAAAAATGAGGGTGGTGTGTTTCGTGAAATAAAGACACTGAAACCAATTAAAGTGAAGGAATCAATTGTGGCCACATTCGGAGGGACTATATAGTGAGACAAAATATCAAGGTCACTAGCCATTCTAATTTCCCCAATAGTTTAAAGTAAAGATGATGAAGGGGAGAAATTTTAGGGAAGTACGAGAAGACATAGAGTAGGTTTGTGCTATGAAAGGCCTAGAGATCAGGATTTAATTTCTTTGTAAATATTTGGAATTTGGAAGATATAGATTTCTGTTTAGGCTGGGAGAGGATAGATGACACACCATTTTTAACCAAAAGATGTAATGTTAAGAAAAATAAACGCCCAAGATATTTTACTTGTAACTGATTTTATAAAATTGTGGATTATTGCAAATAGAGTCTATCCATTGCAAACAAGACATAAGTAGGCCGGGCATGGAAAAACTGTCCACCGTACCTGGTTTGTTTTTAAGCGGTTTGATCTCCTTTTCCAATAAGAAGTTTCTCCCTAACTTCTTAAGTAAAGGACATGGAATTGATGGCATTGAAAGAGTTGAGGAAATTCCAAGTGGAGACTTCTCAATGGTGAAGGTCACTTTCGTTCACACCCGGGGTACCAATACTCGTATGGTGGATCAGGCCATTTCCTTTTTTGTGTCATGTGCCTTTCAACCAAACTCTTTGTAGTTATTGATTTTGCTTAAGACGCGGATCTTTTCATGTAGTAAGTGTCAGTGTTCACCCTTGGATGGGTCTAATCTTAGGGGTGATAATATTGATACTTGTAAGGAGGAGAATAAGAAGAAGGTCTTGCCTCTAGAACTTTTTCTGCCATGGCTTTGACAACTAGACTAGGCTGACCGGTGAATTGGCTCGGTGTCCAGTTCAAACAAACCTCAAAATCGATCCTATAAAAAAATCGGTCAAATTGGGTAAATCGGTCAAAGATCAATTAAACAGGTGGCTCACTGGTTCAAACTAGGTCACACAACACATGTTAAAACAAACTTGTTTTTGGCTTTTTTTTAATTAAAAAAATTGAAATAATAAAAGTAGAAGCCTCAACCTCGTTCCTCTAGTGCACCATGAGCCCCGCTAAGTTGCTTCTCGTTCCTCTGGATAGCAGTGTTCATATCCAATCCAATGCAAACCGCAAAAATCGAACCGAAAAATCGAAAATCGAATCAAACCAAAATCCAAAAAAACGCAAACCGCAAAAACCGATTTTTTTTTATTGGATTGGATTAGTTTTCGGATCCTATGTTAAAAACCAATCCAATCCAAACCGAACTTATATATACATATATTATTACTTATAAAATAATCATATATTTATACTTATATTCATATGTATTTATAAAAATACTCATACTAATATATTTTTTTTATGATTCTATTATAGAATATCATGTTAATATTTCTATAAATATATCAATATAAAACTGATTTTAAATTAGTTATCATGTCTCATGTCATTCTTTTTATATAATTTTATATTAATTTTAATAAATATAAGTTCCAATAAGAAAATATTTACTATTATTTCATTATTTTATCAACTTTATCAAATATTTATTGTCGCTTTTAAAAAACCGAAAATCGATCCAATCCAATTTAAATTGGATCGGATTTGAAAAAATATCAAAACCGATCGGATGATAAAATGATAAAACCGCAATGATCGGATCGGATGGTTTTTTTACTCAAAACCGATCCAAACCAAACCGCGAACACCCCTACCTCTGGACACTTGGGTTTGTTCACTGCCAGACGCTGCTTGCCGCCAAAATGTTGTTGTTGGAACACCGTGCAAACACTACATGTCATTGCCACACGGTTCAACCACTAAACCTTCAACTAGTGCCTTGACTAGTTCAATGTTCAGTCTGGTTTTTAAAACATTGGTTTTTGCATGAATAGTTGCAAAACATCTCATTTGCATATGTTGCTCTCATCTATTTATAGCTTTCTCCCTTCAGCTAGTCATTTATGATCGTTGTTGGTGACATGAAGTGTTTCTTTTCCTTTTGTTTAGCAACCTTTTCCAAGTCAGCATTAATGGCATTGTACAATTTAAGTAGTTCAGTTTGAGTCTTAGGTCTTAATATGAAGTCGTAGTCTGAGGTCCCAATCTAAGGGTGAATCTGATTGATTTCTTTGATGATGTTTGTTTTCATCCAAGAGATATTGCAGAAGATTATTCATAATCTTTTCAACTTCATTTCTCCATTTGAGATTTTTCTCTAGTTGTTACAAGGTTCAAATTCAGCTTGGTAGCTGAGATCTTACTTTAAGCATGTTTTCACCATTGAGTTAGACCTCAACTCAATTCATTATGACTTTAATTTGAGCTTGATCTACATCATTCATACTTCAATAATTCTTGAAATGCTTCTTGAGAGAATAAATAACTTGGTTACACACTCAAGAACTCAGGTTACTATGACAGGAAAAAGTCAGGTTAATCATGATTTTTACAAATCTTAGGGGAGTTTGTTTTATTAGACTGTGATTGGGATATTTTTGGGGATATTGTAATGCGAGAAATCGTTCCAGATAAAGACCTTCAAGAGTTAATACACCTATAGCAAAACCTTCAAGAATTTTCAAGCCTCATTGCCATGGGTGATTGGGAAGCTTGTGAAAAAAAAAATAGAAAATGTCCTACAGTGAAGCATGGTGAGATTTATGGTTATTTCAAGAAAAATATGGTGTTTAGCTAAAGGATGCTAAAATATGGAGGGCTATTGTGGGGGAATGGGAGATCATTCAAGGGGGTGAGAAACAACAATTTGGTAAGATGTGTGACTATTGTAAGGAATTATTGAGCATAAATCCCAGTTCAACTGTAAAGATGGATACAATTCCTTAAGAAGACTCCCCGATATTTCACATAGTTTATATTTATCTTCAAGATTACAAATTTGGGTTCAAGGTTGGATGCAGTCCCTCAATTGGCCTTTTATGGGGGCCCTTTGAAAAGGTATATATTGTGGACACAAGGTTGAGGGATTATGAGAGGACTAATTTTATAAATCTAATATATCAATCCTATTAATCAATTAGATAAATTAACTCCCTTAAGCCTAATACAAAATTCTATGGTCTTCTTCCATATGGACTAATTAGGGAAGATGGTGAGATGTTTAAATTATAACTATACCCATGATTAAGTGCATAGTTATAACATAAGTGAGACTGATGGGTTTTGAAGATGAAACCTATTTTTCTATCATTTAGGATTAATCCACATCAATGTAACTAATATTTGAAGCATTAGGTTTTATCACAAGTGTATCCTTACACTGTTTTTGTTTTCTTGTTGAGTTCTTTACCTATCTACCTTAATATTCTACCATGGAGATTATTCATCCCCTTTTTTATTGTCCAAATAATATAAGAATTTGGTGATTTTGGTTGTTTTTAATTGGTCCTTATTTATTGCTTTTAACATTATAAAATAAAATAAATTAGTTTGTCAACTCAAATACAAAAGTAATGCAACTTTTAAAGGTACATGCATCTCGTTAACAAGTAATATAAGGGTATTTAAAACCCCATTGTTAAACCCATAGGGATCAATAATAATTACTAGAATTGCGGAGGACTTGTATTTGTTGGGCGATACCGTAACTTAAGTGAATGCAAGAAATTAATATGACAAAGAAAAAAGGTAGACACACTCGATTCTTGACTACAACCATAATCTAGATTAACTTATTGGTCTACTTATGTAGTCCACATAAAGGTCAATGGTAATTGGTCGAGGCCGTACTCAACCAAATAAAATGAATTAAAGTGCAGTAGGTTGATTAACCCAAAGTCGTCTCTCAAGGAATCCAATTACAAATTCAGAATTTCAATCCCATAACAACTCACACACACAAGAGGATTTTGATTGTTGTTCATACTAATTTCCTAATTTCCAAAACAGAATTTAAATTTGCAGAAAACAATTTCAGAAAAACGAATTGGTTCTCTACCTCATTCACAAATTGGATCAATCATTGGTTTATACAAAATTCCTCAATTCCTTGACAGATTCAAATTCGGATTAAGCATCCTCATTAATTTTCACACTAGAATAAAGCAAACTAGCATGAATCCTAATTTCTAATCCTTGGAATTAAGCAAACCTAGAATTCATTTCAGATTAAGCAACCTAAAATGTGAGTTAGATTCAGATTAGAATTCGAATTCCATAAAGCATGTAACTCAATTTCAAATTCAAACCTAAACATCAAGAAACTAGGAGAAGGAAAGTGAAGAATCTGTCCAAGAATTCAAGACATGGAAAACGAAATTATAACCTCAATTTCCTTTGTGAATTCAGTAGAGAAACAATCCTTGAAGCTTAGCCTTCCATTTCCATGGAGGAGAAACTCGAAAATTGAAGAAGATGAAGAAGAGGAACCAAATTCGAAAATTGCAAGAAGAGAGAAAAGAGAGGGAAAGTGGAGAGTCTTTTTTTCTAAAATCTGAAAAATGAATGTAAAAATGTTCAAACTACTCAACAACACACCTATTTATAGAGCCTAAATCACTAACAATCTGATTAGGCCTTAATTGGGCCGAAATTAATTAAAACAGGCCCACAAACTAATTACAAAACTAATCAAATTCGGACTTGTGTCAGACAGCAACAGTAGGCGATTTTCAAACAGCAACTGCTCCTAATTGCTTCATGGTAATATGGTCATATTGGATATCAAATTAAAGCCCCGGAAGTTAGCTTTCCAATGCCACTGGAATCTCTCAAATCGGACACCTATAGCTCCAGATATCATCAAAACAAGACAGGTAGGTCAGTAGGCTTAAAAATCCGAATTTAAACAACATTCACAATTAAAGCCCAATTAAGCCCAATTTGGTAAATTCCAATTAAAACAGTGGATTTAATAACAATTATAGTCCAAGCAAGCTAAGATTAATTATGCAAAGTGTGAATAAAAATGTGTTCATCAAATTCCCCCACACTTGCCCTTTTGCACTCCGGGCAAAACACCACATGAAGCTAAAAATCAATTAGGGAGCACAATGCAAATACAAGTGGCATTATTAACAAGAGATCCAAGGAATGCATAGGAGTAGGCATAATACATCATCAAAGGAGTCATGGAGTCAAGAAAATTATGAATGGAATTCCCTACAATTTAGCAAACAAGAGGGTGAATCAAATTAAAGGGGTGAATCAAAGTGATAGAATCCTCACAAGACAAACTCTCCAACTCTCAAGTGTTTAGGCTTGTGTATATACACTCAAAGCATTCATGAAAGCAAGCACTACCATAGGCTTGGCAAGACTCTAATATCCACAACAATTGAAACACATGCAAGCAAAGATCAAGAGGACTTCAAATAGGATGTAATGGGGCCAAGGTAAAGGTAGGGAAAATGAAGGATAAGAAGTTAAAAACCAAAGAGAATAGAGGAGCAATGGGGAATAAATCCAAGAAGAAATGCAAGTAGCATACATCTCAAGAATACAATTAAACTCCTCTTTTCTACCTTTTGACCCATTTTTGCTATTTCAAGAACACTTTATTTCTTTGCTCTTTTTTTAACACTTTTCTTTTGAGCTTTTTTTTTTATTCTTTATTTTTTTTTTTACTTTTCTATATTTTTCCTTTTTCATTTTTTTTTCTTTGTAACTAGCCAAAGGTTAACAATATGATATCCACAAGAGGAGATTAGATAAGAAATTCAAGCACACCCCCACACTCATTCAAGAGCCTATTCCCAAAACAATTCCAAAGCTCCTTTATCCTCTAAGGCAAGGACAATCATGGTTTTTCACTTTCAAGGCTTGTAATGAGCTTTCAAAAACAAGAAATGGGATCCATAGGCTCAAAGGGGTTAGCAAGTGGAAAATCATCAAGGTAAGCTAATATGGCTAGTAGCTCAATTATCAACAAAAATGCCTCAATCATCTCAATACATGCATGTGAACAAAGTTGAAAATCAAAGAGTCAAGCCAAGTTCTAGAGCACAAGCAAACAAGAGTGAAATCACACAAGAAAAAGAGAGAATGGCATAGAATGGTCCATCCATCAATAAGGCTCAAAATCTCACCAAGGACAACTCTATCACAAAATATTCAACCCAATAATCATCAAAACCAACTTATTCACTAAATTATAAGAAATCCAAACAATATAAATCAAGAAACCAATTGTCCAAATATGATGAAAATGCCACTACCAACACAAATCCTAAAAATCCAATGAAAAACATGCCAAATGTATTATTTTTCCTACTGTCGAAAATTCTGTTTTTGCTGCAAAATTCAGATAACTGTCAAAATTCTGCTGTAAAATGAAATTCTGCTGTAAAAAAAAATTCTGCTGTAAACAACATCAATAAAAATGTACAGCAGCTACAGTAATGCAAAAACAGCAACAGCAACAGCAAAACAGCAAAACAGACAGATTACAATAATTTCAGACAGCAAAACAGTAACAGCAGTAGCTACAGAATAGCTATGAAAATGCTGACAGCAACTCAAAAACAGCAAATTTCCTATGGAAAACACCAAAAATACAGTAAAACAACATTTTTTTTCTTTTTTTGAACAGTAAAACAGCAAACAATTTTTTTTTAACAATCCTAAAAATTACTAACACACAAACAGTATAATCCTAACCACATACTAATTCCTAAAATCAATCCTAAAGTCCTAAAACTACAAATCTCCTCCCCCACACTTAAATCACACATTGTCCTCAATGGAAAAATAATCAAATTATAGAAAAAAGGACATAATGCAATAAAATAGTGGGGAAAGAGACTCCCTCATCAAGGTGGAAAAATTTGCACTTGAGGGAATGTGGGAAGCTCCAAGCTCATCTCCTCAACCGTCTCCTCAACCAAAGCGGGACTCTCATGAAATAGCTTGAGACGGTGGCCATTGACCTTGAAGGTCTTGTTGGTGGACTCACTCTTCAACTCTACAACACCATAAGGATAAACATGAGTGACAATAAAAGGTCCAATCCAACGAGAACGAAGCTTACCAGGCATGAGCTTAAGTCTAGAATTAAACAACAACACCTTTTGGCCTACTACAAACTCTTTTCTAGCAATACATTGATCATGAAATTTCTTAGTCTTCTCCTTGTAGAACTTAGAGTTCTCATAGGCCTCCAGGCGGATCTCATCAAGCTCCTGCAGCTGAAGCTTCCTCTGCTCTCCTGCCTGGTCACAATCCAAATTGCAAGCCCTAACTGCCCAGTATGCCCGATGCTCAATCTCCACAGGTAAGTGGCACGCCTTACCAAAAACAACTCTAAAGGGAGACATCCCAAGAGGTGCTTTGTAGGCGGTCCTATGAGCCCAGAGAGCATCATGAAGGCGGCAGCTCCAATCCTTCCTGTTAGGCTGCACCATCTTCTCCAGAATCCTCTTGATCTCTCTGTTGGAGATCTCAGCCTGTCCATTAGTCTGCGGGTGGTATGGTGTAGAAACTCTATGCACCACCCCATACTTTTTCAGCAAAGCCTCCATGGACCAGTTACAGAAGTGGGTCCCCTGATCACTAACAATGGCTCGAGGCACTCCAAACCTGCAAAAGATGTGAGACCTGACAAAATCCACAACAACTCGAGCATCATTAGTCCTTGTGGCTATAGCCTCCACCCACTTGGAGACATAGTCCACAGCAAGCAATATATATATAAAACCAAAAGAAACAGGAAATGGACCCATAAAATCAATACCCCACACATCAAAAATCTCACAAAACAACATAGGCTGCTGGGGCATCTGCTGCCTGCTAGAAATGGACGCTCCTGCTCTCTGACACTGCTCGCATGTAGAGGAGACTCTCCAGGCGTCTCTGAAAATCGTAGGCCAATAAAATCCACAATCCAGCACCTTTCGTCCTGTCCTCTGGGGTCCAAGATGTCCTCCAACAGGTGAGGAATGACAGAACTGAAGTACAGACTGGATCTCCTGATCTGGAATACACCTACGGATAACCTGGTCACTGCAAAAACGCCATAAATAAGGGTCATCCCATACATAATACTTGGCATCACTCTTAAGTCTATCTCTCTGAGCCCTAGATGCCAAGGGTGGAAAAACAGATGCAACAAGATAATTAACAATATCAGCAAACCAAGGGGTAAGGGGAGGGGAATGGGAATCAAGCAAAGCCATAAGCTGCTCATCCGGGAAGTCATCCCGAATAGGAAACACATCCTCCGCTCTCTCAATGCGGCTCAAATGGTCTGCTACCAGATTATGCGCACCACTCCTATCCTGGATGTCCAAATCAAACTCCTGAAGCAGTAGCATCCACCTGATCAACCTGGGTTTGGAATCTGTCTTTTTCAAAAGGAACTTAAGAGCAGCATGATCAGTAAAAACCACTACCCTAGAGCCTAGCAAGTATGATCTAAACTTATCCAATGCAAAAACAATTGCTAACAGCTCTTTCTCAGTGGTAGTGTAATTTACCTGTGCTGCATCCAAAGTCCTAGATGCATAATATATCACATGAGACAGCTTACCAACCCTCTGTGCCAAAACAGCTCCCAAGGCGTAGTTTGATGCATCACACATCAACTCGAACGGAAGCGTCCAATCCGGTGGCTGAATAATGGGAGTGGTGGTGAGAGCTCTCTTGAGGCGATCAAATGCCTCTCTGCACCGCTCTCCAAACTCAAAGCTGACATCCTTCTGTAGCAAGTTGGACAGCGGAAGGGCTATCCGACTGAAGTCCTGAATGAACCTGCGATAGAAACCTGCATGTCCAAGAAAAGATCGAACCTCTCGCACGCAAGAGGGGTAAGGCAAGTGTGAAATAACATCTAATTTTGCAGGATCTACCTCTATACCCTTCCTAGAGATAATATGGCCTAAGACTGTACCATGCTCTACCATAAAATGACACTTTTCATAATTAAGAACAAGGTTAGTCTCTATGCACCTATCAAGCACTCTAGTCAAGCTATCCAAACATGCATCAAATGAGGAGCCATATACACTAAAATCATCCATGAAAACCTCTATGCAATGCTCAAGTAAATCAGCAAATATACTCATCATGCATCTCTGGAAAGTACCAGGAGCATTGCATAGACCAAAAGGCATCCTCCTATATGCAAAGGTACCAAAAGGACAGGTAAATGTAGTCTTATGCTGGTCCTCAGGTGCAATACAAATCTGAAAATAACCAGAGAAACCATCTAAGAAACAGTAATGGGATTTACCTGCCAGGCGCTCCAGCATCTGATCAATGAAAGGAAGTGGGAAGTGATCCTTCCTGGTCGCCTGGTTGAGCCTCCTGTAGTCGATGCAGACTCTCCAGCTGTTCTGCACCCTAGGAGGAATCAGCTCATCCTTCTCATTCTTCACAACTGTAATCCCAGATTTCTTCGGTACCACCTGTACCGGGCTCACCCAAGTGCTATCTGATATGGGATATATGATACCCGCCTGTAGCAGCTTGGTGACCTCCTTCTTGACCACGTCAAGAATCTGGGGATTCAGCCTTCTCTGAGGCTGCCTCACAGGTTTAACCCCATCCTCCAACAGAATCCGATGCATACACAAGGAGGGGCTAATACCCGGAATATCTGCCAATGTCCAACCTAGAGCTCTCTTGTGCTCTCTAATCACGTGCAACAACCTCTGCTCCTGATCAGCTGAGAGAGCAGTAGAGATGATCACTGGAAGCTTCTGCTCATCCTCCAAATATGCATACTTGAGGTGAGTGGGAAGTGGCTTCAGCTCCAGTGATGGGGGCTGAACAATAGAAGGTAACAATCTGGTGCTGGTAGAAACCTCTGCAACCTGCAAATCAATCAAGTCAGATATATCTATAATTGCTGTAATCAAGCCACTGCATTCTGACTCAATTGACACAACTGGTGCATCAATACCAGAACCTGTAGGACAATCAGAACAATCAACACAATCAACAGATATGAACTCATCTATCTCAGCACACATACTACACACAGATGAATCAGAACATAAATCACAAGTGTAGACATCAGTGAAATCAGAAAAGTCCGGAAAGTCCAAATGTCCTACAAACTCAGACAAACTATCATCTACAAGTTCAACAAGCATATCAATATGGAATACAGAATGATCCTCAACAGGATGCCTCATGGCATCTAAAATATTAAACTGAACCACACTGTCTCCAAACTCCATGGTAAGTGTGCCTGCATGAACATCAATCTTAGTCCGAGCTGTCTTCAGGAAGGGCCTGCCCAAGATGATGGGGGCTGCACCAGTGAGTGAATCTCCTCCCTCCATATCCAATATGTAGAAGTCAGTAGGGAAGATAAGGTCATTCACTCGAACCAACACATCCTCAATAAGGCCTGCAGGGTAGGCAGTGCTCCTGTTTGCCAACTGAATGACAACACCTGTAGCCTGCAAAGGACCAAGAGACAAAGAGGTGAAAACAGATAAAGGCATAACATTAATAGATGCTCCTAAATCAAGCATAGCATTATCAAACTGGTTACTGCCTATAACACAAGGAATAGTAAATGTCCCTGGGTCTTTGCATTTTTCTGGAATGGGAGTCATAGGTCTCTCAATGAGTGCAGAGACATTCCTTCCCATACTAATCCTCTCATTGCCCTTCAGCCGCCTCCTATGGGTGCACAGATCCTTCAAGAACTTGGCATATCTCGGAATTTGCTTTATGGCCTCAAGTAGAGGTATATTCACCTCTACTTTCCTGAAAGTCTCCAAGATCTCCTTGTCAGCCTCTTCCATTTTTTTACTCTTCTGCACAACTCTCTGAGGGAATGGAAGAGGAATAGAAGGTTGCTCACTGCTTAAAGAACTGGGGCTACTCAAAGGACTAGGACTAGCTCTCTCCTGCACAGGGTCTACAACTGTATGAATCTCATCTTCTTGCTCAGACTGTTGCCTATCAAGTGCTTGCACACTCTTACCCGACCTCAAAGTGATTGCACTAACATTCTTCGGGTTGACAACTGTTTGAGCAGGAAGCTTATCTGAACCCTGAGACTGCAACTGATTAAGAGTGGTAGCCATCTGGCCTATCTGATTCTCTAGGCTCTGAATAGTTGCCTCTGTCCTCTGCTGAAAATTCATATTATTCACGGCCATCTGCCTCATTAATTCTTCCAAGGAAGGCTCACTCTTGGAAGGTGCAGCAGCAGGCGGTGTAGGCTGCTGTTGCTGTTGTACATGTGGAGGCTGGTAAGGTCTACTAGGCCCAGCAGCATGAGACTGATAAGGCACATAAGGCTGCTGTGGCTGCTGTTGAGAATTCCCCCCATCTCAAATTTGGATGATTCCTCCAACCCGGATTGTACCTGTTGGAAGAAAGATCTTGATTATACTGTTGCTGCTGAGGGGGTCTGCCAGAACCATAGATATTTGCTGCATAAGCCTGAGGAGGAAAAGCACCATCTCCCGCAGGCTCATGTAAGGTGGGACATGCATCAGTGGGATGATCTGCAGAAGTACAAATCCCACATAGCTTAGCAACTTGTTGAGAGACTGCCATCTGCTTAACCAAGGAAGCCAAATCATCTAGCTTGCTCTCCAACTTCCTATGATCAGCAGCATAAGTGGTCTCCATCTCATGAACTCCTCTGGTCAAGGCTATTGAATTGCTTCTGGTACTGAACTGTTGGTTATTAGAAGCCATATTCTCAATTAACTGCCTTGCTGCAACTGGAGTTTTATCTACAAGAGCTCCTCCACTGGCTGCATCTATCATCTGTCTGTCATTGTTCAATAGGCCCTCATAGAAATACTGGATGAGTAACTGCTCATGAATCTGATGATGTGGACAGCTTGCACAAAGCCTCTTAAATCTCTCCCAGTACTCATACAAACTCTCTCCATCCATTTGCCTTATACCACAAATCTCCTTCCTGATTGAAGTCACTCTAGATGCTGGGAAGAATTTTTCCAGAAACATCCTCTTCAAATTATCCCAGCCAGTAATGGATCCAGGTGGAAGGTAGTACAACCAGTCTTTTGCTGTATCTTGCAGGGAGAATGGAAATGCCTTCAGCTTAATATGATCCTCAGGAACTCCAGGTGGTCTCATAGTGGTGCAGACAATATGGAATTCCTTGAGGTGTTTATGTGGATCCTCACCTGCAAGACCATGGAACTTGGGCAACAAATGAATCAATCCAGACTTAAGCTCACAAGGCACATCTATATCAGGATATTGAATGCATAAAGTCTGAATATTAACATCAGGTGCTGCAAGCTCTCTCAAAGTTCTCTCAGCCATGGTATCACAATTAAAATCAGACTCAAGGAAAGAAGAAGAAGAAAACACAGAAACAGACTCACTTTCACTTACACTAACAGCAGAATACACACTATCAGACAACTCACTATCACTAACAGAATTATGCACAAATGGAATCCTAGACTCTCTAACTAACCTATGATATGTCTTATCATTTTCTGGATCAAATGAATGTAGGGTACCTGGGTTTGCTCTAGTCATACACCAAATGCACACAAAAATGCACAAAATGAAGCATACAACAGCATGTCAGCTTATAAAGGCAGCCTATATCAAATGAGCAGAAACCAATGTAATGGATACATGGAAAACACTATATTAACATAGGAAACAACCACAAAAATTTTCAGAACAAAATTCAAAGCCTAAGTACCAAAACTACCTAAGGTAAGAAAGGGAAAATACACAAAAAAAACTTAAAAAATCCTTTAAAAATAGAAAACGACCTTTTTTGGCAAATTTACAGCCGACCTCCTGGCGTAAGCGGGGAGGGGCTGCTCTAACTAGCTTTTTCTACCCCAAAAGCATATAAAATTTGTGAAATTCTGATACTCCTAGCTCAAGTTATGTCCAATTGAAGTCAACAGGTCAAAATAAGCCAGTGCAAAGTGTAATCTCACAATCAGGACTAATCTAACAGCAACTGGGGTATCTAAAATTCATTATTAACCTAAAGAAATGTGGACACAAAAATTGGCACAAAAATTCAACCTCTAACTATGTTAAACAAAAAGATCAGATTCAACTGCAAAAGTCAACAGCAGAAAAGTCGACAGCAACTTGATCAACTTGTGCAATTCAATCCAAATCAAACCAAATCAATCCTAATTTCATCTAAACAATTTCTAAACATCAAAACATGACTAAACACACTAATTACAATTACTCAACACATCACACAACTCAAAACACAAATTGAACCTCACTAAAAGCAATGTAACAGTAACTATGACAGATTAGGCTACTTACCTCAAAGCTGTGAACCAAAATTGATCAAACTAAATCTGCACAACCAAGGTTAGTATACCAAAACACAATATGAATTATGACTCTACTTCCTAAAAACAAAACAGAAACAGAATTTTATACAAAACAGAATTGGAATTGAAACAGAATTTGAATTGAATTCCCCGGCAACGGCGCCAAATTTGGTCGAGGCCGTACTCAACCAAATAAAATGAATTAAAGTGCAGTAGGTTGATTAACCCAAAGTCGTCTCTCAAGGAATCCAATTACAAATTCAGAATTTCAATCCCATAACAACTCACACACACAAGAGGATTTTGATTGTTGTTCATACTAATTTCCTAATTTCCAAAACAGAATTTAAATTTGCAGAAAACAATTTCAGAAAAACGAATTGGTTCTCTACCTCATTCACAAATTGGATCAATCATTGGTTTATACAAAATTCCTCAATTCCTTGACAGATTCAAATTCGGATTAAGCATCCTCATTAATTTTCACACTAGAATAAAGCAAACTAGCATGAATCCTAATTTCTAATCCTTGGAATTAAGCAAACCTAGAATTCATTTCAGATTAAGCAACCTAAAATGTGAGTTAGATTCAGATTAGAATTCGAATTCCATAAAGCATGTAACTCAATTTCAAATTCAAACCTAAACATCAAGAAACTAGGAGAAGGAAAGTGAAGAATCTGTCCAAGAATTCAAGACATGGAAAACGAAATTATAACCTCAATTTCCTTTGTGAATTCAGTAGAGAAACAATCCTTGAAGCTTAGCCTTCCATTTCCATGGAGGAGAAACTCGAAAATTGAAGAAGATGAAGAAGAGGAACCAAATTCGAAAATTGCAAGAAGAGAGAAAAGAGAGGGAAAGTGGAGAGTCTTTTTTTCTAAAATCTGAAAAATGAATGTAAAAATGTTCAAACTACTCAACAACACACCTATTTATAGAGCCTAAATCACTAACAATCTGATTAGGCCTTAATTGGGCCGAAATTAATTAAAACAGGCCCACAAACTAATTACAAAACTAATCAAATTCGGACTTGTGTCAGACAGCAACAGTAGGCGATTTTCAAACAGCAACTGCTCCTAATTGCTTCATGGTAATATGGTCATATTGGATATCAAATTAAAGCCCCGGAAGTTAGCTTTCCAATGCCACTGGAATCTCTCAAATCGGACACCTATAGCTCCAGATATCATCAAAACAAGACAGGTAGGTCAGTAGGCTTAAAAATCCGAATTTAAACAACATTCACAATTAAAGCCCAATTAAGCCCAATTTGGTAAATTCCAATTAGAACAGTGGATTTAATAACAATTATAGTACAAGCAAGCTAAGATTAATTATGCAAAGTGTGAATAAAAATGTGTTCATCAGTAATCCACTCTAAGTCTTGGGAAGCTAATCGACTTATGGTCCATAGGATTAGGAGGAAAGAGTTTTAAACTTGATAAATTTATAACCCCGATCTCAATTACCTTATTATTCCATTAACTAATTGAGGTTTAGTTGCCTACAATTAACTAATAAAGATTTTATATCACAAGTAGCCAATTCCTAACATACATTAAAGCAATAAAACAATACCAATTGAAAAAGAATGGAACACTCCCTCCGGACTCAATTATAAGTAAAAAAACACTCACCTATGGTGGACTAAAATATAAGTAAAAGTTAACTAATTTCACCCTATTAAATGATATTATCCCAAATTACGCTTTACTTAATTCATATTTTATTTTCCAGTCACTCTATTCAATGAATCATATGCCAATGGAATATTGTCACTAGTTTGGTTACAAATATGAGGTATCAATCTGACCTTTCAATTCAATTTAAGGTATCAGTTTGACCTTATATTTAAGGTCTATTTGAGCTTATTTTCTTGATAAGAGTTAACATCAATCTGAGCTATATTTTCTCAGGTCCATTATGAGGCGTCTTTCTAAATTACATTCTAAGTTGATAGTCGTTCCTTCTTATGTTGAACACTTTGATAACCTTAAGTCCATAAGAATATAACAGTTTAAATTCATTGAAACAATCTTCCTTTTGAATTTGCTTAGTCATTCTTCATTATAAGGTTCTTGACAATTTCAGAATGAATTTGACCTTCCTTATATTCCTTCTAAGATGCTATCTTGAAACTTGACTTCATCAAGTGATTTTTTTTTTCTTTCTCAACATATAAGATAGTTTATCTTTCACTGTTGCAACTCAACTGTTGACTGTTTCTTCAAATCCCTAAGTGATGGTGTTGAATTCTTTGAGTTGTTTCTAAGCTCAAAACAACGTTGACTATATTACAATGTTTCTCAGGTGTGCATGTATCTTAAAGCATTCTTATTACTAGCTATTTTGACTGGGAACTCTTATGACATTCATTCTTAATTCTTTCATCTTGAAACTCTTCAAGGTTATATTATTCGGTTGTATGAAGGAATGCTCAATGTTTTGGTATGATATGATATAGGTCAAAACCTTTTTTATTAGAGTTAAAAACCTTTCTGACCATAGTTTAAAACCATTATGACATTACTTTTCTAATGACAATATATTCTAATGGTTCCTTTGGATTGAAAAATTCTTATTCTACATAAACCATTATGAACTCATGCAATTTTCTGATGCAACCATTCTAATTCTGCCATCTTTCTGATCAATGATCTTTTTTTAGGTTTTCTTCTGAAAATTTCATCAACATGAAAAACATTCTTAGCTTGAACCTTTTCTGAAGTGTCTCGTTGAATCATTCTAAAACTTGACCTTTCTTAAAATCATTATTCTTATCATTTTTGAGTTCTTTACTCTAACCTAAGATTCCTATCTTTTTGAGATTTGACGCATAAAAACATCATTAACTTAAGAACAAAATATCTCAATTTTGTTATTATTAAAATCAAATCATTGAGTTTGATACCCAAACTTATATTGTCGTGAGATTCAATAGGTGTGTATTTACTTATGGCTTCTCATATATAACTTTTGCTTATGGCATTATTTGGGATAAAACCCTTAATATCATTGTTACTTAAACCAATAAAAGGTAATTCATATTATTAAGCAATAAGGATTTTTTTTCATTTCAATTCAATTGCAACATTTAATACACATTTAAGGGAAATGTCCCTCAAAGTTTTGTGTTACACTGATAAATGATAAAGAAAATAATCCACATTAGATATGAAAAATAATAATGACTTAACAAAGTTAATAGTGTTAAGTTTACATGGATTGGATTAAATAAATTTAGAGTTATAAGAACTTTCTTATCTTATTTTAAACTATATAAGGACTTAATTAAAACTTTGGTGAAACTATAGGAACTACAAAGTATTTTAATCTATAAAATACAAAATCTATAAAATGAAAGGTGAATATAAAAAATGAAACAAAATTTTAAACTAATTTAAAAATGATATACTTAAAATTACATTAAATGATAAAATATAATTTAGATAATAGAATCATAAAAAAGCTAAATTAACATGGTGATTTCATATATTTAATTTAGATTTATACAAATTTAACCATATGATTTTTCTATTAGAACGGTCAATTCGGGCTACTCGGCCCAATCCAATTCGATGCGAGTAACGAGTTTTATCGGGCTGGGCTAAAAAGCCTAAGAATTAATCGCCTTCTAAAATAAGTGTTAAATCTCTACATTTTTATGGGCTTTTACGAGCCGATTCACTCGGCCTAGCCCATTTTACGAGCGCTGTAGTAACTATATATTGAATCTTTTTGAAAATTAGACCCAAAAACCAATTTAATCAAACATTTTTTTTTTCAATTTTCAGCTTTTTGATTTAGTTTATATGATTTGCTTGCATTAAATGGGATCGATTTAAGTTATAGCATTAAACACGCAGAATATCTAAAGTGTTAGCGGAATAAAAATAGTTGCAAGCATGTTTGAATGGGAATATATTGAGGGATTGGGATGCTCAACCGCTAGCGAATAACAGAGCTATCTCCCCTTCACAAACACGGTTGTGGTTCCTTGATTTGCTGCAGCAGATGGAAAAGGGAAGAAAAGTGGTTGTGTCTGCTCTTCAGTTTGCTTGCACCGATGATGTATCAACCAATGTTGCCACGGCCGAGAGGTTTTTTCTTCCCTACCACCACCTTCTTCTTCTCTTTCCCCACTTACGTATTTTGCTCCGTTTTAGCACAAAACTTAATCCCATAAATTGCATAACAAAGCAAACTCGTCGAATTGGATCATATCCTGCACCACTTTTGTTAAAATTCCACCTTTTTTCTGTTTCATATTTATAATCAAATCCCGTATTCACCCTTGCAACCCCAAATCATGCTCTAAATCCTGAACTTAGTCACAGGGTCTGCAAGTTTATGAGCTACCTAGGTTAAAATATTTCATTTTTAGCTCTTGCATGATCTGAGTATCGCTCACATTCAAAAGAAACATAAACATTGGAATTAAGTATCACAACTTTCTCTAGGGTGGAATACACAAGACAACGTTGACAGTGCTTAAATCAATGTTTGCAGCTTGGGAAATTACTGTTATGTTGGTGAATTCATCTTGAGCCTGATCCCTTTGTTTTTACTCCCACTTCCCAACTACTGGTTCCTGTTTAAATTATCTTTATATATATGATAGATTGTTGCCCCATACATTGTTTGAACTCACTTCGGATCAGCAGTTAATGTTTCTATCCTGCAATGTTCTTGAATTCCCAACACAATTCTTGCTGCTAGCACCCTGCTCCTGTTCTTGATGCAGGATAGGGGCTTCATTTTGAGTTTCTTGGTAGACTTTTGGTTTTGCCATTTAGATGTTAAAAACTAATTCACTTCTGGATCCTGCTTGTGTTTCTGACTGAAACTCTTTTGAGCTTGTTCTTTTCTTTCCTAATTCTTGTTTGAGTAAATAAGAGATAATTTATAGATTAATCAATAGCATAAATATAATGTATATGCATGTTATTTGACGCTTTTGGCTCTTTTATGCAGGCTAGTTAGAGCCGCTCATAAACAAGGTGCAAACTTGGTTCTCATTCAGGTGTGCATATTAAAAAACCTGGCAGTGCTTTCTACTTATTTTACGTATCAATTATAGAATATCTAATGCCTGACAACCTTTTTTTATTTTATTCAATTGTTTTGTAAGGTTAAGATTAAGGGCCAAGTAGAATATGTATGCAGCAAAAGAGAATTCTGTGTATATTTTCATTCCTTGGGTTTCAAAACCATGATTATGTTCTTACTTCTATATTCTTCTATGCATTAACCCTCAACACATCTCCCATTATTACGTTTTCTATTTAGTCTTTGATACATCTAAATCACACACACACACACACATAATACCTTCACACATAATACCTGATTGTGGTGTATCCTTGTTACTTGGGATTTAAAAAACAGTTCACATTTTCCTAAAATCATAACCTCCCACCATTATTGTCATTCATTCACCACTTCAACTATAAGCTGTTCTACTTTTAGCAAAATGAGATGGAGCAAGCTCCAGCTAACAATGCAAATATTTTGGTTGTGGGTTAGAAGCATAGATGCAGTTAGTTTATCAGTTTACATGAATATGAGGCCTTTGATGTATAATTCACTAAGTAGATTGTACTAGTACAAAAGCCTTTATATGATAGTATTTCTTTTACATAACTGTTTTTCACCATGAAAATAATACTCTGACTTGAGTCAAACTAAGAGCCTGTTTGGGTGGAACTTCTCCACAAGTACTTCTAGGTGAAAAAAAATAGCATAAATCAAAAGAGGTCAAATGGATTTAACTTCTCCATAAGTTAAAATTAGTCTTTGTAGATCACCTCCTCCAAAAACTCTCCCATTTAACTTCTCTAAAAGTAACTAATTTTAACTTATGGAGAAGTTAAATGCATCTGACCTCTTTAATTCATACTATTTTTTTCACCTAGAAGTACTTTTAGAAAAGTTCCACCCAAACAGGCTCTATGTGATATGCTAGATGAGAAGTATAGTAAGAAAATCTGTTAGAAAGGTAGCAGAATTGTTCTTCTGCAATATGTTTATTTAAGATGGAAGTTAGATAAGATTTGGATAAATTGCTGTCCTACTTCTGCATTATTTATTTATTTATTACGCATTGTTTGCTTACACTAAATATTTAATATTTATATCTTAATAATGCTGAAGATTTCTGTCTGCCATTTTTTATATTGATAAAATGTTTCTGCTGGAATTTTGTTTAGATTTAAAACTACTAACTGACAAAAGGGATTTTATGATTTTGATGTTTATATAGAAACAACAAACTCATGTATCGTGTCAATGTAAAGATAGCTATTTTTCTGGACTTGTTACTTCTGGTTGAAAAGCCCTAATGGATTGTGTGTTTGGATCATCTTAATGATGCATGACTAATTTCAGGAACTCTTCGAAGGTTATTACTTCTGTCAGGCACAAAGAGAGGATTTCTTTCAAAGAGCTAAGCCATATAAGGGCCATCCTACAATTATGAGGTAAAGGAACTGAAATAGTGGCTATCTGCTCCTCAGTTGGTGCTTGCATGCCACCTAGTGGACTGGAACCATATTATGGTGCTGTTTAAGGGACTTAGGAAGAAATATTGACTTATGTCTTTTATGTGCATGATTCTGTAGTAAATCTTATTCTTATAATTTTGTTTCAATGTGCATAATGTAGGATGCAAGAACTTGCAAAAGAGTTAGGTGTAGTCATACCAGTTAGTTTCTTTGAGGAGGCAAACAATGCACATTATAATTCAATAGCCATAATTGATGCTGATGGAACTGATCTTGGGATATATAGAAAATCCCATATTCCAGATGGACCAGGTATGCAATATTCATGTCATTTATGTGTCATTTAGTATTGTGCATCATACCTAATCAAATAATATCCCCTACTTCCCGACAGGTTATGAGGAAAAGTTCTATTTTAATCTGGGTGACACCGGATTTAAGGTGGGTGTAGGATAGCCTTAATTTATTTTCACTGCTTTGGATTACCTTTATTTTGTTGTTCTTTTTTATGACTGGTGGACATTGTGTAACATTGAGGCTTTTGCTGAACAGGTTTTCCAGACTAAATATGCAAAAATTGGAGTTGGTAAGAACTTGCTGTTACTAGACTGTTTATATTCTATTCTTTTGGCCTGTCTCTACAAAGTATATGTCAAACCATTATTTAGAATGATTGTATCAAGACTTATAAGACAGACAGAAAAGATGACTCAATGTTTTCCCAGTTTTGGCTTTAGCTTTGCTGTAGCAACCAAACACATTTTAGAGGTCGGCATCTTTCATAGCCAGTTAGGCAGCTGTGCTGAAGGAAGGGAAGACTGAAGTTGTTAATCCATTTTCTTTTAATTTTAATTAATTTTCATGTCAGCTATTTGCTGGGATCAGTGGTTTCCTGAGGCCGCGCGAGCGATGGTTCTTCAAGGTGCTGAGATTTTATTTTATCCTACTGCCATTGGGTCTGAACCTCACGATCAAAGCATTGACTCTCGTGACCATTGGAAACGAGTAATGCAAGGACATGCTGGGGCCAATTTGGTGGGTTTTATATACTAGTTACCCACCCACATATATTTTCATCTATGTTACACGTCTATGAGGTGCCTCTTTTTTATATCTGTGTGTGTGTGCTATTCTCAGATGTTTCTATTTCCTTGTCTTGAACTCCTTCAACAATAGTTGTTGGATAGAAATGTTCATCCTATACTGTCCTGAAGTATGTATCAGAGAAAAGGAAATTTATTGTTTGGTCATCCTTTTTTATACATGTTAAAGGCTTAACCACCCATGTAAACATGAATGCTTAAACTTTCTGACATAAAGTTGGAAAAAACCTGAATTGTTAAATTATCTCACTTTTACCTGCTATCAATTAATTTTGGAAAAAACAGGTACCTCTTGTGGCTTCAAATAGGATAGGAAAGGAGATAATTGAGACTGAGCATGGAAAAAGTGAGATAACATTTTATGGAAACTCCTTCATAGCAGGTAATTTGACTGAACTGTTTTCTTTTTGGCTTGGAAGCATACCTTACTCCTTGAAAATTGATAAAAGCCCTTTTCTTTCAATTTTCTACATTCATATCAACCTTTGAACAATCCTTTTTTGCTGTGTAGTCTTCCCTCCTTTACTCTTTTTCATATTTTAATTGATTTCTTCTTCATTTCTTCATACTCTTGAAATGATTTACCTGCAGTATAACTTCTCTGTTCCTTTTTTTTGTATCTTTTCTTTCAACAACCAGGACCTACTGGAGAAATTGTTTCAGCTGCTGATGATAAAGAGGAAGCTGCTCTCATTGCTGAATTTGATTTGGACAAGATCAAATCCATGAGACATTGTTGGGGGGTATTCCGTGATCGGCGTCCAGATCTATATAAGGTGCTTTTAACATTGGATGGCAACAATCCAGTCCTGTGATAGATAAACATGTTACTTTGTAACTGTTATATAATTATGCTTGGGATGCTTTAAGCCTTTACAAACTCCCAGAGCATTTATCACTCCCCAAGAAGGCAAGAACAAGGGATAACAGAAAATATCATCTGCAAATTCCGGGTAATTTAATAAATATGTGGGAATTTAATATCAATCAGCAATGTATTGATGTTTTGTAATAAACTTTAAACATAATTGATTCATTTGAATCACTTCACAGTTCATACCACGTATGAACATTATATTCCATTCTATGCAACTTCCATAGGGAGGTTTTTCTAAGTGTTCTAAATGTGCTGTTTTCTTCTGCAAGTAATTTGTTCAATCATGATACATTTGAATCACTTGTAACACCTGTTGCCCGTCATGTATACCTTTCAGAAGAGGAAAATATGTTCTTTCTTCAATCCTCCAAACAACTTTTTTTTATAAGCCAAAAAATATTATAAAAGGGAGTATAAGGGTTACTCCAACCCATAAAATGTTTAAGAATAACCCAATTACAACCAACCTAGGTGAAACAAAACAAAGCTCCCTATTACAATCAGCCAGATAATAACAATCCTAAAATAAAATAACCCATATCACAACACCAATGAGTAACTAAATAACAGGTACCGTCTTAGCCACACAAAGTGGTACCAACAATTTCACAAGACAAAACATTCAAACCCCCAAGGACAACGCTGCAGAAATTAAGTACAGTACAAATTCAAGCAAGCTCCAATACCAGTAGACCACACACGGTAGGGGTACACAAATGAGGAATCCTTAGCTCTCAAAATCTTCCAATATCTTAGCTTTATTAGTTCCGATACATCTGCTGGTTCCATTCTTTTGCTAGAGAAAATAAGATCATTACGTGCTAGCCAAATAGACCATACAACTGTAACGTCATAATTTCTCAATTCAGGAATAATGTCCGTTGGAAACCTTGTTCTGAATTTCTGAAATTATTTCGCGCATTTCGTGTATCGACATACAAATCACGCAACGCTTAAGTAATCCAACGTTTGCTTAGGCTTCCACAAAAATCATACATCATTATTTTCCATATTAATTCCTAATTAAGAACCTATGGGACGAACCTACACTTTGAGTGTATGGCTCATAAAACTCCTACTGAAAATCCGACAGAATTTCCCCTGAAAATTGGACATTTCCCAATTTTGCAACTTCACCTGAAACTCAGAAAAGTACTAGTACAGTTAGGGCCCGTTTGGTGCACATGATAGGATATGATAGGATATTATAGAGAGTTGGATAGTGACATGATAGGATAAGAGCAGGATAAACTCTTATCATATCCTATGTTTGATGTACAACAGGATAAGAAGATAGATAGAATTATTTTATCCTATCCTATGTTTGAGATGGATAAATTATGGTAGGATATGATATAAAAAATATTAAAATGATAAAATTATCTTTATTACAAATTTAAATTATTTTTTTGCTTTTCAGCAAGCACACATAAATAAAAATTTATTTTTTATTAAAAAATATTTAAATTTATTTTATAAAAATTAAAATTAATAAAACTATTAAAAAAATATCAAAATTACCACAAAAATCGTTATTATAGAGAGAGGAGAGAGAAAGGAAAGAGATAGGAGAAAGAGGTGGAGAGAGGGGAGAGGGAGGATAGAGAAAGAGGAGAGAGGGGGAAAGAGAGAGGAAAGAGATAGGCGAGAGTTGGAGAGAGAGAGGAGAGAGAGGAAGGAGATAGGGGAGAGAGGGAAGGAGAGAGGAGAGAGGACGAGATAGGAGGAGAGATAAGAGGAGGAGAGAGAGGAAAGAGAAATATAAGTAAATTAGGAAGCAATTTTTTGATGTATCCTATCCTATCCTGTCACTCCCTAACCCAGCTCCCCCCTCAGGATAAGAATTCATTAGAAGGAAAGTGATAGGATAAGCAACGGGATAAAGTTATCATATCATATTGGTGCAGCAAACACATGATAAGTGACAGGATAGGATAAAGTTATCATATCCTGTCTCTTATCCTGTGCACCAACGAGCCCTTATAATATCACCATATTAACATCAATCTACAATAAGGCCTCCATGGCCAAATCAAAAAATCAATACATTAATACATAACAAATCTTCTAATCTAAAAATCAATTCTTGACATTTATTTCAATTGAGTTCCCTACTCTTCCGCCAACAACCTGTTCAAAACCTGCACAACTGAAAGTAATTCTCACAACGTGGGATGAGACTACGTCCCAGTGAGTAAGGTAATAGTGTGTGCAGTGTGGGGAGGCAAAACAGAATACACAGTGATGTACCAAGCTAAATCAATTCAGGAGAACATTCGTGATGGCAATCCAATACATATAACGTTAATCATGAAATAATAATTATAAGTGCAACTATGATCATGCAAAAGATAATCAGTCATATATTTCATGCCACGTAAGTCAATCAAAATCTCCCACAAGGAGCAATCAAGTGTGTAACCCACACCCAAGTGTCTTTTCACTGTTACATGATTTGAGCGCTCTGCATCGTGGCCAAGGACCGTCGTCCAAGGACACTTATATGATTAAGTTTTAATTAGACAAACAAGGATGCTATGCATGAAATTCATTTTTAATGGAGGAATCCCATTTACCCCTTGGCCTAGGAGCAAATGTGATTACCTCTCTTGTAATATGAATCCAAGGACCGGAGACAAGGTCTCAGAAACATGAGTCCAGGGACCAAAATCTGATTATTTAACATGAGTCCAAGGACCGGAGACAAGGTCTCAGAAAACATGAGTCCAGGGACCAAAGTCTGAGTATTTAATATGAGTCCAAGGACCGAAGACAGAGTCTTAGAACATGAGTCATTGAACCAAAATCTGAATACTTAACATGAGGTCTAAAGACCCAAAGTCATTTTAAACATGAAATCCAAGGACCCAAAATCAATCTTTTAAACATGAAATCCAAGGATTCAAAAGTATTAAATTTCAACATGAGGTCTAAAAGACCCAAAAATCCTTTTACAGTAAAACGTGAGGTCATAAGACCCAATTCTTTCCATTCAAAGTATGTGTAAATGGGTACATAAAACATGATAATAATTCCATGAACATGAGTATATGCATAAATGAACAACATTTCAAGGTTACAACATCACAATCATCAATTTCACCAAAAATCCCCAAATCCCCTAACCTAGGGTTTGAGCCAAAATCATATATTCAATCCATCTAACAATCCACCCTAGGTTAATTTGCATAAATTCACACATAAACCTTAATAATAGCAAGGGGAGAAAGAATAGGGAACATGCATAGGAGAAAAACCAAGTAAACAAGTGAGTGAGAACCACACTCACATCAATGGAGAACCAAGGAGGAGGAGAAATGGAGGAATGGAGGTGAAATAGAAGTATGGAGATGATCCCAAACCCTTCAAAGGTGATGAAATCCTCAAGTTTTGCTTCTTTCCTCCTTCCCTAAGCTTTTTCTCACTAAAACCCCCTCCCCCCTCTCTCTAGGAACTTGGAGGAATGAATAAAAATGGAAGAAGAAGGGAGAAAACGCATTTTTAAAAACGTTGCTGCAATGCGCGCGCTGGGGGCGCTTTTAGTGTGCTGGGGTGCGCTCCAGCGCACTCTGCGTGCTGTAACGCGTAAACTTGCTGTTTGGAGGTGCAAACGAGCTCATAATACTATTATATAGCATATCAAACTGAAGCCCCGGAAATACGCTTTCTAATGGAAGTCGAATCACCTTAATTGGACACCCATGGCTCTAGATATTTGTGAATTAGTGTACCAAGGTCATTAGGCCTAACTCCCAAAATTAAGCAATAACCTCGGTTTGTGCGCCTCTTGGTTCCAATTCATTTTCCTCCTTCTCAAACCTAATTCCTCTCCATGAAAAGCTTATTCTAACTTAGTTCTTCTCATCCAAACCCTTCCCCACTCTAATTCTTGATAAATCAATTCCCTAATTTCTTGTCTGAAATCACACTTACCCGTTGAATTCTCACCCTACTTCTAACTTCCCTCTCTTGGCTGAGTTCACCACCTAAGGCTTTTCTTTTGTTTCCTAGGTTCCAATTTCTGGGATGTTACAACAACCATCAACCAAATAAAAGACCAATGTAACCTATTTTGAGCATTACAATCCGGTAGACCAACAAAGTGAGAGAAATTGGCCATGCTTTCTTTGTTCAAAATATAATGGTAACTGCTCCACTCTACACACAACATCCAAATTCTATATGCAAATGGGCATTCAAAGAAAAGATGTGATACAGTTTCCACCACCTGGTTAGACCACACACAACTGGTAAGTGGTAACACGTCTTACAAGGCAGTTTGTGAAAAAAAAGGGGAATGTACTCTTGTTCATTAGATCTTTCATATAAAATGCTAGAAGGTTCGATAAAAATATACACAAAAATTGATAGATAAATAAAAAGGGTTAAAGAGAGATATTAGGTAGGGATGACAAGTGAGCCAAAGTCCTTATCGATACCCGCAAAAAATACCCATAATAAACAGGGTAAAAATCCACTAAGTGGGGCTGAAATTTTTCACGGGGATTTGTGCAGACACTATAGTACTCAACCCAACCCTATATATATATATTGATTTTAGTCAAATATCTAGTTTATATATTTGTAAAAATCATAATACATATTTATAAACACAAAAAAGGTAAAAAAAATTGATAATATTTCATAATAAAATTAGCATCACGATAAAACATTAAAATATTTCTAACATTTCAGTTTAAAATTGCAATCACAATAGATCAATAGAATCATAATTGTCTCTCCTAGTGTCGTCCCATTTGCTTCCATTTCAAATTAAATTATTATGTTATGTTGGTGATATTAAACTGCTATGAAATTTAAGTTTATTAAATTATTATGTGGAAGTATTAAACTGTTATGAAGTCCATATTTATTAAACTGTTATGTTGGTGAATGGTGATATTTAAAAATTATGTTTGGATGAACTTGGAGTATTTTTTTTTTCAATTGAGAAATAATTTTCTTAAATTAATATTTTTCTTATTGAGTTGTTATTTTTTTTACTTAACTAAATTGCGAGTAATGGATGCGAGTATAGGCATATAGGTGTCTAACGGTTATGAAGACGGACATTAAAATCATTGTCCATGCATGTACGAGCAGGAGTGCGGGCTTTTTAAAATCCACTACAAATGCTTTCTGCTATTAGAGAATTGGTTGCCACTCTTTTCTTTCTTTTCCCTTTTTTTGCTTATTTTATTCTTCAGTCCCTTTTTGTTCATGTAGCTACATTAAAATTTCCCTAGTGTTGATGTCTTGCTCCTTGTTCTAACATGTTCTTCCATTATCACTTGGAAAATCTTTCTTACTTTTACCCCATCAGGACTTTTTTGCCAACAACTTCTATGGAAGTGATCCAATCTCGAGAATCTAGGTTTGATTGGTATCCACTTGAAAATGTATTGGTTTAAAATATGAAAACCTTTCTTTCCTTTTTTTTTCCTTTTTAATTTGTACAATAACAAATAAAAAGTCTAATACCATTAAGAAAAAAATGAATCACACTTCAATGCAATGATCTTTTTTTATGCATGTAAATATGCAAAAGATTTGTGCTTTGATGAATTGTTTTTTACTACCCTACTTCTTTATATGCAATTGATATGCAAGACTATAAAAATATGTATGAAAAATTGCAACATGACTTTTTTTTTTAATTTTATACAAAAAGATGAGTAGTTATTCAATACTTTTATTTTTTTATGTAATTTTTATTCTATGACAAAGAAAAATTAAAAAAAGGAATGAAGAGCTCTAATCCAATTTTTTATTTACAACCAAGGAGTAACTCAATTTTTTGGGCCTTTTTTAAAAGACAAGCGGTGTACAAAAAATTACAATGAAAAAAAAATACATTGACAAGAAATGTAATTTTCATTTCTATTTTTATGATGTAAGAAAAAAAAGTAGTGTGAAGAAGAATGCACAATGTTTTTTTAATGTAAATTCTACAATAAAAAAACTCAAATAATGCAACTTTTTATGATGATAAAAATGAACTTTTTCTCAATTTTTCGTTAATAATATGAAATGCAAAAAGTCTTTTTTTCTTTCGTTTTGAAACCATGAAATTTTTTCTTTACTATAATGACAAGAAACACATTTTTTTGTCATTTTTTATGATGCAAAAAAAATAATATGGAAATGAATGATTTTTTTAGATGCTATATTTGCAACTAAATATGATGACAAGAAATAATTTATTTTGATTTTTTATAATGACATGCGATGCAAATAATTGTTTTTAAGACTGAAACCATAATTTTTTTATGAAGTGTAGGGCTAGAAGGCCAACAAAAACAAAGCAAAAGACAAAACTACCCTACCCTCTCAAAGAGAGAACCGACAAAATAAAAAACAAAATGGTACACCTCGAGGTACTAAAAAATCTGAACAACCCTATTTGAAGATAGACTATTCTTCGCAAAATAATTTGCGGCTGATTTTGCCTCTCGAAGAGTACACCTCCAGTGAATCTCCTCAAAAATTTTGAAACCTTCTTTATTTGGTCGATCAAACCCGAGCTAGAATGAGATGTAGACATCCCTCATTCAAAAAATTTATTGCATTTATCGAATCGAACTCAATGATAAAGTGTTTAAAACCATTATGCTTCCCAATCACACTCCCATGGAGGATACCCGAAGCTTTGCGTCCAACACTAAGCAAAGCCCCAAATGCTCTGAGACCCTATCACAAAAGCCCCGTATTCGTTGCGCAAGCAACCACCACACAAAGCAATTTTGAAAGAGGAGGAGAAAGCACCACCAATATTAAATTTCACCCAATAAACTGGAGGAGGATACCAACGAATCAGGTGAGATTGTAAATTGTGAATTCGATTAGGTCTTGATATATTAGCATTTGTAAAGGAAGATGTTGCATTAATGTCTGGATCGTCTATTTTTTTACCAATCAAGAATATCTATGGGATCAAATCTTGCTTGATAATTTTTCTCACTAATGTGATTGATTCTTATTAATAATTTCCCTCTCAATTAAAATAAAGTCACAAAAAAAATATAGATTGAACTTGACCGTTAATCTGATGAAAAAAAAACTTTGTTGTTTATCGCACACCTTTAAAAATATTATAGTGTCTCTATTCGAATTGTCACTTGATTTTCACAGCTTCATATTATCAAGCATCCACTGATAGAGATTATTGTATCTAAAGAATCGGCGTTGCAGATCAGGTTGGATCACACGACGCCAGAGAGAAGAAGCTTCCATACCTTCTTAGTTCTCTAAGAAGGTGGAGAAAAGATTATGATTTAAAATTAAAAAAGGTATAAAAATCATTTTGGGTTAATCTTCGTCTTTTGAGTTGAACGTTTGTCAAGACTACATAAGAGAATATTTCCAAAGTAAGAGGCGAACTCATTGGGGGCCTTTCTAGCTCCAGATCAGGTTCATAAGTTGATTACTTGAATTTGAGCTATTCCCCTGTATTAATCCATATGTCGATTGCAAGGAAAACTAATCATCTGAAGTACTTTCCCAAGCAATGACATCCCTACCAGTATCTGGAATTGGAGGAGGAAGAAGAGTAATTTGCCTGCAAATATCATCTGGAAAACAAATTTTGGAATCTTGGTAAGTCCCAATTCCCTGTCACATTTACAAATTGGTCTATACATAGTTCCCTTTCAAAATCTTCAAATGTTGAATATACATAATTTGATAAGCAATCTATTCCTGGAACCCATTTGTCTAACTAGAATTTTACTGATTCCCATTATGAATTCTCCAAATGCAATTGTCTAACAAGTATTGCCAATTCTGACACACTCATTTCCATAGGTTAGAGTCCCGAGGTCTGTGCTATACAATAGGGAGCAAATCGTCTCCACACCTATATTTAGATCTTAAAACCTGGACCAATAGATCATCTGGTTGTGTAATTAGAGCCCACCCAATCTTTATCATATAAGCATTGTTAACATATTTTCCTTTTTTGAGGCCCAAACCACCTATCAATTTAGGACTGCAAATCTTATCCCAATTGACTAGGTGTATTTTCCTTTTGTACTCCAAATCCCCCCACAAAAAGCTTTTGCACTAGTTCATCACATATAGAGACTGGTAGGAACGTTGTTTGCATTAAATAGGATGGTAAAGCATTAAGCATGGATTGAGGACTCTGAGGGTTGGATTTTTTTTTCTTTGAGTAAATATGTATATTGATCATAGAATGATGTTATGTTATAAACATACTTGAAATTTCGAAAGTGGAATATGATTGTGTGTTCTTTTAATTTATGATTTTTTTTAATTTATGAAAACTTTATTTAATATTATTTTAATTTTTTAAACACGAAATCTTGAAGGATTGAGATTTATTTTATTAAAAATTTAACTTCGAGGTTAATGGAATAACCTATTACAATAATGATAAGGGTTGAAGCTTTAATTAAGTGAAGTGAAAGTTCATTGTGCCTATTTGTAGAAAGGTAAAATGTCAGTGTGGTTAAATGTTCTTTTCCTTTTTTCGCAATTATATGTTTCATTTAAAAGGTTCTTTTTAAATTTTTTTCCAAGACTTTGTTCTATACTACAACAATTTGGTTCTCACCCTTCGAAATTACATCATCTAATTTTATTTTTATGCAAAGAAAGATTACACGAGAGTTTTATCTTCTTCTTCTTCTTTTTATAAAGAGGGAGGCAGGAACCCAAAGACTACACTGGGAAGTAATATGCCATGCATAAAAGGTAAAACTCACAGTAATATGTCATGTAGACATCAAAGTACTCACACTAATATTTATAGCATGCACTTTAGTCTCCATTGTGATGCCCTGGACTCTTTTTTCATTCATTTGCATTTCATTTTATCTTACTTGTTGATTTTCTAGATCGATCATTAATCATTTGTTTGATTTATTATGGTTGTATTTTATTTTGCATTATTTGTTGATTTTCTAGGTTAGTTATCATTTATTCGATTTTCCGGTTGATTTCTCATGTTGTATTCCATTTTATCTTACCGGTTGATTTTCTAGGTCATTAGTCATTTGTTTAAATTTCTTGTTAATGTTTTAAGCTAAATATCATTTTGCATTGCATATTCATATGTCGGACTGAATTTTATTTTGCATTGTTTATCGATTTTCCAAGCTAAATATCATTTTGCATTGCTTGTTCTTGGGCTTAATTTTATTTTAGATAGTTTTTCTTAATTTTCCACGACAATTATTTATTTGATTTGCTTGTTGATTTTCTCGGCTAAATTTTATTTTTCCTTATGTGTTGAGTCACTTGTTAATTTCTTAGATTGATCTCTATTTTATCATGTTTGTTGATTTTCAGAAGATCTTGTATTATTTTACCTTTTGTAGATTTTCTATAAGGTAATTCTTAGTTCACATTAATCAGTCCAAGGAAAGAACAAGCAAAGAATGGTTAACTGTCAACACCCAATTTTGACTGAATTATTTTATTTATTTGCAGAAGATAAAATTATGAAAAATAAATAATTAAAAAGAGAAAAGTAGTAAAAATGATAAATAAAAAGTATGAAAAATAAAAAATTATAAAAATAAAAAGTTTAGTTTAATTAAAAAGAAAAGGTGAAGGATGATATCAATCATCTATTTTTTTATGACATAAAGGACCAAAAAGGTCGGGCCCAAACAAAAGAACAAAATCTAACCTAATCTCTCATACATAGTAGCGGCAAAATAAAAATCAAAAGGCACAAGAGCAAAGGGAGGAAGGGAGTCGAAGACACGGAACATGGAGGGGAGACCGAACTTTGCGAAGCTATCAACAACTGAGTTGGCTTCACACAGAATGTGTACCCACAGAAGATCATAAAAAAAGCGAGTAGAATCTCTAATTTTAGCCACAATCCCAGAGCTAGGGTGAGTAGGTAAACAACCCTCTTCAATCATTTTTATTGCATTTAGGGAATCAGATTCCACAATTAGAAGTTTTGAATCCCCTTTGTTTTGCTATTAGGGTAATACGGAGGATTCCACGAAGCTCGGCATCTAATACAGAGCAGCTATCAATATTCTCAGAAAATCCTATAATGAAAGCACCATCACTGTT
Source organism: Sesbania bispinosa (assembly GCA_026901365.1). Taxonomy (NCBI): domain Eukaryota; kingdom Viridiplantae; phylum Streptophyta; class Magnoliopsida; order Fabales; family Fabaceae; genus Sesbania; species Sesbania bispinosa. Next base: position 884,028 of record QLOH01000392.1, read on the forward strand.
TCGGAGAACGCCGCCGCAAGCAGTATTGGAGAGGGCAGAGGAACGAGCACCATCCGTATTGCATTTGAGGCAGTTAATAGGGGAGGATTGCAGCGCAAAAGGTTAAAACCAGTCAGCTGAATATTATCCCTTGAATTGATTGTATGCTGAGCTTGAATCATTGAATTAACTTGCCCATGGATTTGGTGAAATAACATATCCGTAGATAGTCTCACAGAATTAAATATAATGTTGTTCTGGTGTCTCCAAAGAGTTTCTAGGGTAAATCTAAAAGTTAAACTATCATTTCCAGAATTAGAATTTGAATTCCCCTGCTTTAAATGCTCCAACATCCACTTGTAGAGATTAGGAGTTCTGAAAAACTTATGATGCTTGTCTGGATGTATCAACCTGCTCCAAAGAGAAGCTGCCTCTGGGAAATCTCGAAATAAATGAAGAGTAGATTTTGCCTCTAGATTACAGAGAGCACAAAGGTCTGTACTGGAAATATGTTTATATATTCTCTTAACATTAGTTAGAATTGCATTAGATGCAATTTTCCATAACAAAAGTCTTATTCTCTGGGGGCCCTTCCAAGACCAAATTCTGTTCAGTAGTGGATTAGTCGATGTTGAGCTTGAATATGTTAAAACCTCATAGGTTGATTTAATAGAAAACTAACCATCTGAAGATTTTTCCCAGGCAATGACATCACTTTCCCCTGATGTAATGGGAGGAGCAATGAGGAGAATTTTTTTTACAAATCTCTTCTGGAAGAATGTGTTGAAATCTAGATAGGTCCTAATCACCATTGATTGTAATAAACTGATCAATGTGAAGATTCCTTTCTATCTCCTCTATATATGAAGCTGCCAAATTAGATAAAATATCAGTTCCTAGGACCCATTTATCTTCCCAAAATCTTGTTGTACCTCCATTTCAAATTCTCCAAATACAATTTTGTATAAGAAAATCCTAATTCTCACAAACACCCATCCAAAGGTTAGAGTATCCAATCTTAAGAGGGATCAAATCATCACCACAACCATATTTGGATTTCAAAACCTTAACCCATAAGTCATTAGGTTGAGTGATTAGAGCCCAACCAATTTTCATCATATAGGCTTTATTCACCTCCCCAGTCTTCCTTAGGCCCAATCCCCCAATTAATTTAGGACTGCAAATTCGATCCCAATTCACTAAATGAATTTTTCTTTTGTCCTCCAAATCCCCCCATAGGAAATCTCTGCACTTTCTATCCAATTCTTCACAAGTAGAAGCTGGCAATAAGGTAGTTTGCATAACATAAGAAGGAAGAGAATTCAGAAAAGATTTAGATAAAGTCAATCTTCCAGCAAAGGAAAGAGTCTTAGACTTCCACTGGGACAACCTCTGTTTTGTTCTATCCATAATATATTTATAGGAATTCCTTGATGATCTCTGATGTTGAATAGGGACACCAAGATATTTTCCAAGGTTTTCAGTTCTTTGAAACCCCAATGAGGAAGAGATCTCTTCTCCAACCTGTAAATAAACATTAGGAGAAAAGTAAATTTTGGTTTTTTTTTTCTAAACTTACCTTTTGGCCAGAGCTGTTGTAAAAAAGCTCTAGAATAGTAGAAATAATTTCCACTAGACCCATACTTGCTTCAGCAAAAAGAATCAAATCATTTGCAAAGGCAAGATGAAAGATTCCAGGCCATTTTCTTCCAAGTTTGATGGGCTTCCAAAATTTATGATCAACTGCAATGTTAATTAGATGAAACAATCTCTCTATACACAGAACAAATAAGTAAGGAGAGATTGGATCCCCTTGACGAATACCTCTAGAAGGGAAAAATTGATCTAAGCCTTCTCCATTGAAAAGAACACGCATATTAGCAGAAGAAATGCAATGCCAAATAATAGAAACCAAATCATTAAGGAAACCAATATCAATAAGTGTTTCTTTAACAAAATTCCAATTAAGTCTATCATACGATTTTTCAAGATCAATTTTAATAGCCATCCACCCTTTTTTTTCCCTTTCTTTCTTTTCTTGCTATTAATAATCTCTTGAGTGATAATGATATTATCTCTACTCTATCTACCTGGAATGAAACTACTCTGATTAGGACCAATAAGATGGTTCATTAATGGCCTAATTCTATGAGATATAAGTTTGGTGATGATTTTATAGGACACATTACATAAACTAATAGGTCTATATTGCTTAAGATTAGAAGCAGTATCAATTTTAGGAATTAAAGTAATGAGAGTATCATTAATAGAAACTATAGAATGAAGGTTTAGCCAAACCTGTCTGATCAAGTCACAAATATCCTTACCAACAGAATCCCAGTGATGTTGATAAAAAACAACATGAATGCCATCCAACCCAAGAGCTTTAAAGCCTCCCATAAAAAATACTATTTTCCTGACCTCTTCATTAGAAATCACCCTGTTGAGAGCAATTAACTTTTCAGGCAGTAGAGAAGGAAAACAACATTTGAGGCAAAATTCTGAACATGAGCCATCATCTTTAAACAGATTTTTATCGAAATCAATGCATAATTTTTCCAAATTCTGGGCATCAGAAATCCACTCTCCTTCCTCATTTTGCAAACTTTCAATTCTATTCTTTTTCTTCTAGAAATGGTAGTCCCATGAAAGTATTTTGTATTACGATCAAGAGGATTCCAATCATCTATTTTTGACCAATCAAGAGAGTAGACTTTTATAAAAAATATCTAATGGATCAAATCTCACTAATGTTATTGATTCTTATTAATAATTTCTCTTTCAATTAAAATGGATTGTGGGGTATAATTTCATGAGGATTTTACTCCTGTCAAATCAATAGGATTCACATGTGTTATTTATATTTTTAAAAAATGATTTTGGTTGAATAATTAATATAATTAAATGGTAAAATTTCAAGAAAACAAAAGAACGAATCAAAAAATTTAACTAAAAGATATTGGGTGTGATTTAGGGGAAAATAAAGGAAAAAATAAAATAAAAAATTTGATTATAAGAGATTGGATGTATTTTGAAATAGTAATGTAAGAATCAAAGAATTTAATAAAAGAGAATTATGTGTATTTTTGGGAAATAAAAGAAGGAATGGAAGAATTTATTTAAAAAATTGGATGTGGGAATAATGAGAATAATCAAATTCTTGATAAAATCATGAGAGAAAATAAAACATTCAGCCTTTCAAATTCTACATTGAGTAGTGGAGCATCTTCTAACCTCTTATTCTTCTAAAAGGAGTACACTACCAAGTACCAAGTGTTTGAGACATCCAAGAAGAATGGGTCGTGTGGACCCAGTGTAAGGCATATGAAATGCAGTTTAGTTAAGTTTTTTATTGGTGGACTATAAAAAATGGTCTCCTTCGTGGTAAGTTTGCCCATATTTTTATTTTTTTTATTATTTAGTTGTATTCATTTCTTAGGAATTTTTTTAGGATAAAAAATAATAAAAATGAAAAAAGATTATTTTAATTTGATTTGAATGGTTAGAGATAAAAAATCAATTAACATAATTATTTTTAAAGAGAACTACGTGACTTTTGAGTCGTTCACTGCACCAATGTGAATATGTAGGAGTGGGTCTTTCTCTTTGAGTCAAAATTAAATTTTTAAATTTGTTTTATTGATTTTTGTTTAATCTATTTCTCTATCTAGGATAAAATAAATTTATTTATTTTGCACAGTCAATTTAGGATAACCGTTTTAATACTTGTCTGTAAGGAGTGTTGTGGGTCTCCACCCATCCCCAATTCGATTGTAGAATCCAACTTATATTTTTATGATTAAATTTTTTAGGGTTTCCAATTTTTCCTAATTTAATAAAATTGGTAGTGACTTACATTTTAAACTTTTTCTTTTAATTTTTTGAGTCTGGTTGCAACCCAAAAAAATTAAAGAAAAATTAAAATAGAAATTGCCACCAATTTTATTAAAGTAGGAGAATTGGAAATCCTAAAAAGTTAATCTTTAAAAAAATGAATTAGATTCATGAATGAATTATGCTTGGGGAAGGGAGGAGACTAAAGAAATAGATTAAACAAAAAAAATAAAACAATTTTTTTAAAAAAATAATTTTACTTGACAGGTAAAATCCGCTCCTAAGTATCCTATGGTGTAATAAGGAACTTAAAAATCACGTACTTATTCTAAAAAAACAATTGTGTGTTGATTAATTTTTTTTCTAATTCTAACAATTCTAGTCAAACTAAATTTTTTTTTATTTCTTAGAATTTTATTTTTTATCCCAAAAATACTTCTTAAGAAATGAACAAAACTAAATAACATAAAATTATTTAAATAACTGAGAAAAAAGAAAGAAATGGACAAACATACTTCAAAGGAGATCACTCTTGATGCCCCACCAAGAAAAAAAAACTAAAATGTGGTTCCTATGTCTTGCACTACGTACACATGATTCATTTTTTCTTAGATCGCCAAACACTTAGTAGTCTCTTGATATATAGGAGAATGGGAGGTTAGAAGGTAGCACATTACTCAATGTGATACTTAAAAGGTTGAGTATTTCATTTATCTCATAATCTTGTCTAAACTTTGATTCATCCTCATTATTTCTACACTCAATAATTTCTAATTAAATTCTTTGATTATTTCTTTTATTTCCCCAAAATACACATAATAATTTGTGATTAAATTCTTTGATTCTTATTTTACTATTTCAAAATACATACAATCTCTTTTAATTAATTTTTTATTGTTTCCTTTATTTTTTTTTTCCATAAGCACACTCAATTTCTTTGATTCTTTCTTTTATTTCTATGAAATGGACCATTTAATTATGTTAATTATTCAACCAGAATCTTTAGAAAAACAGATCACTCCTATGAATGCTCTTGACTTTTGATTGTAACAATAGCATAATCTTCATAAAACATACCCCACAATTCATTTTAATTGAGAGGGAAATTATTAATAAGTTAAAAAAATCAATCACATTAGTGAAAAAAATTATTAAGCAAGATTTGATCCCATAGGTATTCTTAGGGGTGTGGGAACAAGTCAGGCCGCTCGTCAGGGGCCTACTACCCGACCTACATCAGGCTCTGGTCAGGCCAGACCAATTTATTAAATAGATCAGGCCAAGGCTTTTTCAAAAGCCTATAAAACAAAACAGGCCAGGCTTCAGGCCATCGAAAAAGCCTTCTGAGCCTATCAGGCCGTTCTATTTAACTAAATATAAATAAAATACTAATATTTTTTATATTGCTATTATTATTATTATAAAGATTTTTTTTATTATTTTTCCTTATAATTATATACGTATTAGCTTGTATAAACATTTAAGTATGTTAAAAACCTGAGCCTATAAGTCTATTCATATATATATGCTTATGATATATTCAAGTACCTTACTATAAAACAGGCTTTTAAACAGGCTTTCAGGCCATGTCAGGCTTTAAATAGGCCAGATTCAGACCATAAAATAAAGCCTATGTCAGGTAACAGACCAGACTCAAGCCATGGATTTAAGGTGCAAGCCAGGCTCAGGCCTTGAAAAGCCTAGCCCAGCTCGGCCTATTCTCACCCTGTATTCTTGATAAAAGTCTACTCTCTTGATTGGTAAAAAAATAGACGATCTAGACATTAATGAAACATCTTCCTTCCCTTTTTTTGGACTTTTTTTATTTTTATATTTATTTTTTTACTATTTTTATATTTAAATTTTTATTTTTAAAAATATTTATTAAGGAAAGAGCTTAAAATGACATTCATCACCAAATTTATAATATCAATGAGAATTGGAAATCCTAAAAAATCAATCTTAAACAAAAACAAGTTGGATTCGAGATTGAATTAATTTTGAGTAAGGGTGGAGATTAAACCACACAAAACCCTATGCCTACATATTAAAACGGTTACCCTAAATTAACTATGCTAATTAAAGAAATTTATTCTATTATTTTTTTATAATAAAAATTTAGGGTGAGGGTATGGTGCCCCAGTTTAAGGCAGAGAAAGTCTCCGGGCTCAAAGAGCTTATTCTATCATTTTTTCATAAATAAGATAAATAAATATATTGAAAAAAAAAAATTGTTCTTGACTTGACAAGTAAGTCACATAGATCTTAAAGAAAATAATTGTGTGTTATTGATTTTATAATTTATGATTTTTTTCTAACTATAACAATTCAAATCAAACTAAAATTATTTAGTTATATATATTTTTTAAAATTTTATCCTAAAAAACTACCTAAGAAATGGAGGAAACTAAATAATAAAAAAGGAAAGAAATGAGCAAACTTACCTGGAAGGGACCACTCTTGATGTCCAACGGATAAAAGAAATTAACTAAGAAGCACATTTCCTATGCCTTGCGCACTAGGCCACATGATTCATTCTTCTCAAATGTCTCGTACACTTGTTAGTCCACTCTTACGTAGAAGAGGAAGAAGTTGGAAGATGGTGCACTACTCAATATGAGACTTAAAAGGTTGGGTGTTTTAATCCCATCAAGACTATGATTCTTCTTATTATTTCCACGCCCAATACTTTTAATTAAATTCTTTCATTCTTTCTTTTATTTCCCCAAACTACACATTATCCCTTTTAATTAAATTTTTTTGCTCTTACTTTACTATTCCATTTTTTCCTTTATTTTCCCCAAAATTACACCCAATCTCTTTTAGCTTAATTCTTTAATTATTTCTTTTTATTTCCCTGAAATTGACTATTTAATTATATTAATTATTAATCCATAATCCTTTTTAAAAAACAAATCACACCTATGAATCTTCTTGATTTGACAACAGTAGAATCCTCATAAAATCATATCCCATAATCCATTTTAATTAAAAGAAAAATTATTAATAAGAATCAATCACATTAATGAGATTTGATCTATTAGATATTCTTGATAAAAATATACTCTCTTGATTAGTAAGAAATAGAAGATCCAAATGTTAATGTTTTTTCTTTTTTTACCCACTAGGGTCGGCCTAGTGGTTGGGGGTTTGGGTAGTTTAACACGAGGTTCTAGGTTCAAACCTCATTGCTTTCCTTTGTACACCGAAAAAACTAGACTTTTATATTTTTTATTTTACTATTTTTAGTTTTTCAATTATTTAATTTTCCTAATTTTATCTTCTACAAACAAATAAAATAACTCAATTAAAATTGGGTATTGACAGGACGCGATCTTGTTCGAGCTGAGAACATCCACATCATAATAGGAGAGCTCTTCCAATGAATTTTCTTTTTATACAGGTACCGTTTAAATCATGGTTGTAAGAACTGGACCGGACCGGCCGGTTCGACCGGTCGGACCGGTAACCGGTGGTAGGGGCGGTTTGATTGGACCAGAGAACCGGATGGACACAGAACCGGCCAGGAACCGGGAAAACCGGCCAGGAACCGGTGAACCGGTGCAGAACCGGTGGTTTAACGGTTTTCACCGGTTCAGAGAATTTTGCCTAAAACTACGTCGTTTTGTTTTTGTTTTTTTTTTAAATAACCCAATCCTTTGCTGCCCTAAATTCAGAAATTGCCAAATTGAAAAGCAAGAAACGAAAGTGAAGAAACCCAATCTTCTTCTTCTCTGTCGGCCGTGTGTGTTTCTGATCTGAAGAAGAAACCCTTTTCCTGCTGCACCGCCACCGCCCACTGCTCCGACCTACTCCTCCACCCACCGCTGCGGCTTGCTGCTCCGTCCTCCGCTGCGGCCTGTTGCTCTGTCCTCCGTTGAGACCTGCTGCTCTGCCCAACGATGCGACTTGTTGCTCCGTCCTCCGCTGCGACATGCTCTTTGCCCATCGCTGCAACCTGGTGCTCGACCTCCGTCCACTCTTCTTGCTATTGCTCAACCCGCGTCTTCCTGGCCAGCTGCTCCCCTGTTCGTTGTTGTCTCTGCACGCACAAGATCTACATCTCACTTCTCCAAATGGCCAGTGGAGACTGGAGATGATGCTCAACCTACACAGGTTTTTTCTTTCACCACTCTGATCAATTCTTTATGACCTTATGTTATGTGAATTCACTGGAATTTTTAGAAGTATTATGTATTTGACTATTTGTGATATCTTGCTAATTTTTTATGGATGTTATGTTGCTTAAACTGTGTCTGCTTTGTCCATTTGCTATTTTTTTAGGAGTATATGTGATATATGTTGTAGTGTGAGTGATGTCTTTGTTTTGAAGTCATGAATATCAATTTTTTGCTATTTAAATTTTAATTTACTAGGTAGAAATATAAAAAATATTATTTTATTTACTACCGGTCCGACCACGGTTCGACCACGGTCCGACCATTGAACCTTGAACCGGTGGCCAGGCCGGTTCAATGACCGGTCCGGTTTTAAAAACATTGGTTTAAATCAACCACATTATAGTGTATATATAATTATATAACATGTACCACTTGTATCTTAATCTACCTTCTTCATATATTTATATAATTAAAATTAAATTTATAATAAAGTAATATCTTTAAAATTAAAAAATTAATTAGAATAGTTTTATATAATTATTTAATTTTAATTAAAATAGTAGATTATATTTTATTTTTTAAATCTAATTATCATTATTATTTGATAATAAGATTTAATTAAATGAATTAAAATCATAATGATAAGAATAAAGGTTTATATTAAAAATAAGGAATACTGGATTAGAAAATGATATGATAGAATTTTGAATCTTAATTAATTTCAAATTTTTAAAACTAGCATTTATTATAATTTAAAAATATAATTGGAAAGAAAGAGAAAATTAGTATTAAGGATTTTTTTTGTCAATAGTATTAAGGATTAAAAGGGAGGATCTCACCCTCAAAAGTAGTGCGTGAAATTCACTATCCAATGAGAGAAGAGTCAGAATCCTAAAAATCATTGAGAGAGAGTAGGGTGAGTGAATGTCTCACTCTCCAAGGTGAGTTCTCAAGATTATAATATAGAGAGTTGATTACATTATATTATATTATATATATATATATATAATAACGTTATTAACAGAGTAAGGAAATATTATAATATTATCAAAGAAAACGCCCTTACACAATGCAATATTAATTTTTAATATAATTTCCTTACAATGACAATGTGTAAAAATTATATTAAAAATCAATATTTATACATTATCAGTGTAAGGAAATTTTACTCAGACATCCAATGATGTGTATTTTTTAATATATTTTTTATATATTCTTATCATTACTTTTAATATAATTTTTTTTATATATTCTTATCATTATAATTTTAATTTATTTAATTATATATTATTATTAAATAATAATAACAATAATAATTAGAGTTCAATAGCAAAAAATTACCTATTATTGTACTTTATGATTGAATAATTATCCAGATATGAGAAGATTGACTTTTGTATAAGGGAGAAGAAAAGTGTGGGAAAATGACTAATATTTTAGGGAAAACCGATACTATATACTCCCTCCGGTCCTATTTATAAGAACTTTTTCTAGGTGGGTCTTGGTCCTTTTTATAAGAACCTTTTCAGATTGTCTCATGCATTAATTATTTTTTGACAAAAATACCCCATTAGTAGAGGTAGGTGCGTAATTAATTAGTAGAGAGAGTATGACACAATTGAGTAGTTAAGTGGAAAGAGAAAGATAATGAGTATCAATAAATTCAAGGGTAGTTTAGGAAATATCATACATATTCTTGACAAATTTATTGCAATCAACTAAATTAACCAACTTCCTTAATCCGTGTGATATAGTTAAAAGGTTCTTATAAATAGGACCGGAGGGAGTAATAACGATTTCATTGGAATGTCATGTGTTTTGATCTTTAAGATTTATGTATAAAAAGTTAAAAACACAAGCTACTCGTTGAAAATTGAAATTGAATGGTTATTTGTTACAGTGTAAATGGTAGAACTGTAGGAGTTGAGCTCAATTAATACACATAACATAAAAGTATGTTAATGTCTTTTCACCTCTCCTTCCTTTGTCATAGTTCTCCTGTGAACTTCCCCAAAGAATCACATAACATGCTTCTCCCTTTAAAAAAGAAAAAGAAACAGAATAAGATAGGCTTATGATCAGACTTGTTTACAAAGATCAATAGAAGATTGTAGCTTTCTGTTTAGTCTGCTGATATTGGAAGACAAAAAACAAAAACTTCAGATTTCAGGGGTAAAATTGAAGCTAACATATAGAAAAGACTAGAAAAGCATAGCACTATTTCACCTTTTTATGCTTATTTTTGTAAATTCATTGGGAAGAAAAAGAAAATGTCTTCAATATTCAAATTTTCTGCCTTCATCAAGTGAGCCACTCAATTGTGCATCATTCTCTTTCACTTCATTTACATGATGTGTTACACAATCATCATTTTCTTCTTCCTCATCTACACTTTCTACATCATCATCATCATCTTCTTCTTCTTCTTCTAGAAACTCATCATCAGGTTGAACAAATTGCAGCCTCAGCCTTCCATCCTCTCTATAAGCATGCAAGAACTCTTGTTTGGGTATCCTTATCTCTTTGAGGACAAATCTCCCATCACTCCTATAGGACCTGAAGAAAACCCAAGGCTTCCCAGTCCTACCTATACATGAAATAGGAGGAGGGTACTCTCCCACACTGACCCTTGTTGACCTCCTGCATTCCCCATAAGAATCTTCTGAAGAAAAATGCTTTTTGACACCCTCTTTCTCTCCATGAGTTTGCCAACATTCACTCATTCCATTCTTCAAGTCCTCAACATCATCTGAGCTCTCAAAACCAAGACCCTCTGTGCAAAGCTGCAAGCTTTCAGAATTCAATGATGAAAAGCTGTCACTGCTTTTGTGCCTGTTGGTGTAGTTTGTTGTTATTGAGGTGTCAGAAACAGAGGTTGGAGATGGAGTTTGGTTAGTATCAGAAGCTGTAGAGTCTTCATTCTGGTTGAGCTTTGTGGGGTTTATCTCTTTTGATGATGGAGAAGAAACGTGGGAAGATGAGGGTAATGATACAGGACTACTCTCATTGAAATGGAGTTCACCAAATATCTCAGTAAAGGAAGGAGATTGTTCTATGGATTTCACAGGTTTTATTTGGTTCCATGAAAGGGATTCAAGCAGGGTTGGGTTTTCTGGCAATAGGCTATCAAAGATGTGTTGCAGGCTCCCACAGGTTGCCATGGCTTTGCTTGCTTGCTAGCTAGCTAGCCAGTGTTCTAAAAGTTGGTGCTTTCTTTAGAACAACATAGAAAGAAAGGAAAGGTGTTCAATGTTCAACCTTTTGGTGGTTGAGCAAGAGAGAAAAAGGGTAAGGAGGCACGAAAATAGCATGAGCTGAAAGAAATCAAGAGGAAGATGCTATTATGTAGTAAGAGGTTTTTTTTTCTTTTTCTTTTTCTTTTTCTTTTGTGAAAGACCACGTCTATCCTCTTGAGGTGATTCTGCTCAAGTCAGATAAAATCACTATAGACGGTAAATTTCTTTCTCCAAATATTTATGGTGTGTTTGGTTTACACTGGATCTACAATTCAAACGTGGATCCAGGCAGAAGCTACTCTCATTAGCATCAGTCTGAATCTACATTTAAAACGTGATTTTGATGGAAACCAAACACACACTTAATCGAATTCGAGACCATTGATTAAGCTAGAACAATCTCATGACAACTGATTCACGCGCTTGGTAGTAGAAAGAGACTGTGATCTTTGGTATCTTTTCTTGAGTTAGTGTGGCATATAAATGGGTGGTTATGCTTACGCAGCTGGGCCAGGATTTTGGGGGCTATAAAAGTCCTTACTCCTTAGTAACTGACTAGATTCTTAAAGTTTTCTAGGTACCCTCACCTATATTAAAAGGGCATCCAAATTCCAAACTGAAAGTTAACTTTATTCCACAGTCATGGAAATGACTTAATGACTTGGTATTTTCCAAAAAAAAGAAAGACCAGTCTTAGGTGCAATACTGGAATTGCATCAGACAACAAATCTTTTAACCTTGAAGGCTTCTGCCTAAATACATTAAAAAGGTACAACAACCATGAGCTTGGCTGTGCAGTTAGCTATCTAATTCAACATTCCCTTTGGGGAAGGAAATGAGGAACAGGACCGCAACTCTCTTGGAATGTGACGGGGCAAATTTTGAGCAATGATATGATCCTGTCATGGTGCTGTCCAGAGTACAATGATGTAAACGGCAAGACTCTTTGTATACGTACAGTTACAGCCCCACCCTTCTCTCAAATCTTTAAATTATCACTCATTTAACTAACCACACCAACTTGTTAGCTGCACAAGTGGCTCTGCTTGATTGAATATTGCAGGCAACGTGGCATGCTTATATACCTACTCATGTGACACCTGGTACCACAGTATCAAGTTCCCATTGACAAAAGTTATATTATGCAGTTTCTAATGAGATTCATGATGTCATAGATTCAAATCCCAATATTGCTACTATTATATACACACACACAAAATCATAAGACCATATGTTATTTAGTGTGTTTGGAAACTCGTTAGGTGCGGACTCCAAAGTAAGTTTAAGCAGAAACTCCTACTGATAGCGTTACTGTAAATGTGGATCCAGTGTCATTTTAACATGACTAATGGGTGTTATGGACTAATGGGTGTTATTAAATCAGATTAATCCATTATTTAGGCTGTAATGGACTAATGGGTGTTATTAAACACTACAATCCCATTCTGCTTTTTGCAATAGGATAAGGCTACAGAATAGAACTGCCACAAATCAAGAACTTATGCAAACATGCCTTTTAGCTGTACCACTACCACTTATGAAGATCATTTATCATTGCTGGAAAGAGCACGAGGAATATTCGGTTGAATCCTTTATACATGTCCTCTCCCTTCTAAGAAAATGGTTGGTTCTCACTTAGCCCTCCCTTTGACTGCCTTATCCTAATGTAGTAATACATATACAAATAACCAATAGATGCGTTTTGGTGGGAAAGTAGCTTGCAACGCTTTAAAGTTTCATGGTTATGTGGTTTTCCTTTCTCGTGATACTTCCCACCACCATAAAATGTCATGGCATTGGTCTACCTTTGTGGACCTGACTCCTCCCAGATCAATCATACAATTTTCTTGGTTTCATTAAAGTTTGTAAGGTTTTATTTTCACTATCATGGTCCAAGAAAAAAAAAGGTTCCACTTACACCTAAACTTGTAGCATATCATATTACCATCTTAGCTATGTACGATTATGCCAAACTTATTTTACCAAATTAGTAGTGTAAGGATCCAGAAGTACATTGAAAAGTACAACAGTGACAGAGGAATTTATGATTATGGAATAATTATGAACACAAGTAAACATGGAGGGAATGAGATCTCATTAGAATGTTAGTATGATCATAGTGCTATTCTTGAAAAACAGATAAGTTAAACAAACCCAAAAATAAAGAAAACTTACAGGAATCACTTCACAAACTTCCCCTGGCAATTTGCAATTTAAGACTTAAACAAACTTACAATGCCACAATGTGTCAAATAATCAATTTACACTTGAGTGCTTCTTTCACCGCCAGGCTTCTATTCGCTCAGATCTTGAATCTGTTTGGCTCAAACCCTTCATTCCCTTTTTCTCTGCTGGCTTTGTTTGATGGATCACAGATTGCTGGCCTCTGGTCTTTTTGGGACCTTTTTTGGAATTTGAACTACTTGCTTGGGCAGACTTGCTCTTCCCCATGTTTTCTTTGGGTGGATACTCACAATACAAATCCTCATTGGGAACTACATTCTCAGAAGAGTTTATCAAACTGCTAGATTCTCCTCCAGTTGAGGAGTTGTTTTGGAGTGATTCCGGGAAACATTCTAAGACAGTTTTCTCAGAAACAAAGTTTTCCTTAGCCTCTTCATTTTCTGCTGGAGTATCTTGCTGGCAGGACACCAGATGTCTCTGCTGCCCATTCTCATCAGAAGGTTCTAAATATAATCTAGGATAAGATTCTACAACAGAATCCTTTCTTTCTCGCAATGTCCTTAATATAAGTGTCTTCAAGAAGTTCATCACCTGAACTGCATACATCAATGCAGTGAAAGGGTCTGCCATCTGCAATAAGAAAGACCATGTACTGTCATTGACTTAAACCTAACATCAGATAGACCAACTATCACAATGGCTTCTTTACTCTCTTACAAACACAACACAGTAAGGACTTCGCTGAAGGTAAAACTATTGTCAGAATAACCATGACCTAATAGTGAAGAAAATACTTCCACAAGAAGAAAACTTTAACTGGATTTCCAAGATGTCCATATGCAATTTAATGAAGTGGAAAGATAAAATATTACATCTTTTCTCCCCTGCAATCACTTGAGAATTAAAAAAAAATGGATTGGGAACACACCTGAGTCATGTTTGGAGCAAAAACCATGGCAATGTTACGTGCATTCATCTTATTAAGATGTTCATGTTGAACAACATCAGCCATAAGATTGATGGCCCAGTCCAAGAGTGCAGATTCAGTATGAGGTAGATGCCTTGCTAGTTCAACACATTCCTCCTCAGTCTGGCATTGCATTACCTGCTCTGGCGATAATGGATCCAGAATTCCGGTAGGAAGTTCCCTAAACCAAGCCTTGAAAAGTACAAGAATATCAGATTAAATTATCATACATAGTATATATATAATAATACATAACACATATACTTCATGCCAAAACAAAATCACAAACAAAAATAGATCGTAAGCAGCGGCAACAGAATTAGTTGCTCCTAGCATGTGCCTTGTAACCCTTGATAAACAAGATGGTTTGCTATGAGTGTAATTAAATGGGAATGGATTCTAATGGTTACTTGCTTAGACAAAACTACACCAGTAAAGGTGACATTTCCAACTAAGTAGTGCTACAGGTTCATGAAGCAGCAATTGGACTAAGATGTTGGAAACTTGTAATATTAGTCCTGAAGACATGAGTTTTATGTTGGTAGTGGCTGGCAGTAAATCAGTGGGAAGGTTAAGACAGCAGCAGAGGAGGATATGGATGCAGTTGATCGGTGTATGATACAGGAAAAATGAATAGCAAATAGAAAAATTAAGGTTCTCATTGAGCTCATCTGAAAGAAATGAGAAAGGAAACACAGAATTGTTTTAACTGAAAGATGCAAATGCATGGTGATATTAAAATTCTTGACAAATGAATAGTACAAAAGTGGGATCATAAGACATCTGTTTCCAACAGGATCATAAAACTTACAGATGAAAAATACAAGTATTGTAGTTCATATGTTTGCCTTTTGGGTTGAGTTAAAGACAAAAGCAAATACTGTAATTAGAAAGTGATTTTTTATATTTTAAAAAATTATTGTAATTGCTAATTAGAAATTTGGATAAGTACAGGAATGGTAATAGGATACTTGTCTGACTTAACTATACACAAGAGGATAATTTAGGAAAATGAGAAAAAAGTTATTTAGAGAAGATCCACAATAAACAAATAGGAGTGATAACAAACCCTCCCTTCATAACTACAGGATATTTCAGATTCCCAGCATACAACACCAAATATTGCATGGCTAGACAATTGTATTATTCATTTGATCCATTAAACAATCCAGATATGCAATGTGGCACTGTTCTGTCAAATACACTTTGAAGGTGATGTTTGTTTGTCATATTTATTAGACTTAGACAGACAACCGTTTGAAATTGATAAGTTCCTTTCTTCAATCAATTACATATTGAATTAATTATGTGCACACATGTTTCTATTATTTGTTAGATCTATAATAAAAAGAAAGTCTTAAAATCATAACTTCTGCAAACAAAACTATTCACCACTATCATATCATGAAAGAAACTTTTATTTTTTTTCTCACCATTATGATCATCCAGATCAATTCACTAACAAGCATATAGAAACATGCACAGGAAGTCAGGAACATAGAAACCAGAAGCAATCATCTTGCAATGTCATACCTTAATTAGTCCTGCCAAACAATGTACATCAATCCCTTCTGGGATCAATCCCAAATTCAATTGATCCCTAACATGTTCCTCTTGAGTATTGTCAGCGTTAATTCTGAAAATCCCCTCCACCTGCATGTGTAAATTCAACTTCTTAACCAAGCAGGACCATTAAATTAAAGTAGTCATTTGTAAAATGAACAAGTCCCCATAGAGTAATGAATTATAGAGAATAACTAAATAACCATCTCTTTTGCTTCTTTCATGCAAATTGCATCCAAAATTAAGCACCATGAGAAAATTAGAGACAAATCTAGGTGACCAACCTGCAACCCTCCTTGAGCATAAAGATGCCTTTGCATTAGCAGCAGAATTGTTGGCACACTGTTCCCTCTTGAGTCATACGATAACTGCATGGATTCTGTTGAAACTCCAAAAACAGTTGCACTACATGTGAAAATCAAACAAAAAGAAAAAAAATTAAAGCAAAAAATCACAGATTAGATTAGTGAAAAGGACTAAATCGCTAATTAAAGGCAGCAGCACATAAAGAAAGTTAGCTTGTGTTTTTATTAGCATAGTTCAAAACAGTTTATAATAAAAATCTTAGAAGCAAACTCCCGGGTTCGATCCCCACTAAACACATTTTTTAAGAGGAGTGAAAAGCCTTAACGTGACTGAACCCAGAACATGATAATAGGGGATACATGTGGTTAATGATCTCAAAGAAAGCTTTAAACAGAAAAGAAATAAACAATTTTTCTGTTATTATAAATCAAAACCAAACATGCATTTAGCAATGTCACTCTAATTGAATCCAAACAATGACACATAAATGAATGGTGAACAATGGAATAGAAGATCATAATTCATAACAACCTAGCACTGGGAGGCCTTCTGGGCACTTCAGGTTCGAACTCAACAGGCAAACCCAAGAAACCATTGAACCTATCAAAGGTGACATGGGCAACATGGCGCACGTTAGTTGGGGACCCTATGTCCATGTTACAGAGGTGTTTCCTGGCACTCTTGGAAGCAATAGAGGATTTCCTGAAAAGGGTCACAAGAAGGGCCAAAAGAGAGAGGTTTGGTTGTGAGGGAGGTCGAAAAATGGCATGGCAAGAGAATGAAGAAAGGGGTGAGGAAGAGGTCGAGGTTGGTGTGCTTGGTGATGAAGCAAAATGGGGTGGGGAGTGGAGGACCTCGGTCATGGCTGGCAATGAAAAAGGCCTTTACTTGGAATATAAAAAACGAAACCACAAAGATTTTTCTGATTTAAGAAAGCGATAAGATGAAAGATTTGACGAGAAAATGCCAATTTGTATTGTGAGAATGAGAGAAAGAGGTTTGAGTATAGAGTTTGGAGTTGGATTGAAGAAAAGTGTTGGACGTGAGAATCATTAAGTGAGTATTTTAAGTTTATATTGTTGCGTGTTGTGGAGCGTTGAACAAGCAAATGACGCTTGTGTTGTGTCTCTTGTGCGATAGATAGAGTGGAGAGAGAAAGAAAGTCACCAACACAACACACACAGGGAAGAGTAGAACTAAAGACAGAAGGAGAAAGTGGTGGGGAATGATCAGAATTCAGAACACAGTGAAAACTTAGAGAAATTATAATTCTACAAGTTGTGCAAAGTATACTAATACAACCAATTAGTTGATAAATTAATTAATTCAAAAACTTATAAATTTTTTAGGTAAAAAATATTGAAGGGAATGTTGAGCATTGCTAACTAATAAAAATGAAATATATTTATCGTGATTTCTAATGAAATATTTTTTTTTATTAGTGGGTTTTTTAACCATGATTTTGCTTTTTCCATTGTTTTTTTTTTGCTATTCCCACTCCCATTTTTTTTTGAAAAACTGCAAAACTCAAAACTTCCATTCAGTTAATTGATTTACGGACAAGACTGTCAGAGAATAGTTCTTAGGCAGCCTTGTTCGTAAGCCATTTTTTAAAAAAATAAATGACTTACGAACATAAGGGGAGAAGGGGGAGAGGGGAGAGGGGGGAAAGGTGAAGGGGAGGGGGAGGGGAGCGGGGAAGGGGAAGGGAGTGGGGAATGGGTATTTTGGGAAGAAAAAATTATGGGGTGGGAATAGCAAAATGAGGGATGGGAAAAGTAAGGGCCCATTAGGAAATGGATTAAGAGGGCCAAAAATCTTATAAGTTAGGGGGTTGCTTTTAGCACCCCTTTTTGCTATTCGAACCTCTGTCCCCTACCTCTTCCCCACCCTATGCCCCTACCCCATTTCCCTTCCTCTCCCCAGCAGCCCCACCCCCTTCTACTTCCCCTCCCCACGCCTCTTCCCATTCCCTTTCTCGTCCCCAACATCCCCACCCCCTTCCCCATCACTACCTGCAGAGACTCCGACGTTCAAGTCAATATAAATCAAGAGGAGGATATGAGTAGTAGTACCTGAGATACCCTTTGATGTGTATTTATATAATGAGTGAGTGGAGGTTATTAAGAGCAGGATGTCGTAATTATGAGGTAGATGTTAATTAGTCATAAATGCTCCATTGATTGTGATTGCCCAATCATAACCTTAATTGGCTCTCTTAACGGTGGAGTGCTAAGTAGGTATCTACTAAGGCTGGTCGATTAAGATAACTCGGTCGATAATGTATGGCATCTGCATGGACCTATCTTTGATAAGCTAAAGACTAGTCTCCCTTCCAATTGGTCGAGTACTTGGTCGGCCAGGTACGATACATAAGCCTCCCAAGCTACGAGCTTGAAAAGCGATGAAGCTTGTTGAAGTTATCCAAGGTAATAACTCAGTCGAGGAGTATATGGCACCTGCCTGGGCCTGACTTTGATAAACCAATGATCAGTCTCCCTTCTAATTGGTCGAGTGCCTAGTCAGCCAAGTACGATACATAAGCCTCCTAAGTTATTATGACCTTGAAAAGCGACAAAACTTGCTAAAGTCATCTGAGGTAATAACTCGGTCGGGGAGTATACAATACTCAACATGTAGTGTATGTTACATGTCATTCCGGGATATGTATTTTTTTCATCCTGAGACTTGTACTTAGTCGGCTTAATAGTTTTAACATGTCGTCCCCAAAGTTTGTAGTGAGTTGACTCGGTAGAATTTGCTTATCTCAAGACTTGTTCTCGGTCGGCTATATAAAGTCCACCTGTTATTCAAGGTTTTCCTCAGTCGACTATATGTACTTGGTCGTCTTTAGGGGTTGTAGATCGGTTTGTTAACTTGAGGTCAATCTCAGCCAGCTTTGCCTTTATATATAACTCATTCGTGGAACTTAGAGAATTTATGGAGGAATTAACCCGAGGTATTTCTCAGTCATGGAGAAATTTAAAGATTTTGATGGAAATCATCTGAGGTAGAACTCAATCATGAAGAAACTTATATTCTAGTGAAATGATCTAATGTATAACTCGGTCATGGACAAACATAGATTCTGGTGAATACTGCAAGGTATAACTCGGTCATGGAGAAACTTATAAATTCTGTGGAAATAATCAGAGGTATAACTCGGTCACGGTAACTCAGATTCTGATGAAATAATCTGAGGTATAACTCTGTCGTGAAGAAACTTAGATTCAACTTACTAATCCGAGGTAAAACTCGGTCATGAAGAAGCTTAGATTCTGGTGAAAAAATCTTAGGTATAACTCAATTGTGAAGAAAACTTGGAGAGTTATTGGCGAAATCAATCCGAGGTATAACTTGATTTTTAAGAGATTAGACAACCTTTCGCAAAGTTCATGAATTCAACCCGTTACCCCGAGGTATGACTCGATTTTTAGGGTATTAGAGAACCTTTGGAGAAATTCGTGAATTCAACCTGTTACCCTCGAGGTATGACTTGGTTTTTAGGGAATTAGAGAAGCTTTGGAGAAGTAGCCAAATCAACCTGTTACCCCAAGGTATAACTCAGTTTTTAGGGTATTGGAGAACCTTTGGAGAAGTGGGCAAAATCAACATGTTACCTTGAGGTATAACTCAGTTTTTAGGGTATTGGAGAACCTTTGGCGGAATTCATGAATTCAACCCGTTACCCCGAGATAATACTCGATTTTTAGGGTATTGGAGAACCTTTGGAGAAGTAAGCAAAATCTACATGTTACCCCCGAGATATAACTCGATTTTTACCATGTAGGTTGCAGTTGTCCTCAATCAATTTGTGATAGAGTTGAGAAGGTGTGCTCATTGGGGATCTTCTAATACACAACGCAAATGTCACTTGGTCTCTTAGGCAAATATTTGTCGTCCAAAAAATTAGGGTGTTTTGGGCTTCAGTCCTTGAGTGTTCTTAACAGGGCTTACATGATGAAGATTGCTTGGGAAATCATTGCTAAGCATTGATACTTTTTAGGTTTAAGTTCTGAAATCAAAGTATAGGGTGGATCAAAATGTTGTGTTAGAGCTCAAAACTTCATTTTAAATTTCTTCATTGTGGTGAGGCATAACTAAGGTCTGGAGGAATGTGTGTAATTCTATTTTTTGGATTTTAGGTGATGGTTTAACAACGAGGTTTTGGAAGGATTTCTTTATTCCGGATGTTGGGCTCCTTATTACTGTCTCTACATCTGTGGTGTCAGATTGACAACTTAACCTTCTAGTTGTAAATTTCTTTTAATAAGGTTTTTGGAATTGGTCTTTAACTGAGGACATGCTTGCAAGTGTTCTGCCACTAGTTCATGATTCTGTCAAGATAAGTTGGCTTGCAAGCTCTCGTCTAACGAGGAGTTTACCTTGAAAACTGCCTATGATTTTCTATATACGACTAATGATGAAATTGACCAAGTAGATGTTACATTTTTATGGTTGTGGCATTGGAAAGGTCCATCATGTATTTCAACTTTTATTTGGAAAGCTCTTTACTAGCGACTTCTAACCCATAGTGAACATGTGAAAAGAAAAATGGCTAGTGAAGATGCTTGTAACATCCCAAAAATTGAAATCATTTCCATAAGTGAAATTAGGAGTATAAAAGGTTTTCATACAAGGAAGTAGGTAAAGGGGGGTTTAACATTGAATTTTAAGGGGTGATTCTAGAGCATTTTCGTTCAAGTGAGAAGGTCCTCGCTTGAGCGAGAATATCATTAAAAAGGGTGAATTTTGGTTACTAATGTTTTTGCTTAAGTGAGAAACCTTTCACTTAAGCAAAAATGGTCCAGGGGGGGTGCTCTTTGGATGATTCTCACTTGAGCGAGGAGAGGCTCGCTCAAGCGAGAATGGTCCAGAGGAGGGGTGCTCTTTGGAGGGTTTTTGCTCAAGCGAGAGGATTCTTGCTTGAGCAAGAACGTACATAATCAGTTTTAAAATAGATTTTTGGGGGCATTTTCCCCAATTAAAAACACTTCACCACAAGATTGTCTCGTGCCCTAGGAGAGAAAGAAGAAGAGAGGAAGCTTTGGAGAGGTTCTTAAGTCCAAGGAAGCTCAAGGAACTCAACCCAACCTTCAAAGACCTCATTTTCCCTAGTCTAGAGGTGAGTGTGGTTCACCCACTCACTCTTATTTGTGTATGAATCTTGTATGATCCCTCTCCTCTACTCCTATTCGCTTATGCTTGTGTTTTCGTACTAATGATTATGATTGGTTGATGAGTATGGATCATATTGATTGTATTATAGGGTATGGGATTGTTAGGGTTTGGGGATACACTATCACATGCCATGACCGAGATTCACATTCATGAACCATATTATTATACATGTTGAGGAACCCCTTATGAACTTTTATTTACTCTTACATCACGAAATTATTACATTCATTTGTATGAAAGGAAAGTTGTGGGTCTTTGACCTAGAGGAACTATGTAAGAGTAAAATGAGATATTAATTGATAATTAAGACACAAGGAAATAATAGGTCTAGATGGACCGCAAGGAAGACGTTCCTTGTACGAATATTGGGCTTAGGTTTGGTCAGATGTTAAGTGAAAAGACCCCAGAGGTGCTGCGTAAAACACCAGAGGTTGATTGTTGCATTTTTTACATTTAGAATTATTAAATGATATCTCTATTTCCGTTGTGCATTATCATTTCCCTATATACCTGCACTTCTTGCATGATCACATTCATTAGGCTTTAGTCTCACCGTATGTTTGTCACCTATTATAGATGTGTGGGGCTCTCAACCGGGCGCTTGACCAGAAGACTTGGGAGTTAATTAGTGAATCCCCACTAATCTCGTTCTTTTGCATTGGCCACACTTGATGTACATTTAACCGTGGATTTATGTCTTTGGATATGTATTATTTTGGTGTCGTGAGGCCTTTCTAGTTTAAGTTCATTATTATTATTTTGAGGATATTATTGTACATATGCCACCCTTTTTGGGAACTTCTATTTTGTTAAGAACACATGTACTGTAATATCCAACCTTACGCTTATGTATTTTATTGGTATACTTAGCTCTTTAATTGTGAATTGTAAATTGATATCGATAATATCGCGAAAAATAATTAGGTAAATTAGGAATGTCCTCCCAGCGGGCATTATTTCTAAGTTCATGGAGTCAGGACGTTACAATACTTGTCAGTGTTGCCTTCAATATTCTAAAACCATTATCCACACACTTAGAGATTGTCCCCCGGTCATTGAATAATAGAAATCATGGATTAATCCTATTGAATGAGCCTCCTTCTTTAGTCTTGGTCTAGACCAGTGGTTGCAGAAGTATTTATCTCAGTCATTTGTTGGTATAATTAATTAGAATTATACTAAATGTTGAAAGGGATATTAACACTCTGTAAATTTGAGAGATTTTATATTAAATGCTTGAGATTTATTTGAAGTCTCAAAAAAGTGAAAAAAAATTCAAATTGTCCTTATTGAGTTGTTTTTCTAATACATCAGTTATGAAGTATGCTTAGTAACCGAAAAAGGAAAAGATTTTTTTGGCTACTTTGGTTTTTTGATTTGCAGGATAGAATGAGGAATGAAAAGTGTTAGAAGTTTGAAGACAATTTCGAGTGAGCTGGAAGAAAATCGAAGAAAAAGAAAATTGACAAGGAAAAGTAACTTAGAAGGATTTCTGAAGCTTTAAAGAAATTTCCATCGAAGACTTGGCTTCATGGAGCAGTTACAGGCAGTTTTGAGGAAGTTGAAGTAATTTTTTATTAGTTTAGGATACGTGTCACTTTGTGATTGTGGTAGACAGAAGAAATAAGTGATGTGTCTTATTTGTATTCATTAGCCGTTAGGATAGCAACTTATAATTAGGAGATTTATCAATGTAATAAAGGTTGGATTCCATTTTACCGAAACTCTCTAAAAAACTGAACGTCCATTTGTAAGTGCCTAAT
This sequence comes from Sesbania bispinosa, assembly GCA_026901365.1. NCBI lineage: Eukaryota > Viridiplantae > Streptophyta > Magnoliopsida > Fabales > Fabaceae > Sesbania > Sesbania bispinosa. The sequence continues at coordinate 907,162 of QLOH01000392.1, forward strand.
TGGTGATTAGAGAAGAACAAGCATGTGATTCCACCCATTTCAATTAATGCAAGTTTATTGTTCTTTATGTTCTTTTGTTTACTTTCTTTTATTTTCTTTATTGTTTCTATTATTTTGTCTTTTTCTTTCTCATTTCATTTCCCCTTCATTTCTTCTTTCATTTATTTATTTATTTATTTATTTATTTATTTCTTCTTATTCACTTACTTTCATGTTGTTTCACACGTGAGATTGCAAATTAAGCTTTCCTTTAACAACAAGCTTTCATACAGATAAACTTTTAAAATCTATAAAGACACTTTAAAATTACTTTTTAAAAGTCCCTTTTGAGGACTCAAATCTAAGTCCTAGATTGATCGTAGAATTAAAAGTGAAGATTTCTTTTGAGGAAATTTTTACCATAAATAGTCATTGCATATGGTTGTTGACACACCTTGGTATTTTATTTTTAATATTGTTATCTAGTCGATATGGAAGGATCAAAATTATTGAGTCTAAAAAATATTATTAAGTAATTAATAATGTTTTAAGTCTCATTATCCTAAATTTTAATGTATAAAAAATTTGGTTAAAACATTTTGAAAGACAATGCAAATTCTCTTAAAGGTATTTTCTGTGTTTCAGCAACCCTCTGAAAGAGCAACTCTCTGAAGTATAGCAACCCTCTGAAGCGGTGCAACCTTCTGAAGAAGAGGAACCCTCTGAAAAGTCAGGACTTGCTGAAGTAATCAACCTTCTGAAGAGAAGATCTATCTTAAATATGAAGACCTGCTGAAGACATCCAACGTGGCATATTTTCTAAAGTCGGAAATCGAATAGAGTGAAGCCATCTGCAGATTTCTGCTCAAAGCAAGAAAGCTTTCATAACGTCTTCTGCAATATGTCTTCTTAAGGAAAGAAATACAGAGACCTTTGCACATATTTTGAATCATCGTACCAGAAAAGGAAATCTTTGTTTCATAGTACTTGCAATGTGTCAGAACAGAGTCATCACTGCTCACCTACTTTGTACAGTGTCAGGAGCTATCAGAAGAATGTCTCACAACAGATTCTATAGCATTAAATTCTATCTCTTAACGGTGAATACAATAATTCTCAACGGACATAAATCTCATTCTTATAAATAGCTTCGTGAAAGACTTCAACATTTGGGGAGAACGAAACAAGCCAATACTCTGCAAAATTTACGCTGCAAATACTCTCTGTTTATTGTACATAAAATTTATACACCCTGAGTAGTACTTAGTTATCCTGTACAATCGCTTTTCAGTTTAAGTTAGGAACTCTGTCTTAGTTCAGTAACTTAAACATGTCTCATTGTAAACACGTTCAAGTGTTTGAGAGCCTGGAGAGGCTTGGTGGAAGAAAGAATACTTGTTGTTGAGCCTGGAGAGGCTTGTTGTTTAAATAATACTTGTTGTAGAGCCTGAAGAGGTTTGATAGAAAAGAATACTTGTAATCTCTGAGATTAGTGGAAAATCTTTAGCTGGTTGGCTTTGGGACTGGACGTAGCTCACAGTGGTTGTGGGTGAACCAGTATAAATCTTTGGCTAAGTTCTCTCATCCCTAAACTCCATTTAAATTCAGTTTATACTAACGTGGAGGGCTCTGAAATTACTGTTTTATAACATTGAGCTGTAAAACAAGTTTTCTGAACTGTTTTATTGAACCTGCTGAAGTTGCTTTAAGAAGTACAAAAATCCCAGTTTCAACAAGTTATCGAAGTATTTCTTTTAAACGTTGCTGCTTGTGAAATAGTTTCCAAAAACTACTTAAGTTTTATAAAATACTATTCAACCCCCTTCTAGTGTTTCCTGTGTGTTCTACAGTTGGTATCAGAGCTCAACCTCGGGTTGAGCATCTAACAGTGCTGAGGAAGAAGATCCAAATGGAAACCTCAACAAGCTATGATCATTACATCTCTGAAGGAGCATCTGTCATTAGACCTCCAGCTTTCAACAGAACTGATTATCAATACTGGAGAGAACATATGAAGTTGTTTATTGAAAGCAACAATCTAGATCTCTGGGATATAATTACTGATGGTGATTATGTTCCTCTGAGAAATGGAGTGCCTATTCCAAAAGTTGAGTGGACCTATAAGAAAAAAGTTAGAGTACAACTTAATGCTCAAGCCAAACTCTACTTAGTCTGCTCTCTGAATAAGACTGAGTATGAGAAGGTACAAGGATGCATCTATGCCAAGGAAATATGGGATATGTTGGCTTCATTAATTCATGAAGAAACTATGGAAGTCGAATATGTCAAATCAGACCTAGAGGATTTTACCTCAGAAGATGGAAAGAATTCATCTGAAGAAGTAAACCTGTGCTTGATGGCAAGGCAACTTTCTTCAGAAGGCATAGAGTCCAAGGTAATTTCACTAACTCTCCAAGATGAGTATGATGATTTGGTGGACAATTCCAAGGAACTTTTCGAAAAGTATAAGAAACGCTCCAATGCATACACTGTTATATGCAATGAAAATAATTTTTTTGAAAAAGAGAACCTTATACTTAGAGAAAAGATTCTGGAACGTGAAAATAGTAATTCCAAAAATCTATTTGAAGAAAATCAAAGTATTCAAAGATAGATTAAGGAACTTACTAAAGACCTAGCCAATTTTGTTGAAGGAACTAATAATCTTAATAGATTATTTGGAACTCAAAAAAAGGTCTAAAGACAAACATGGCTTAGGATTCTCTGATGGTTGATCATCAAACTCATCAGCTTCTAAATTTCCCAAGAAGGCTAAAAAGAAAGTATATTGGTGTACTCATTATGATAAACCTAGACAACATGTGTCTAAGTGTAAGAAAAAAAAATCTATACCCCGAACTAACCTGAGTGGACCCAAGAAAATATGGGTACCAAAGACCAAAATTGTTACTCTTGCAGATGTCTTGGATAAATCAAAGAAGACACCCAGAATAACCACAAAAGAATGGATGTGCGCAACTCTTGATGAAAGGAAGGTGTATGTGCCCAGACCTTAGAACAAGAGTTGATGGAATGATCATCCTCAATACAATTCAGAAAACAATGTTGAGTCTCAACAGATGCAACACATTATGGTCTTATGTTGACAATCCTTTTGGTAAAATCTTTTATAGTTGCAAATAAATATCTGAGAGTATATGTTTTATCTGAAACTTGGTGTTATTTGATATATATATATATATATATATATATATGAACTTTCTGAAATACATGAACTCTCTGATATATGAACATGCTGAAATTTGTGTGTCTGCTGAAATAACGGTTACCAGCTGAAGTGTTTTGATCTTGCTGAACACAAATACTTTCTGAAGTGTCACTTGATGACGTGGCTATATGAGACAGTTGGCTTTTCATCTTTCCAAAGTCTCTTGCACGACACACGACTCCCTATGTTTGCGCAGCCTGTAACTATCATCATTACTGCTTGGTGCTGAGTCTATTTATAGAGCGCGTGGGTTGCTATTCGAGGTTACTCTCTCTTTGTATTCTCAAACTCTCAGTTTCCAAAAACCGTTCAATGTTCCTTCATCCTCAAGCTCTCGTTTTTCTCAAGCTTTCTGTTTCATCAATGGCTCTTAAGAAAGGTGATGTTGCTGCTTCCAAGGCTGGTGGGAAGATTGTCCCTACCAGGTGTGTAAACCTTGAGAAACTTGTTGAGTATGATCATTACTTCACTAAGTATTTTGATGTTGCGGGATGGGCTCCATTCTTTGAGAACATCTATTGTTCTTGGCATGAGGCAAGTGTAATTGAATTCTGGAGGACTGTTAGGGTTATTGAAGGGAATAACCACGTTTCTATTAGGGAAACGGTAATGGGGGAAAACATTTTTGTTGATGCCTCCCTTTTGGAAACTGTAACCAAGGTGAAGGCTGAAGGAGAATAGTTCACTCTTGACTGGGAGATGCGCAATGGAGGACCTAGGATGTACAACAAAATGTTGTTTGGTCCAGAAACTCCTTTGAACATAGGTGGAACTAGTTTGCTGGAAGTTCCTAGGCTCTTGCATGCCATTCTTGGTTGTTGTGTGCTTCCAAAATGAGGTAGAAAGGATCATGTTTCTAAGCTGGAAAGGTTTTGCCTTATCCACTTGCTACAGAAGAAGAAGCTCAACTTGCCAAGGATCATTCTCTACCATATGATCAGGAGGGTAAGAGATTCTGCTGCCAACCTTCCACACAACACCTTAATCATGAAGATTATGCTTCATTACAAGATCCCAGTGGAGAATAAATATGATTAGAAGCCTCCATCCTTCTTCACACCTACCAACATCAATCAAATGGGTATTGATATCAAGAAATCTGCTCCTGAACTCACCGTAAAAGAAACCCTTATTGCTGAGAAGGTTGTTGCTACTGGAAGGTCAGTACTTGACATTCTTGAGGATGAGCTGTAGGGAGATGCAAGGAATGATGAATTCCAACCGGCTTCTGAAACTCCTGTGAAGAATATGGTTAAGAAGAGAAGAAGCAAATTCTCTCAGAAGGTCCCTGAAGCTGCTGCCACTCAACAGGTTAGGGAGGTTGAAATTGTTGATCAAAGGGCAACATCATATGAAAAAGTGGCTGAAGTAGCACAAATTCAAATTTCTGAACCTGTTCAGAAGGTTCCTAGTGAACCTACTGAAATTGTGGGTCAGGATGCTGAGGTTGTTATTACTCAAGTCACTAAGCCTACCTCAACCTCAGAGGGACAAGCCATGATGGTTGATCTACCAAGTGAAAGCTCTTCTGAAAAACCTATTGCTGTCATGCCTTTGGCTACAAGTAATCCAGATCCAGAACTTCATAAGGTAGCTGCCCTAGCCAATGCTTTGGAAGAGGAAGAGGCTAGAAAAGCAAAGGTTCAAGAAGATCAGGACTTTGCAATTGTCGTTGCTGCACAACAAGCAATTCTTGAAGATGAAAGATTAGAGACATCCTCCAAGCCCAAGAGGAAGAGAGTATCTAAATCTTTGAGGGTGAGGAGAAGAAGACTACTTTCCCCAGTTCGTGAAGAACCTCCAGCCCCTATGATTACAAGAAGCAAATCTATTTAGAAGGAAGATGCTGTGAAATTCCAGCAAACACCTGAGGAAGTGATAAGTGAAAATTAGTTGATAAATTAGAGCACTTTTTATTTCACTTATCAAGGATAAAATGATAATTTTGCCCCAATTTAATCCCTTTTATTAAATATTAGATAAATTGTATTTATTAATCTAAGATTTGAATTTGATGCTATTTTGATAGAAATATTGCTAATTTTTGCAGGATATTGCAAAGATTTGATTTGAAGGATAGATAACATTAAATGAGGGAGATATCTGCAAGATTTGAGATTGATTGAAGACATTTAATGAAGATTTGAAGAAGATATAATACAATTAATGAGGAGATCACTGCCAATCAATCAAGGATTATGCAGACAAGCTTCCAAAATAAATCAAAGATTGCTCAATAAATGCAAGGATTTTATCAAGAAAAGGGAAACAAGGAAAGACAAATTTGCCAAAACCAGTCTCGGGGAGAGATCAAGATTAAAAAGAGAAAGTTGGAGCTACAGGACGCTACTTGCGCTTCACCTGCGCTATAGCGCAGGTGAAGCGCAGAATCTCTGGAAGTTGCGCCCCATCCTGCGCTGTAGCGCAGCTCACACTGATTTATTCCCTGTTGCTGTTTTTAGATGGATTTCTCCCCAAATTTGCTTTGTCTTTCCTAGTCTATAAATAGGAACCTCTTGCACCAAGTCCGGGGGACCCGATCATTGTAATCCAGTCTATATTTCAGTGATAATGTACCAGACCTAAGTTTAGAGTAGGAGAGGAGGAGCGCTTCACAAGGATTGAAGATGGTGACAACATCTTCGGTGGTTTGTATGGCTACCTCGTGTAGTTAACTCTCCATTAGGATTGGATGTAATTGATTCTATCCCCAAGCGTATGTAAACTCTATATTATTATTTCTGTGCTCTCTGTCTATAATATTGGTAATCTTATTTTGTACTTAATCCCTAATTCCCACGCTTGCGTTTGGAGTTATAGGCTAGTCTCAACTAACTAGGTTAGTTTTGATTAGGACTGAGAGTTGAGAAGTGGCTTCCAAAGAAACTCACTCTCTGATTGAATAAGAGGACTCGATATCAGAAAACCGACACATGAGCGTTACTAATGAGCGATGGGTAGTGACAGTACTCTAGCGAAGGGCGTTCACAGGATTAGGCCTGTTTATCGATAGCAAAGGGTTAGTTGATTGTGAATCCAGGATTCGAACATAGGCGTATCCTAATGAGTGAGGGTAGTGACAGTACTTGAGCGAAGGTGAGTCTACAGAGTTGGCCTTGTTTATCAACTAAGTTCCTTTACAAACTGACTAAAAAAGAGCAAAATAAGTTGAGGGTAAGTCTGTCGCTTGGGAGAGCCCACATGGATTATCTTTGAGTGTGTGAGGCCGCTGGTAACTCAGGGTCTTAGCAATAAAGTTTGTCTAGGATATTATAGAGTAAACCTAAAATAATAGATAGTTTTTACATGCACAAGGGGTGAGGAGATATGAAGTCCAATCCTAATCCAAGTAAAGTGTCTCTAACTCTTCCTTTCTAATTCCAATTGAATATTTACTTTCTATTTACAATGCCGAAACTATACTCTCTAAACCGTGCTTTCTCTTGATAAATAAATCACAATCTACATAAATTAACCGTTCCCTGTGGATACGATACTCTTCTTACTATTATACTGCTGGATTTGTGGTTCGCTTGCCAGAAACCCATCAGGAAGTAAGATCAAAGAAAATCTTGGAGCTTAAGCTCTTAAAGCTGAAAAGGATAGCTGCTGAACCTACTACTAAGGTTGTTCCATACAAGAAGATCAAAGTCCACTTTGGGAATCAAGATCCCACAAATTTAGAAGGTGATCTTAGTCCTTCAAATGTTCCAGTAAAGGTTGTTAAACCTATTGCTATTCCAGTTAAGGTTATTGAACCTACTATTGCTAAAATAATTGTTGTTGTTGATGCCACTGCACCATCTCCTCCACCATCTAAATCATCATCACCATCATCATCTCTGGTTGAAGAAGAAGTAAATTCTAGTGTACCGGTTGAACCTAGAATAATAAATTGGAAGGAACAAGGAAGTTTTGTGTGGAAAGGAGAAGGAAAATTTGTATGGGAAGGAAATCATCCAAGAGACAACTTGCTGAAGCCCGAGTCAAGGGACTTATCAAGAAAACCATCTTTTGATAAGGTGGTTCCCATCATCAGCTTGGATGATCTTCTGAAAGCTGTTGAATTTCCCCACAAGTTCTATTCAACTCCATATGGTCACAAGATTAGAGTGCCTAAGTTTCCCAATCTTTATGAAGAATTGTTGTTCTTTATAGGGCTGATAAGTGTTAGAATTACATAAATTTCCAGGTAAATTACAACACTTATTGATGATGAATTGCTGAATTTATAACCCAATTTCACTCTTTTTAGCTTAATTTGTGGCTTTTGTATTTATTGAAACTAAATATGAATTTGATGCTATTTTAATGAAGAATCTATTGATTTTTACAGATAAAAAGCTAAGGTACAAGTGAAGCATCAAGAGGACAGTGAGCAAGGACAGGAACAGTGTAGAACAACCTCCAAATGATGAGAATTTAGAGGAGTCAGTTGCTGTTTCCTGCGCTCCACCTACGCTGAGCATAGGCAGAGTGCAGAAATGACTGTTCAGTTATTGTTTCCTGCACTTCACCTACGCTGAGCACAGGCAGAGCGCAGGAAACGTAACCTAATTTGTAATGGGCCACAAACAGGGTTCCAATGGGCCTTCAGACAATATTTATAGGACTTTTAGCAGACAATTTTAGGTATTCAGAGAGTTTACGGAGTTTTTGAGTAGATACGGAGTTAGGAGAAAAGTGTGATAGTCTCTGGAGTGTAATGGATACCATGAGTAGCTAAATCTCTCTTTAGGATTGAATGTAGTCGATTTAATCCCCAATTATATTTTGGATTTTCTTTGTTATTTAGGAATCTCTATTTTTATAATATTGGTGTTTTTTATTCTGTTCTTAATGCTTAACTTCCATCTTTGTACCAGAGTTGTGATCTGATTTATTGAATTAGATGGGAGGCAGTTTTCTAAATCTGATTTGGGTAAAAACACTCAGTAGGTTGAATACCTAGGGATAGGGTTTAATTTATTTATAACTTTAACAAATGATCTTAAAGCTAGGGCAATTTATAACTGTGGGAACCAATATGAATTGTTCTAAGAATTGGAACCAATATGAATGAAATTTATTTGTGCTTCAATATTTATAATTATAAATTCATAGATATCATTGATTTCCAAAATACAAGAGGGGTGCGATAGACGAAGTTCAATCCTAGTTTCTCTTTATTCTCAATCTGATCCATATTTCTCTTTGTCTCAATTTTATTTTATTTTACTATTATAATCTTCACAAACAAATAACCCTTTTCACAATCTTTCTTACTCAATAAGTGTGAGCATTAAGAATTTGAGTTGTATCGTTCCTCGTGGGTACGATAACCCTTACTCTTAAACTATTATACTGTTGTGATATTGGTACGCTTGCCAAGATCCCAACAAGGGCATCCACCGTTGCACAAGCATTCTGGTCTGCATGTAAATTCTCTTGATGCTGCAAGGGAGAAAAGGAGAGCTGCACATAAGGATATAGGAGGAGAAGCTCTGTCTGATTAGCTTGAGAGGATTAGACAAGGAGTTGAACCTCCTCATCATTACTGGAAAAAGATTGATATTGACTCTTCTGATGGCATGAAGATACCTGCTGAAAATTGGATCACAATAAGGCACTTGAACCTAGAAACAGAACTCTTTCAAAGGCACATTGTCTCTTCTGTTGGACTTAAGGGTTTCAAGCCTCCAAAGCCTCTCTTTGTCAAACCATCCACCAAGATCTTCTGGCAACCAGATAGAATAGTTCCAAGGCTACCATTTGCTGAAGGTCCTAATGACAAGAAGAAGGAGCCAAAGTTCTATCCTGCCTATCTGAATGACATGGAGCCCATGACTCAAGAATAATGGGAAAAGGTTCCTGCTGATGTAGAAATGTATGGTGGACTGGATCACAGCTACAGAGACTGGTTGTGGAACTCATATTGGCATGGAAGAGAAAAAGAAGGTTCATGCTCAGGTACCAAGTTTGATTTTGCTGACTCCATTACTAAGAGCACTTTATCTATTCAAGAATGGAAGACTTGGTTTCCTGGAAGATTTCCTTGCTCAGATCGTGAATTTCATGAAGATTGGGTAATGTAGAAAAAAATTCCTGCTATCTACTCCTGTCCAGTGGTCAAACCTGCTAACTTTGGGTTACCAATTGGATTTGGAAGGATTGAGTTCACTGGCAGATATCTTACTATCATTTTCCATGAAGCTGATCTTACCGAGGCTTTAGAAGCAAGAGAAATAGAAATCAGAAGGCTGAGAGAAAAGAATAAGAAACTGCTGAAAATGATGAACCAGATGCAAGTTGCTCAAGCTCAACTGCAACCTCAAGCACCTCAAGTATCAAGACCTGCTAAGCATAAGAGGAGTTGTAGTCTGTGATGGCTTAGCCATTTACTTCAGCAAGCATCTTGTGTTCATAATTTCTTGAAACTTTCTTAAGTTTTTAATGCATGAGTTTATGCTTCACGTTTCTTATGATATGACCACGTACTTAATTGCTCTCGTCAACACTACTATTTGTGCACGCTTATATGATTGTTTGAAGTATTTAATGTTCTGAAATTTATGTTTGTTCTGATGCAATTACACCCTGAATTTAATGCTTTGATGTGCATTTATTACTTCATAAAGCTCTGAATACCCTTTGGATAGATGACAAAAGAAGGAGTAATATAAAGTAACAAAATCTGAATTTTAAGTGTTTCAGACAAGGAAGCTTCAGCTCAGGGGGAGCAAGTTTTTTACCTAAGTATCTGACTAAGGGGAGAATTCTTTAAACTTAATTCTATATCATTTCCCTTAAGAGATTTGTAAGTTTAAGCAAATTTGTCATCATTAAAAAGGGGGAGAATGTTGAGTCTCAAAAAAATTATTAAGTAATTAATAATGTTTTAAGTCTCATTATCCTAAGTTTTAATGTATAACAAATTTGGTTAAAGCATTCTGAAAGATAGTGAAAATTCTCTTAAAGGTATTTTCTGTGTTTCAGCAACCCTCTAAAAGAGCAACTCTCTGAAGTATTGCAACCCTCTGAAGTGGTGCAACCTTCTGAAGAAGAGGAACCCTCTAAAGAATCAGGACCTGCTGAAGTAATCAACCTTCTGAAGAGAAGAGCTATCTGAAATATGAAGACCTGCTGAAGACATCCAACGTGGCATACTGTCTAAAGTCAGAAATCGAATAGAGTGAAGCCATCTGCAGATTTCTACTCAAAGCAAGAAAGCTCTCTTAACGTCTTCTGCAATATTTCTTCTTAAGGAAAGAAATACAGAGACCTTTGCACATATTTTGAATCATCGTACCAGAAAAGGAAATCTCTGCTTCATAGTACTTGCTGTGTGTCAAAACAGAGTCATCACTGCTCACCTACTTTGTACAATGTCAAAAGCTATCAGAAGATTGTCTCACAACGGATTCTATAGCATTCAATGCTATCTCTTAACGGTGAATACAACAATTTTCAACGGACATAAATCTCATCCTTATAAATAGCTTCGTGAAAGATTTCAACAATTGGGGAGAACGAAACAAGCCAATACTCTGCAAAATTTATGCTGCAAATACTCTCTGTTTATTGTACATAAAATTTATATATCCTGAGTAGTATTCAGTTATCCTATACAATCTCTTTTCAGTTTAAGTTAGGAACTCTGTCTTAGTTCAGTAACTTAAACATATCTCATTGTAAACACTTTCAAGTGTCTGAGTGCGACACCCTTAGTTATACTGCTAAGAATATCACATTACAAAACGTAACCGTCGAACTTACTGTTTTAAAACTTAGAAAATACTGGAATATTTTTTTTTTGAAAGAGCTTAGCCATCATCAACTTATTACTTTCTAGTTCCATTTTAAGTATTCATAAAAATGTACCTTCCTTAAGTCTGAAATTCATTTTCTAAAAACATCTAGACGATTCGATCATTCCACATACATACACGACATACACGCAAATATAAAGTCGATCATATGAAGGAAACGTAATGAACATATATATACATGCCATAGTGTCAAAGTGATCCCCGAGATAACAACACCACCATACAAAACAAGAGTTCTAGCAGTAGAATATAAATAAGACCCCAACCCAAAACAAAATGAGAGGCCACTAATCAGAGCTGCTACACACTAGACTCATAACTACTCCACCCAAAACTACCCTACTCGTCGTTGTCTGTCCAAGCAGAGATCCACCCGCAACTCCTCCCTCCAGTGCCTCCAAGGTTGATCATCCCAAAGTCTTCCGAGGGGTCGTCACTGGAAGAATCTTCTTCCGGCTCCTCACTCTCAGCGTCCTCCTCCGGGTCTTCCTCTGGATCCTCATCCTCGGATGTAGTGTCGTCAATCATGATTAGTTCGGGCTCACTCGGAGGGGAACGACCAAAAACACCAGGACGCGCGGGCTGCGGAGTTGATGCCTTTGGACCGAGAGAGTAACAGGGAGAATCTGGCTCGTCCATAAGTGCCATCCGTGAAGATGGTGATGAAGAAGACGGAGTGGAACGACGACGGCGGTTAAGGAAAGTGGTGTAGCGCCTAAGTCCAGGTGGCGTCTCGAACTCCAAAATCACCGGCACTGTGAAGTCAATCTCCGGAACCAGGGGCAGGCTGGAATGAGAAATAGTAACGCGCACCTCCCCTGTAAACATGCAGCGTCTAGGGATGTCGGTGACTCGCCACTGGCCCTGTGGCTCCCATCTCAGCTGGACTCTCACAGTTGACGTCTTGAAGTTCTCCAACACCGACTGTCGACGTGACGGAGAAATACAACGATGGGGAAATAACAGAAGTAGAGAAAGGAAGGGTGAGAACATCACATGAACTCATATCAAGTAGAACACAGTAACTAGAGCATTCACAGGACAATCACAATCACAATCACAATCACAATCACAATCACAGAGACATAATTTATACTGTCATGATGCATATGATCAATGCATGAGGGCCCGGGGAAAATATCACCAACTGCAGAGCACACAGCAACTGCTCGACCATATATGGACAATGTCACAGGAGTTTTGTCTGTACTAGCAAATAGTACTTGGAGCATTGCTCAATCTCTGGCCAAGACGATTATCCCTGACTTCCAGACAACTCACTGATCGATGAAAACTTGAGAGCGACAGAATAGTCAAGCCTGTACCCCGCTTGCCCGACAGTAGGGGGCGAGCCTACGTCACTTGAGCCATTTCGGGACTCGACTTATCCTCAGGGCTGGCGTCCTCTATGGGACCCGCTGGTGTTCTTTGCAAAACCCAGTGCACCCGTCCCTACCAGTTTCACACTGTACTAGAGTGTTATTGTCATATAGGTCGTAAGGTTTTTAAACCTTAATCATCCTTCATGCTTTATGATGCATGTCACACAATTAATACTTACAGTATTTCATCTTTACAGGCAAAGCCCACTGGGTCATTCCACGTCACCACTTTACCGTGGCACGGCCTGACTCAACATCTTTTCTTCACAAGGGAAACCAGATCACACTCTCTTGCCAAGCTTCTCAAGTCTTATGAAGGAGAGAAGTGTCGGTTATAATCTTTTAAGGTAGTTTGTACTAATGTTATTGATAATTACATTCTCTTAAGTTCTATAGTTTACTAAGACTTATGGATGTGTCTTATGAAAGGCATTATTAATCCTAATTCTCTTTGTATAACTAATTAAGATTAGGCTTATCCTTTAATTATAACTAATTTCCATTAATCGGGTTACAGTTAATCTTAGTCCTCTTTAATTAAGTCTTAATCCCTACTTAAGGTCCTAATTAATTTCTAATTATCCCTTAATCTCCTCCTAAATCTTGGATTAGGACTTTTAATTACGTTTGATTAAGATTATTTATAATTAATTAGTTCTTAACCGTCGTTAGCGATTAATTACTTAATTAATGCTTATATTAAGATTAATTATATTTAGACTTAATTAATCTTTAATTAATTTAAATAAATTAGGTTAACCAACTTAGGTAATTAAATTAATTAAGTCCATTAATTAATTCTAAGCTTAATCTTAACAACTTAGATTAATTATTTTTAATTATCTTTTAAATTGAGTTTTTACTTTCTTTTTAAATACTTTGGACTGAAATAAAGAGCCTAAAAGTTATTGGACCCATGAGAGCCCATTTCTACTCTTGGTAAATTAAAAACATGACTTTTAAATAGACTTTTATTTTAATAAAATTAAAAATCCGAATTTAATTATTTATTTTTTAAAAAACTTAACCTATTTGCATTTTAGCCCTTTGTATTACAATTTTATCTTTTAGTCCTTTTGGACAACTTAGCCCAAAAACATGTTTTAAACATCCTTTTGATCTTTTTAAGATCAAAAAGGACATTCTTGATGAATTTCATCAAGAACTCACATGAACTTCAAGAACATGCTTGAATGTTCATCAAAACCTTAACTTTCCCAATCATCCAATCTTCACCAAAATCTCACATAATCATGTATATACATTCCAAACAACAACTAACACATTCAATCCATTCAAATCATCCATGCACATTTTCAAGATTTAAACTTTCATTTTTTTAGCTCAAAATGCCATTTTTTCAAGATTAATCACCAAAACAATTTTGTAATTCCAACCAACCACATGCATGTTCATCAAATCATCATATAAACACATTACAATCATCAAAACAAATTTAGAATACATGCAACCCATTTTTCTCTCTTTGGCCGAGAGCAAAAGAGGAAAAAGAGAGGATTTTTTTTCTTTGCAAAATTTTTAACTTGGCTTGCATGCACCCAAATCCACCAAATAGATACATTTCCAACATCAAAATAGACATGCAAACAACAATACCAACCCAGCTCAAAGGATTCAAGAACATACATGCAAAATAAGTACAAAAGATAGGATTTTTCAAGTGAAAATAAGGTCAAAAAGCAAGGATTCAAGGGCAAATCCTTGACTCTAGTTACATTTCCTACTAGAGTTCAAGTTCTCCCCCCCTTTACCTCAAATCTTCAAGAGGAAAGTGCAGAATTTTTCTTCTCCAAGCAGCCCCTCAAGCTCCTCCTTAAGGTTCCCAACAAGTGATTTTTAGGCTAAAAAGTGTGTATTTTTAAGCCTAAGTCCAAAAATGGGACTTAAACTTGGTTGGTGTTTATGGTGGAAGTGAAGAAATTGGGAGAGAAATGGTGATGAACTCATGGCCAAGGAAGGAGAAGAAAGGGAGAAATGAGAGAAATTTTGGTGAGTTTGTATGTAGTAATGAATTTAAAGTGAAAAAGTGTAATAAATACCATCTTTTCACCTTTTTAAGAATTGATGGATTAGAAGGGAAAAATGGCCAAGTGTATACCATGCATGAAAAGCTGGTTGCACGGTCTCCAAGGAAAAAAGAGAAAGCTTGTGCAATTTTTCTGGCCCGGATCGAGAGTATTCGAGCCCGGTTCAGGGTATAGGAGGGCAAAAAGGTCATTTTTTTGCAGAAAAATCCTAAAACTTCCCAGAAAATTCCTAAAAATAGGAAATTCAATTCTAATTCCAAAAATATAATTTTTGATGATTAAAAATAATTTTAATCATTCAAAATCCAATAAAACACTCAAAACGACAAAAACGGCAAAAACGGTAAAATGCGGGTGTTACACTGAGAACCTGGAGAGACTTGGTGGAAGAAAGAATACTTGTTGTTCAGCCTGGAGAGACTAGTTGTTTAAATAATACGTGTTGTATAGTCTGAAGAGGCTTGATAGAAAAGAATACTTGTAATCTCTGAGATTAGTGGAAAATCCTTAACTGGTTGGCTTTGGGACTAAACTTAGCTCACAGTGGTGGTGGGTGAACCAGTATAAATCTTTGGCTAAGTTCTCCCATCCCTAAACTCCATTTAAATTCAGTTTACACTAACGTCGAGGGCTCTGAAATTACTGTTTTGTAACATTGAGCTGTAAAACAAGTTTTCTGAACTGTTTTATTGAACCTGTTGAAGTTGCTTTAGCAAGTACGAAAATCCCAAGTTTCAGCAAGTTATCAAAGTATTTCTTTTAAACGTTGCTGCTTGTGAAAGAGTTTCCAAAAACTGCTTAAATTTTATAAAACACTATTCAACCCCCTTCCAGTGTTTCCTGTGTGTTCTACAAAAATATGTTAATTTTTCAACAAAAATATGAGCTTTCCAGGCAACTTGTTATTTCACATAGCTAACTACTCAGGGAGAATTGTGGTTGTGGATGATTTTACAGTGCCAAATGCTCACCGTGTTTTTAGGCAAGAATATGTTATTAGTTGGTCTCCTCCACCTATAGGTTATTATAAGCTCAATGTTGATGGTTCTGTTGTTGGTCATATGAGTTCGACTACTTGTGGTGGTCCAATATGAGATAGTTATGATGAATGTGTTTTAGGGTTTTTTGTTAATTTCGGTGTATGCACCTCAGTTAAGGCCAAATTATGAGGATTTTCTAGAGGGTATTTGCTTGGCCTATAAGCCAATGTTTCAAACCTTATTATCAACATTGACTCATAGGCAGCTCTTCTGCTACTCAACGATTTTTGCAAGTACACTCATCATTGCTTTAAGCTTGTGAGGAGATTCATAATTTCTTTTGAGTCATGGCTTTAGGAATTCAAACAGATGTGCTTGTAATTTACCAAATGCCTTTATTTCAATGAAATGCATTTATAAACTAGTTTAATAAATGAAAAAACTAGCTTAAATTTATTTTTAAACATACTTAAGCTTCATCTGGGAAAATGGTGTTGCAATGCATAACCGAATTTCAAAGAATTAAAATCAAATCAATTTCATTAAACATACATCATAATTCATACACAATACATTTTGAATCATTAATTTTAAAATGTTTTATAAATCAACAAGACACCTTAGTATCCCTTTAGTTTACAATGATATAGAATTAATTTTAGAATTAATTGTTAAAAATTATTAGGCTTAAATAACTTTTTGGTCCTTGTAAAATAAGTGATTTTTGTTTTTGGTCCTTATAAAATTATTTTTATTATTTTGGTCCTCATAAAATTTAAAAATTTTGAAAAATGTCCTTATTATCATTTTTTATGATGTGTCATGCATCTAGACATGGTTGGATGATTACTTATGTGGCATGGTTGGATGCATGACAAATGACAATAAGGATATTTTTTAAAATTTCTGAATTTTATGAGGATCAAAAGAATAATGATAACTTTATAAGGACCAAAAGCAAAAATAACATATTTTACCGGGACAAAAAAATTATTTAAGCCAAATATTATACATATTTTACTAAACAACTTGGACGAAGTTGATTTGATTTTACATTCTTTAAGGCTAACATATACAGTAATCCCTCCGGTCTCAATTATAAGCAAAAATAACTATAAACACACTTATCAAGAAAATTAGTTAAATGTATTTAATTTTCTTGATTTCATCTAAAAAGTAGTTGCATTGCCTATATTACCCCACATTCAATTTTATTGAAACTTGTTTCAAGTGGACATACTCACTTGCTATTGGTACATGATTCATTAAATAAAGTGGTTGATAAATAAAATATGAATTAAATAAATGGTAATTTGGAATGATATCATTTAATAGGGTGAAGTTAGTTAACTTTTACTTATATTTTGGAAAAAAAAGAGAATTGACTTTTACTTATAATTGAGACCAAATAGAATACTACTTAATAATTAAGGATAAACACCAGCGCTATGGCTCATGCCAATATTGACCACCGTACGCGCAAATTAATTTCGAACTTGCGTTGTTTTTGCGTGTGGGGATCTTACAACGTCCCAACTTGGAACTAGAAACTACTACTACTACCATTGGCATTATCCTTCTCTGCCTATTTGGGCCCTTTCTATCTCTCTGGTTTTGGGTTTTCTCTTTCAACAAATAAACAACTTCAATTGAGCTTAGCTATGTCTTCCTACGACTACGGTAGATACCAATCTCATTCTCACTCACACGCTCCATCTGCGCCTCCTCAGCCTCAGCCTCAGCCTCAGGATCCCCCATATTCTAATTCTCCTCCTCCTCCTCCTTCTTCTTCATCAAACTACCAATATGCCACTCCTTATACCCAAACTCCATCTCACGCTCCTCCACCTTCAAACTACAACTATGGAGGACAAGGTTATGGACAAGTTTCGTCATCTGCTTATTATTCTTCCTCTTCACTTTCCTCTTCCGCTTTCCCACAAGGAACCCACCCTGACGTGATTAGAAGCTTCCAGATGGTGGATAGGGATCGAAGTGGATACATCGATGAGAAAGAATTGCAACGAGCTCTTTCTTCTGCCTTTCACAATTTCAACATTGGGACTATTCGTCTCCTCATGTTTCTCTTCAAACATCCAAACGAACCCCTCAGAATTGGTAACCAACTTTAATCCTTCCCTCATTTTAGGGTTGGAGTTGTTCAATTTTATTCTTATCAATTGCCAACTGCTTTTGCTTTCACAGGGCCTAAAGAATTTGCTGCGCTCTGGAGTTGCCTTGGGCACTGGCGAGTGAGTCTCTTTTTCATTCTTCATTTATTCTCTACAGATTAAGAAAATTTGCAAATTGTTTACGCGGTTCAATTAGCTTTTGTGAATCAATCAATTTAGATTTCTAGAAGGTAGATGGGTAGAACATAATTGAGATTTTAAAAGATTCTTCTAAAATACTTAATGGTGTTTGTTCCTGTTAAAACCCCACATCAGACAAGGTATATATGGCCAAAGCACTCTTTATAAGGAATTGGCCAATCTTCTTCCCTTTTGGTAGCTTTTGGAGTTTAGTTAGGTTTAATTTATTCTGAACTTTTAATAAGGTAATAGAGATTATCCTGATTCTTATATGTGGCCAAGGTGAATCATTCCATTGTTATGCAGGGGTTCTCAAACATGAATATACTCACAGGATTTTTCTTTCAGCTCACATACTGTTACTGCAGCCAGCATTCTTCTAAAAACACATAAGCCTGTTCTATGTTATATACACTTTCCTTTCTGGGCTGTGTCAAATTTTGTTAAGAAGGAATCAATTGATGTGATATCACAAACATCTTGCATCTTAGCGGTCCAGTAATATGGAATTCTGGGCTTAATGCTATATGATCATCTATAGGCCATAGCTATTAGTAGCAGTTTTCATTTAATAACACACATTTTTTGAGTATTCCCTGTCCTCTTCATGTACATCCTGACTATAGTTCATATTTGATCCAATGTAAAATACTTTACATTATCACTAAACAATAGTGTCACATCATTACAATTTACAATAACCAAGTTTTTCCATTGTCTGTAAAAACTACTATTTTTTAAATGATTGCATTATATATTTCACTGACAGTATAAAAGTGGATCAAATTTAAATCCTACTACTTATTAACCTACCACCGTACCACGTCCATGTTGTGTAATGAGTCACAACTTATCTTTGCTGCAGTTAGTGATTAAGTGATTTGATGCTCTCTGCACCTTTTTCTTGGGTGAATTTTAACAGGAAGTTTAAAGTTTGTGTTTTGTAATAGAACTTCTTCTCATATGATTGCCTCTGAATTTGTACTTCACTTGTAGGGCATTTTTGAGAGGTACGATAAAGATAGGAGTGGGAAAATTGATCCATTGGAGCTAAGAGATGCTTTGTATGGTATTGGCTATGCTGTACCAGGCTCGATTCTACAACTTCTGCTTTCCAAGTATAGTAGTGATGGAAGTGGGAAGAGGGTTGAACTTGGTTTCGACAGTTTTGTCGAGTAAGACATCTTATCTTAATTTTATGCTCTTATTTATTTGAAGAGTAAACTTCCATTTCGTCCTTGAAAGATTTTAGGAGCATTAATTTAGCCTTTCAAAGATTATCACATCAATATGTCCTCAAGGTAATGCTTGGATATCTAATGGAGAGTAAAACAGAGTTGAATACAGAATGGAATAAAGTTATAATTCTATTGTTTGGATAGGGGAAAAAAGCCAGTTCCATCCCACATCTCCTTCCAAATTATAAGAGATAAAAAGTGGGGTATTGAATGGAATGAAATGCATTCCATATATTCCATTTTATTACATCTTATTTTAAATAATGTATACAATGGAACTAGAGTATTATGTCCTTTTATTTATCCCATATCATCCCTTTCTATCAATCTAAACATATATAAGTTTTTACATTAAATAGACAAGACTTACCGCTTACTGGGACTGACTAAATTGATGTCATGCAATGATAAAAAAATCATCATTTGGGGACCATATTGATGTCACTAGTATTTCAAGCACCAGATTAATATTATGAAATCTTTCAGACGAAATTGGGGTTTATTCTATTTGGAAATGTCCTTATATATCTCATGTTCTGTTCTTGGATGTATGCAGGTGTGGGATGATTATCAAGGTAAAACTCAACAAGCTTTTTTTTAAGCTATGGACGTGCCTCTTGTATCTTTATTTTTTCATTTGTGTTTCTTATTCTTCCCTTCCATTGATATATGCCAATTTACTTGCTCCATGGTTTTATTTCAAATATGTGTTTTGGGACAAAGTATCCTGTTACATTCATGAATGCCCAAGCATTTTGGAAAATCATTTGTTAATTTAACTTGATAGAAATTAGCATTATCACGGAATTCATGTTCTTATAACCATGTGCTACTCCTTACAGATACATGTTTGTTACCATGCCTAATTACTTGTTGCTCTTTCAGGGCCTGACTGACAAATTTAAGGAGAAGGACAGGCGTTATACTGGTTCGGCTACACTTTCATATGACGACTTTATGTCTATGGTCATTCCTTTCCTTGTATCTTACGATTGAGAAGTGATGCTCATCGAGATTTCTTAGTTTTTTGGTGCTGCATTCAATTGATTGTTTTATGAGTTTGGTTGGCAATAAATTTTTAAGGTGTAAAAATTTGTTATATTCAGTTTTGAAGCATTTCACATCATTTCCCATTGACAAAATATTAAATTTATTTAACCAACAATTATACCTATAAATAACTAAGGTGTTTGTGGCAAGAAAAGTGATTAAATATGAGTAGGTAAGTAGTCAATTGTTAGGAACAGTATTGATTTAAAAAGTTTGAAATTTGAGTAAAGTAGCAAATTGGTCCCTGATTTTTTAGGATCATACAATTTAGTATCTAAGAAATAGAAAATCCAAATATAGTCCCTTATTTCTTGTTTTTTCCGTCACAATAGTCTAACTGTGTGTTTCCCGTTAATTTTTTTACGACATGTCACGTTTAGTGACACTATGTCACACTGTTTGTCACTAAAGTATCCACTGTGGCACGAAAATGATGTGGTTTTGTCAAATTTATAGTTTGAAAGACTTTAACTCCAACCGATGTGTGTTTCCCTATTATCCCTATTTCTCTCTTCTCCCCCTTCTTCACGAAACATGATACGTCATAAAAAAAATTAACGGTTAAAAGGAAAAATTTGCAAGTGAAGAGAAAAAGGAAATTACAGAAAAAATTGATTTCATTAATCTGAAAAATGAAGCTACAAATTGTTCTATTTATACTGTAAACTATAGCCATATAGGAAAGGTAGAAAAAGAAAACCAAGCTTAACAAAAACGGTTATAGAGAAAACAAAAAAGGAATGTTGTTGAATATGATGAGTTGGCAGTGCATTAGTTACTTCCTTTAATTTTCAGTTCACAGTGTCTCCAATGTGGGACTAGTTTCTATTTAACCCCTCCCCCCCGCAAGCTAGGGGGCTGAAAATGCCAAGCACACCAAGCTTGAGAAGGAATGAAGAAAAAGCTTTAGGGAGTTGAGCCTTAGTGAATAAGTCAGTCAATTGATCATGAGAGGGAAGTGGAAGTACGCGCATGAGGCCGGACTGAAGCTTGTGGCGAACCAAATGACAATCTATTTCCAAGTGCTTAGTGCGTTCATGGAACACAGGATTTTGTTCGATATGAATGGCATTCCGGTTGTCTCAAAACAGGATGTGGGATTTAGATGAGGCAACATGAAGATCATGAAGAAGAAAATCTAACCATTGAAGTTCACATGTGATAGCCGCTAAGGCCCTGTATTCCACCTCAGTGAAAGAACGGGCAATGGTGGGTTATTTCTTGGATTTCCAACTGACCAAGGCATCACCAATGAAGAAGCAATATCTAGATATGGATCTGCGAGTATCTAAGCAACCTCCTCAATCAACATCAAAGAATCCCTGAATTTGGCAATGGGAGTTTCTAGGAAAAAACAAGCCAAGTCCTGGAGCCTTTTTGAGGTATATGAGTATACGAGTAGCAGCTTTAAAATGAGCTTGACTAGGAACATTTATGAATTGGCTAAATTGATGAGCTGCAAAAGTGAAATCTGGACGTGTGGCAGTAAGATAAAGAAGTCTACCAACCAAACGTCTATAGGAGGGTTCATCTTCATAAGCATGTCCTTGATGTTGAGACAAGTGAATTGCTGGATCAAGTGGTGTGGAAGCTGGCTTGCAATCCAGCATATCTGTGTCAATGAAAAGATCCAGACAATACTTCCTTCAAGATACAAAAATCCCAGCGGAAGAATGACTGAGTTCCAAGCCTAAAAAATATTTGAGAACGCCAAGATCCTTGATGCCAAAGGATGATTGCAACTGATCCTTAACAAAGTCTAAATCAATTAATGAATCTCCAAATAACAATACATCATCAACATAGATTAACAATCCAGTGAAAGAGGAAAGAGTGAATTTAAGGAAGAGAGTGTGATCTGCATGTGCTTATGTATAACCAAGGCCAAGAAGAAATCTAGACAACTTTTCGAACCCCTTTTTACTAGCTTGTTTCAAGCCATATAGAAACTTGACAAGCTTGCAAACCTTGTTGGAGCCTTGAATTTGCATTCCTTGTGGAACAGTCATGTATATTTATTCTTTTAAGTCCCTATGTAAAAAGGCATTGTTCACATCAAGTTGATGGAGATGGCAATTTTTAACAACTGCCAAGGCCAAAACAACTCTGATGGTGGTGATTTTGGCAACTGGGGAAAATATGTCTAAGTAATCCAAACCTTCAACCTGATTGTACCTTTTGGCAACCAACCTTTCCTTGTACCTCTCTATTGTGCCATATGCTTTTCTCTTAATTTTATAGACCCACTTGCTTCCAATAGGAACTACCCTAGGGGGTAAATCTACAAGAGTCCAGGTTCCATTAAGCTTAAGAGCTCATATTTCATCTTTCGTGGCTTGATTCCAGCAAGAAAATTTACTAGCCTAAGAGTAGGACCTAGGTTTTGTTTCAATTGAAAGAGTGGCAGTATAGGAAGCATTGGAAGGGAAAAGAGGTTGACATAAGAAATAAAAGACTCAATGCGATAGAATGTACCTTGATTAGTTTGTTGTGAGGTGATGGATGAATTACAATGATAATCCTTTAGGTAAGCTGGCTTTAATTTGTCTTGCTCTAGAGGATCTTTTGGGAAATAATGCTGTAGTGGAAATGATGGGCAAGGAAGTATTAGACTGTATGGGGTCAGACCGTATTGGGATGGTATCATCAGTGACCAAACGAGAATTGGTTTGACAAGGAGAGGTAGTGTTGTTGTTTTGGTTAAGTGAGAAGGGCATTGTGGTATGCACTGTGGTAAAATAATGTCGGTGAACTTTGTGGCACTTTGGAGGTAGGGAAAAAATGAATTCTTCAAATTATACATATCTAGAAAGATGCAACTGTTTTGAATGCAAATCATACAACAAATATCCTTTTGTACCAGGTTTATAACCCACAAATATACACGTCCTAGCTCTAGGTTCAATTTTTTTCTGTGTGAGGAAATGGTAGAGGAATAACACAAATAGCCAAAGACCTTTAAATGTGATATGATAGGAATTTTGTCATAGAGAAGTGAGGAGATTTTATATTCAATACTGAAGAAGGTATTCTATTCATTAAATGAACAGCATGAGCCGGTGCCAATCCCTAAAAACAAGTAGGCAAATTGCTTTGAAATAGTACGGCTCTAGCTATATTTAGAATGGTTTGGTGTCTTCTCTCCACCCTTCCATTTTGCTGAGGGCTTTCTATACATGTAGTCTGGTGTAAAATTCCTTCCCTTTTGATAAAAGGTTTTCAATAAAAACTCAATCCGATTATCTGTTTCAACAATTTTAATTTTCTTGTTAAATTGTCTTTCTACCATTGCTGAAAAGGATTGAAAAACTTGTTTAGTCTAACTTTTATGTTTGATGAAAATAACCCAAGTATATCTATTGTAGTCACCCACTATGGTTAGAAAATATTTATGTTTATTAATAGTAGACACACTATAAGGTCCCCAGAGATCCAAGTGTAAAAGATCAAAAGGTGCTTCAGCTTTATTAACACAAGATGACTTATGTCACATAAATGTTTTGTAGTACATTTGTGCATGAAAGGATACAACTCAGTTAACATGTTCATTCTAGAATTTGAAACATGGCCTAACCTAAAATGCCACAAAGCACTAACAGGGAAAGTGGTTTTTGATTTTAATCTGGAATGCACTTGGTTCACAGCTGCTAAAGGTTTATTTGATGATTCTTTGAAGTAATATAATCCATCCACCACTTCAGTAAAACCAATCATCCTCAAATGTGAGATCCTGTATTAGGCAAACATTGGGCAAAATGATGATTACACAATTCAGGGAAGTGGTCAATTTAGACAAGGAAATTAAGTTTAATGAAAACCCAGGCAGATACAAAACCTGAGTGAGTGTAAGACGTTCATCTAGGAAAACCTTTCCTGAATGTGTGGCTATCACTGAGTTGCCATTTGGCAATAGAACAGTTACAGAACATGTTTTTAAAGGCTCTAAACAGGTAAACAAAGATTTATTTGAACATATGTGATCTGTGGCACCTGAATCTAATATCCAGGTGCCATACTTTGATGTAAAGACATTAAGAACTAAAGTTTTACCTGTATCAATAGTATGAGTAGGAATAGAAGAAGAGGGGTGTGTTTGAGTTGTAGTGATAGCTGCAACCTGATTGTTCCCTAGGGTACTAGCTACATTTTTTGACTGTATCAAACTCATGAGAGCTTTATATTGCTCTGGAGTTATTTGTGAAAGATCATGTGCAGACTTGAAGCTTTCTGTTTCAACCTCACTGCCTTTTGTTGCATCAGATATCAAATTGTTGGTGCTATTGTAGCTTTTATTCTTGAAACTGCTAGGATATCCATGCTTCTTGTAGCAAGTTTCAATGGTATATCCAGTTTTCCTGCAAAACTGCAGACCTTATAGCTGCCCTTTCCAGAAATAAACCCTCCTCTTCATCTACCATAAGGCTTCTTTCCTTCAGCAGCATTAACAAATACTTATTCTCAATTTCATTGGTATTGACACTTCCAATTCTTCTCTCATGTTATAGAACCAGTGAGAGTCAGACTTTCAAAAGCTTCGATGCCTTTGCTGCTACTTCTAAATACATCAAGCTTTATGCAATAGTTGGCTCTACAGAACTCAAAATCCATGAAAGCACTAGGTTATTACACCTTTCCCATGCATCAAAGCTTGGATCAAATTGATCTGGCATCGACAAGCTTCCATTAACAAACCTAAACTTGTTTTTCGAAGCTAATGACCTTTTCAATAGCTCTTGACCAACTATGATAATTCTTTGCAGTGAGAAGAGGAGAAAACACAGACAAAGCAAGATTTTTATTTGGATGGATATAGTAAACACTGAGAGGATTGGAGGCTGGATCTGGTGGAGGAGGAACTCCTCCATTGTTGTTGAATGGGACCCCTTTGCCATGGAAGAAGAACTTTTGAACTTCTAGCTCATGATACCATAAAACGAAAAATTTGCAAGTGGAGAGAAAAGGAAATCACAGAAAAACTAATTTCATTAATCTGAAAAATGAAGCTACAAATTGTTCTATTTATACTGTAAACTATAGCCATATATGAAGGGCGGGAAAAGAAAACAATGCTTAACAGAAACAGTTACAGAGAAAACGAAAAAGGAATGCTATTGAATATGCTGAGTTGGCATTGTATTAGTTACTTACTTCAGTTTTCAGTTCCTAAGGTCTCCGATGTGGGACTAGTTTCTATTAACGAGAAACACACAGTTGGACTATAATGATAGGAAAAGCAAGAAGGTAAGGACTATATTGAACTTTTCTATTTTTTAGTGACTAAACTGCATGACCCTAAAAAATTCAGGGATCGATTTGCTAGTTTATTCTTTGATATTTAGTTAATAGAAATAATGTTAAGCGATATATATATAAAAGTCTGTGTGAACTTTTTTTTCTTTCTAAACATTATATAAGAGTCTACATAACCAAATAGTGGTTGGTCACAGTGGAAGTGAATTGTGATCCGGACTTTTTTTCTTTCTAAACATTATTTTTAATTGTTAAAAATAGAAAAATTAAAAATTCTGTTTGTGTGCATATTTTCTTATTAATTATTTTGGAATTTATCAAATTTAAAAACCAGAAAATAGAAACAGCTTCAATTTTCGTTTTTGAAATTCAAGAGGCATTAAAAATGATAATATATTCTTTTAACAAAATTGTGGCCTACGTTGCTCTATTGACGTGTGTGTTTGATTTGCATTTTTTTTTTAAAAAAATCTTAACTATAGTTTAGACAACTTATCTCTTATAATTTATGTTTAAAGTTTAAACCTTAATTTGGGAATTCAAATGAAAAACTGAACACACTAAGTTGAGCACTCAATTTAATTATTAGTGAGAAAGAATAAATATCTATGTAAAGATTTCCTTCCCTATGGACACGAAATAACTTTATATGTCAATTCGGGTTGAAGTTCGATTTGTGAAGTAGTAATTGCTAGTATATATCTGTCAAGAATAATCTGTACATCACTCACCAAGGATTCTCCCATCAGAACCTTTCTTTTGAATTTGTTATCCTGGATTTGACCCCATCCACAAATGTGAGTGAAATACTACATGAAAGTGTGCTTCTAGGAGCTTCGTGACGTTTGAGTGTTTCTTTCCTATATCAAATATCAACAAATAACTCCATATAGTAATACGAATGAGTGGTTGGTTCAGAATATGCCTGATTTTTTAAAAAAAATATCCAAGTTTAAGTTTTTCTTATTAGTCTCATTATAGTGTTGATATTAAAAGATAATCTTATTGCAAATGTTCCCGATTTAGTTAAGATTATCTTTTAAATCCCATAGAAAATACGTACTCTAACCAAACAAATGACAGCATATGCTAGCGTACGTACACAGAATTCAGTTAAAAAGCTCGTGCAAACCATCTTCTCTAGCCATTCACCAATTATAAATATCTCATTAATAGAATATTGGGTAAAATATATTTTTCGTAATTTTGATCAACTTTGGTATTTGTTTCTGATTTTTAAAATATTTGTTTTATATCCTACACTTTTAAAACACCTTAATAATAGTCCATTACGTACGTTGATTAGTTTTGTTATTATTGAGTCTCATTTAATGCATGTGAATGTTGAGTATAATATTTATTAAGTAATTGAATTTAATAACAATTTTATAGAGTTAATTAACATCGTGGACTATTATTGCAGTGTTTTGAAAGTATAAGAATATAAAATAAAGAGAAATGCTAGAAACACACTCTTTTGAACACTCTCTCAAACACACTCCGTGTGATTGGTTAAAATTCACATGGGTCCCACCACTTGGGAGTGGGACCCACGAATTTGGTGGGACCCATATGAATTTTAACCAATCACATGGAGTGTGTTTGAGAGAGTGTTCAAAAGAATGTGTTGCTAGCACTCCTCTAAAATAAAAGTTTTAAAAGTTAGGAAAAAAATACAGGATGAAAAACATATTTTAGCCTAGAATATTTCATTACTTGTATATAATAAGGATTGTTTCGGATTTCATTGTAGAATTTAAAAAATAAATCCGAAGACAGAACCTTGATTGTATGACAGCATGTCATATATGCTTATGCTTATAGGGGTGTGGGGACAAAATTAAATGGTTGTCAGCAACAAAATTTTATTGATGTCCAATAGTATAAATTGTTGGTAGCATTTGATTCTACAGTTTAGCCATCAATGATCTAGAGTTGTATCTTAAATTGAATAATAACTATATGCCCAAGACAGATAGACTTGGAAAACTAATATGGATTTTTTAAATATATATTTGACTTGACTTTTGAATTCAATTATTCGATTTGCACATATGAATTGAAATAATCTATTCCAGAGTTGCCATTTTGGCACTGAAATCTGGATAAATCTGGTTTTAGATTTGTAAATTCTATATTCTCAGTTATATATTTAAATGGATTGCATTGTGTAATACTTTAAAATATGTTTAGACGTTTTTAAAAATTTATAATTTTACAAGGATTTAATTGAAAAGGAAAAATTTTATGAGGATTTATTTATCCCTTAATTTGGTCAAATAAATATTAATATGGGGATGAGATGGATCCTCGTATTGGGTTCTTTTAAATGTGTTCTTGAGTGACTTTAGCATGTGGGTAGGAGACTAGAGTAGAAGAAGGAGAGGTAGAAGAAACTTGTATATTTAATAAATATGCATGAGTACATTACAAACGTATATTCAAGAAAATAAATTATAGAAAGCATAAAGAGTACAAAAATGAAAATGGAGGTCTGCAGTCCCTACTTGCTCTTGCAACTGGTTGCCTTGGTCTCAAGATGGACGTTGTGACTTCTTTGTGCTTGAGTATTCAGTTAGCCGATCAGGTGCATTTGCCCTCATCCTATTTATAGGCTTCATTTAAAACTGCTTTAAGATAACCGCCTCCAACTGTTTGTGGATTTTTCACCTTTGCTTAAACTCCCACACATCTCACGTCTCTCATTTTGAAAAGAACTACTCATAACTGCTGTTTGACATGGACAAATTTCTGACTCTCATCCTCAAACACTAGCCTTGGTTACTCTTAAACTCCCACATTTCTTCGAACCTTGAAGTCTCGACCTAGATTAGGGGTTACTCTTGGTTACTCGAGCCATTAATCTTTAACCAAAGCTTGATGCCCACATGTTTTAGGCCTAGACCCGACTTCGAGTGACAAAGGTAGCCTCAAAACCTCACTCTGATCATGACTCTGATGAAGACTTATCCAAGAATATGATTTTATTCTAATTTGACTAAAACTAAAATCCACTTATTTTAGAGGATCAAAATAATATTTTACCTTATCTTTTAAAAAGAAAACTAATATGATTGAAAAACATAATTTTTTTTTGGAAAATATGATTGAATAGCATCATTAAAACATCTTAAATTTGATTTTTTTTTTTTCTGTATAGGTCATTGTAAAATTCTACTCTGCGCCTTGATTTTAAGAAGTGGCAACCACCTCTTTCCTCAACTTCATTTAACATTTTTTTTTTAAAAAAAATACTAATTTTAAAATGCAAACAATGACACAATTCGAATTGTCTAGTTGCACATTGAATAGAAAACGTAATTGGATTGAGTTTTGGTTACATTGAATCTTGGTATTTTCCTCTTCCTTGAAACAATCTACTTTGATTTGAATGGAAATGAAGGACAAATCATACCATTGGGTTCGGCACTACTTTAGTTGATATACAGCAAAGCAGCATACCAATCTAAA
This sequence comes from Sesbania bispinosa, assembly GCA_026901365.1. Lineage (NCBI taxonomy): Eukaryota > Viridiplantae > Streptophyta > Magnoliopsida > Fabales > Fabaceae > Sesbania > Sesbania bispinosa. Next base: position 935,909 of record QLOH01000392.1, read on the forward strand.
TAGTAATGACCAATCTACTTTAATTTCTTCGTTCAAAATTTCTCCTATGCTTCCCATTCCCCCAACATGTGGTAACATCTTTCTCCAACACAAGTATAATCAAAGTTCTAGGAAACATGTTTTTACGTTAGAATTTTAACTTACGAAATCTTTGTCTGGAACAGTGAAATCCCTAAAGTGAAGTTTATTTTTTCATTTATTGAAGCTATCATCATACCTTAATCTTAACTCAAGGTCTAGAGCTCCACAAATCCACCCATTGATGACAACCACATTAAGTTGGAGCAATCATCCAAGTAGCTGGTAAGCTTTCATTTTCTTACGCGGACCATTCAATTTTCCTTTTCTCTTTTTTGATCAATGTGGGCCATTCAATTTCTTATCGATATCATTGGTATTACTTTTGTTGGTTTTTGTGTTTTTCTTCCAAAAGCCCACAACTATTGTAGGTGCGGAGGTCCACCATCTGAACAATGCTTCCACGCAAAAGAACATCCCAAAATAGCAAGCAAAGCGTGCACAAAAATTTAAAGTAATTTCTTTTGAGTTGTATTATAATTTCCTCATATTTCTGCAATGTAAGCAAACATAAAAATATTTAAGAAATAGCTCCTTCCAATCTGAACATATGCTATCTCATATGTCTTTAACCTCTTTATTTATATTTTTTTGACTTCTGATATTGATATTTGATCGTGGTTGCAGGTTGCTTGCACGGCTATTAATCTTATCTTCACTTATCTCAACTATTCTGTTCTTAATTTCATATAAAATTATAAAATAATTATTATACTAACTTGCATCAACAACGGGAGATATATATATTTGTATATATGTATACAAAACGAATAAGCAATATCAATTTAACTGGTAATCAAGTTTTTTCAATGTAAAATTGCTGACAATACTAAACACACACACAACAAAAAGGAAGATCCTAATAAGTTACTCAAAACCGAACATTTTCTTTTGCATGTACAGTAATTCCTTTTTTCTTCCTGTCTAAAAAAGAAAATCTACTTTCTATATATCAACTTTCTGTCAAAAAAATCACTGTACTCCATAATACATATCCATTTTTCAAGCTATACCTTTGATTATTGCTAAATTGTGAAATCAATAATTATAAGAATTGTTTTAGCTACTAGATTTCTCTACGTTACACGAACTATGTCTTGAACAATTGCTCCATGGATGCATGTGTGCTGGATTCGCCTTCAAAATAAGAGAAGAAAATATATGTGCTGCTTTTGTGTCCCTGCAAAGATGCATCAATATTAAGTCAATAACATGCACGCAACTTTCCCTAAAAATTAATTCCTAAAAAATTGTCAAAAGTGGAAGAATTTTTTTATGCAATATTCCCAGTACATTTTATTTCACCGTTTATGTTTATTTTAGAAAAAAATAGTTTAATAATTTATATCACTTTTCTATGGCCCATTACCAGTAGTGGATATACCTATTAAATGACACATATGTCATCAGGTTCAACGTCCCATGGTTTCTGGATTTGCATTAAATTTTTCATCAATCGATTTTATTCCATTCTTCTTTTGATAAGAATTTATGAAGCTGTTGATCTTAGCTATGTTAATAAAATAATTTGTGATTGCTAAATCTACTTAAACGGGGGACCAGAACAAGCTATTCTGACAAAAAATTTGTGGTGGTGCTTTTTCCCTCAGTTAAAACAGTATAAAAGTAACGCAATAATATTTGCTTGTGTTTCCGAATATGGAAATATCAAAAAGTGAAGTATCTTTAATCAATTAATGCACCAAAAGGCCAGGCATGGAAGCAGCTAGCAATCACTATTTGAGCTTTAAAATTTTAGGTGGTTGTGTCTATCTGTCAATATCATCCCGTTTTGGATCATGCTGATGTAAGAATTCTCATAAATAAAATAATCCCAAAGGCTAGAGACAATGTCTAATTTGGTTTTTCTAATAGCCGTCTCCAGCCCACTTTTTGTGACTCTCATAATGTGGAATCTTCCACATGGACATGATTTTCTTCCAACAAAGAAGCACGATTAAAATTCTAAATCAGGTTCCTAGTTTGAAAGTTCTCTCCATTCAGATGCTCACAACTGCACCCAGCTTATCAGGTTTTCTAAGTTGCATATGATACACAACAAAGCCATATAGTGTAACACGTTTTTTGACCTTGGAACAGTTCACACAAAGGAAAATTCTTATCCTATAAGCACAAGTTATCACTCACAGGTGGAGGTATTATGATAGAATTTCCTTATTATTTACTGAACAGTTTAATAAACCTCTTTTTGTAACCAATCACTCCACAGTCCACACTGTGGTAAATTGGTTCTGATTTGAACATTAGACATGACTCACATGAGAAATTTGATGCACAGCACAGCATAGAACAACTACTCCAAGCATGATTCAACAATAGTTCATCTGGGGATACAGGGGGGAAATAGTGGAAAAAGGGAAGCCACCTATGAGATAAGGTTCACAACCATAGACAAAATTCATGGGGTTTGGTTATCTGGCAGGAGGGATCCTGAAGGCTTCTTTTTCCATCTGATATAACCGAATTTGGACTTTTGTATAGCTGAAGACAAGAAGAATTTTATTCACGGGTGAGATGCACATGCATGATTGCAAGTGGGAGATAAGAAAGATGGAGACCCATCACCATATCTTTAGTAATAAATTAATCCTATTAATAATAATGAGAAAAGGAAAGTTTTCTGGGGATGGTTGTTGCGGGCAAGAGAGTCCACTTGGTGCATGCACGAACACAAATTGGACAACAGCATTTGACAGGTTCTGCTTAAAGAGATACCATTTAGGCAGAGCTTTTACACCGTATGGTTCCAAAACTTTCCCATCATATCATTTTTCAGACTATTGTATATGGTATAGTACTGTTGGAAAGTCAAAGAATAACATGAAGGAATCAAAAACGCTTTTGAACTTTTTCACAGACTTCCCATTTATTATGCCTACTATGATCATTGCTAATTTTCTATGATATGGTAAACTTGATTCAAAGAAGTTCAGTGTGACCTATGAATAGAAAAGCAGAATAATTTTAGGTAGCCCAACAAATACTGAAATCTTAATGGGAAAAGATATCAACACTTGAAATAAATAATCAGGGAAGAAATTAAAATTTTACTCACCTTCAACAACTTCCTCTGCCAAAAGAATGATGTATAGGAATTTCTTCATTTCTTTTTTTAACTCATCTCAATCTTGAAAGCTCCCAAGCAAACACCAAGCATGTAAGTATGTAGACTAGAAAATTGATGGACAAAGCCTGCAGATTAACAGCACCGGGGGCATTAAATACATCAATAATTACTCAATCAGATTATAATCCACCCTAGACAAATGTTAAGAACAAAAGGTAATGAAACTTTTCATAGTTAAAGTAATTGTTGAATTACTAATGAGTCTACTTACATTGGATTTGGATTCTATAACCATTTCTGGGAGATAACCCTGCAATCCAATGTTATAAACTGGGGTGCCATCAGGATAATAAAGACCATAATTTCTCTCTGATGCTGGACCAGGCTTCAAATCCTCATTAAAAAGTGCAAAGACATAAATATCAATTGGGACGGATGGTTTTGCAGGAGTGCCTTGCTTCATCTCTATCCTCTTCAACAAATTACTATTATATATTTCTGCATTTTGTGGTGTAGCTCCAACCTCATCAGGGTCACCTTTAGAAGGCCAACCAGTCTCTGAAATCCTGACTTCAATATCAGTATGCCCCAAAGCTTTGATAGCAGCATAGACAGCATCAATTTGAGCATACAACATGTTATCATAATGCAAATTAGTATTTGGATCAGTGGACCCTGAATTTGGCTGGAAAAGCACATAGTTCAAAGAGATTTGATCTGGGTTGTCCTTGTATGCAAAAAATGGATATGCATTGATGAGGAAAGGTGATTTGATTTGAGCATGAAAGTTAAGAAGCGGTTGGATGTATTGTATCAGATCTTGCCTGAAAACCCCAGATGAAGGTGGGAAGGAATTGGCTAAAATGTTGAAAGAATGAGCAGTTGTAACAGTAACTTGTTGAGCTAATCCAAGATTAACAAGGGCATTATACACAGTTTGCATTGCAGGGAGAAGGTTTATCATGGATTGAGTATCATTGTTATTGAAGACCTCATTTCCTACAGTAATACAAGTTATTTTAGTCTGTGAAATGTAAGGTTGAACATGCTGTTGAACCCAGCTCTGAGCCTTAGCAGGATCTCTCATACTCTGCAAGTACTCATTTCCAAGCCCTATAATGAATTCAACATTTGAATTGGAGAATGCAGATAGAACATTAGGATCAGCATCATAGAGTTTGATTCTGCTCACATTCAGAGAATTTATAAGAACAGCCACACGAGAAGGTGAAGGAAGATTGTTGGCTATCTGTCCATAGTTGATTCCAAAATTAAAGCCACGGGTTTGCACAAACAAATCTGAAAAATCAAAACAAAACAAAAAAAGATTGAAATGTCATCAGAATATTTCTTAATTTACAACTATCAAGATGATTTCATTTCATTTCAGTCAAAAACAACCATTCTAAAAACGCAAGCCCTAAGAGTTCTAAAATTAAACAACATAATTCAAAATTCTAATAGAAAAGGGAAAAGGCTTTGAAGTTGAATGTAAGAGAGTCACTCACAAACTCTAGAAAACTGTGAACACAGAGAAATCAATTCAAAATTCAAACCTAATTGATATATGATATGGAGATTGGAGAATAGATACTCTCAATCCAATTGACAAAAAATCAGAAAGCTAAAATTAATGGCTGATTTGATTTGATTCCTCTGAGAGAGCATACATTATGACCTCTCTCTTTCATTCCATGAAGGAAGCTAAAAGGAATAGTATTCTGTTTGCAACTCAAGTAGGCTAGAATGTTCCATTACCGAGAAAGAAAAAAGAATGAACAGAATAAGATTTCTAACTGGACAACACTATAGCTGTTTTTTTTGTTTTCTAAATTGTAATTCATTCACTTTGTGTGGAAATGCGGAATTAGAGAACGAACCCGAAATAGTGAGAAGCAGCAATAGCAGGAATGAAGAGGTTGCCATTACTGATCTCGACTTGGCCATAACTGCCAACGACGCTGAGAAATTAAAACTAAAGTTGGCCACATAGCAGAGCCTTATCGTATATATAAAAACAGAGTTGCTCTGTTTTATGTGTGAAACTCGGCTCTGCTATTTGGTTTTTCTCTAATTATTTTATTTATTCTTGTCATTATTATATATCCACCACTTAGTTTACACGTAGGATACTCTTACCAGTTACCCTTGTATTATTCTCTGCCAATTCACCGACATAGTGAGCTTTTAATTTTTTTGTTTAACACAATAATCTTTTATAAATGGCAATTATAGTGGAAGAGAGATTGGTAACGAGTGTGGTTCTCGAATTCAATCCATGCTAAACACACTCTTAAGAGAGGTGAGAAGCCTTAAACTAAGCCGATTACCCTGGTAATGGGTTATACCTATTGTTAACCCCAAATTATACTCGAGTGGAGAACATTCATGAGTAGAATTATCTTTTTCAGGTGTTTTTTTTTCGATTCACAAGATTCAAACCTAAAATTTTACTTGAGGTAAATACAAATATACCACTTGAATCAATCCCCTAATTATAACGGGCCTTTATTGTATTACATAAAGTTTACTTTAGTATTATATGGTGATAAACAGGCGTTTTTAACACAGTACATGTAATTGAATGAGAAATTTAAATTTGAACTTAATAATTTTTCAACGTGAATTCAAACATAAACTACGAGAGTCATTACGGGAGTCACTACCTTGTATTGATATTTACAAATTACAATGACCCTTCTATTTATGGAAAGTTTCATGAGAACTAGCATCGGTGGGTGAAACAAAAAAATAAATACCTTTTTATTTGCTTTCTTATTTCATTACTGTCTCCATTTTGCTTTAATGGCTTATATTCCTTTTTTTAATTACTTTTATCCTTTTTTTTTGGATTATATGAGTATTCAATTCACCACAACCGAAACAATAAAGGGAGTGAATTAAAAGGATATTAACATGTTGCCATCCCATCCTAACCTTTTTTTCTTCATTATGTCATCTTATCCATCTCATTTATGACTAATACTAAAGTAAAATGAGGAGGGTTCAACTTACACCGGCGCAAGTTACACCAAGTCTTACACTGTCGAATAACTTTTTAACAGATCATCGTATTAAGTAATCTACCGTTGGATTGAAAGTTACTATCATATAGATCATACATATAAAATTTTACATTAATCTGAAATTATTTGATATGTCATTGAGATGTCTCAAAATTAACGTCATATATACATTTGAAATTTATGAAAAAAAGGACCATTTGATTATCGGTTTATTAGTGTCCAAATTTTATGAAATTTTACACAGATGATCAAGATGATAAATAAACATAATACAACGGTTTGGATTAATAAAAATCACATTCGATCTACAGTTATTAGCGGTGTAAGACTCAATGTAACTTACACTGGTGTAAGTTGAACCCTCCTCAAGTAAAATAGTATTTACATATATTTTTTTATTTAAATAAATTTTTAGTCCCTAAAAATACAGTGAAATTTAATTTTAGTATCCATTTATTTATTTTTAATCTATTTTTGGTTCTCTATTTTTTTGAAACCGCATAATTTAGTATCCATTGTTAGTTATATTTCATTAAGTGATAACATAACGATATTTCTTGTTGATTTTTATATGGATTTCCCTTCAAATTTACATATAGAATTCAAAATTTATAGAAAATTGCATTCAGATTCTAAAATTTATAGAAATTTTTTATGAATTTTTCTACAGTAAAATATAAAAATTTCACAACGCATTTTTATATAAAAAAAAATTGTGGTTATTTTTGAAAATTTACTATGGTTGATTTTAATAGAAAAATCTAAAGAAAATTCCTATGAGGGACGCTTTTAAAGTTATTTTACAAAATTTATTCAATTGATGATCTATCTAAATATTATTTTAATAGTCAATTTTTTTTTGTTAACATTACACTATAAAATTAATGTTATTTTAATCTCTCTAGTTTGGACTATATGTAATTTTAGTCACTCAAGTATTTTCGAGTAAATTCATTTCTCTACTTTCAAAATTAAGCAAATTTCATCTCTTTATCAATCGTCTTCCTATTTTAATACACTCAATTATCACTTTTCTATCTAACATCTCCCACATTCATTTGAATCTTATTAAGTTCAAAACTCATCGATCACAATATCAAATTACCTAAATCCAAAAATTTTCCTCTTTAATCTTCATTTTATATCCTACAAGAATCTTTAAATTCTATTAAAATTTTATTAAAATTTTTACTTGTAAATCTTTAAATTATTTACATATCTCAAATCTATCATGAATTACCAAATATTTGAATTAAAAATTAGAATTGAAGGTTTTAGACATAAGACAATTGATTGGGGGCTAAATTACTTAATTTTAAAATTCTGAAAGACTTAATTAACTAAAAAAACTTAAATAACTCTAAAATTACACATATTCTAAATTAGAGGATCAAACTTTAATTAAGCCTATAATATATATATTTTTGCATTTATTTTAGCTCCATCAAATATTTCTTTCAAGTTACATCACTGTGCATAGGTCTATGGACAGGTTTTAATTTTATAAACTTTATATAAGATCTAAATTTTTTTAAAACAGTTTATTTAATTAACTATATAATTAGAACAACAATGTCGCCGACCTATTAATTACTTTTAAAAAGTCCGCATACAGTGTAGGTTTAGGATATTTTATAACTGACTTTAATTTTTGGGAAGCTATTTAATTATTTATTTATAATAACCAAAAGTTAATAGAAAAATGCCTATTTTGTTTTTTTCCTGGACGTCAGAACAGTGATACTAGCTTTAAAAAGTGAAAATAAAAATATAGATAAGATCATATAATAATTTTCTCTCTATAATCTATTCATCACATTATACCTTTTACATCTTTTCTCTTTATAATCTATTCATCACATATACCTATTTGACTTTCTTTATTTTTGTTGTAGTGTTGTGTGGATATATAAATTAAATATCATTTCTCATACAAATATAGGATGGAGAGAGGTAGGTTGAGTCTAAAAAAAGTCGGCATGGTAACAGCTTATGAATTTGATTGAATCAGAAAAAGAATTACTACTTTATTATAGTAATAGTAATATCAAAACATTGAAAATGAAAAGTAAAACGCGTATGAGAATCTCAGTATATCGCCCACGTGTTAAGCACCGCCTGTTTATAAGGACGCGGACCTCAGCATTGGCACGTGCTTGCGTCTGAAAATCGTTTTACGCACTACCCATAACTTGTCTGAAAATTGACCTTCCTTGCTTCCAATTTCGCATTCAACAGCACTACGTACGCAAACACCTTATTACCTACATTAATGACATGATAAATTTATATAATTAAATCATACAATAATTGGTAATATAATAATATATTTTTCTCTCTATTTCTTTTCTACTTTGTTTGGTTTATTCAGAGATTAGAAAAGAAAAAAATTGGTGTGAATTTGGATAGAAATAAATGTTGTTTTGTTTGAAAGACATAGAAAAGAGATAAAGTAGAAATTAATTTAAAGAGTTGTTTGGTTATGTAAAAATAGAGGAGATAATTTATGGGAGAATGTGAAATGAAGGGGTAATAGTATAAAGTGATAAACGCACCCCCATTCTCTCTTCACACGGGAGATTGCAATTTAGGTGGGTCCCACATATTTTCTTACCTCCCTGACCTCTCTTTTGTTAAATTAAACCATGTGGAGGAAATAAATCAACACAATCTCTCTCTCTCGCCCCCTTGCAAACATCGTCAATAACAAACAGACGTGTCATCATATTATTTATCACATCTCACATTTCTCTTTTTTCTCTCTTGATTGTATGTTGTAATGTTTTATGAATATGAATTCTCTATTGGATTTGCATTTGCATTTGCTCATAGAATAAAAACCATTTTTTCAGTCAATCATTGTACTTTATATTTAAGTATGATGGAAATAGAAAAAGGAAAAATCGGATGGGAGAAAAGAAAAGGTATTGATCTATCCAAGATGATAGTATGAAAGAAGTTGTTTCGTGTGACGGTGGAAGTTCTTCCATCGTGCCACTGAATGAGGCAGCTCTCAGGTATTGGAGGAATACATGTAAAGATATTTTGATCTCTAATTAAGTTAGTTGGTGAGTAAAATTGTATTAACGAGAAGAACACTTACACGATATGCATGTAGGGGTAAGGAATGTGTTTTCTGATCTTGTATGTAACACTTCTCTGAATTACATTAACAATAGTGAAGGTAGGGAAGGATCCACATTATGTTTTTTAACTTCACTTAATGCTATATATAATAAACAAATAATAAATATATAATTTTTAATTCTATAAATTTATGGGTGTAGTGTCCCACAACTTAATTTCCTGGGTTCGTCACTGAGTGAAGGTGAAGATTCTCCCAATAATCTTGTTAGGCTAGAGTATAGGTCTAGACATGAGCGAATAGCTTATAATCAATGATAAATACAAATCATACACATTAATCATCCCTCAAATTTAACCTTTTAATACATATTTTATGCTTAATTAACAAGTCATAAGCATATTATGCCAATTCAGGTTCATATTGGGTTTAATTACTTTTCCAGCATTACATTGTTTTCGTATTTCAAGCATAACTTGAGTTCTAGACATCTAGAAATTATGTACTTTATATTGTAGGAAAGATAAAGAAAGCCCTACAACTTTGATGAAGAACACAAAAGCTAAATGGGATGGCTACTGGGTCAAAATGGGCTTGGAAGACGGAATAGTCAGCATGACATGAGAACCTGACCAGCACTCAATGTTTGGGCCATAACTTGGGCTAGAAAACTCGTTTTGAGCTCAACTAAACGACATTTGAAAGCTAAGATCCAGGGCTTGATTTCATCTGACAACAACTTTCTTGGATTCTGCCAGATTGAGGATGAAATGCTCGGTGCAAGTGGGAGACAAGTTGGTGAATGATAGTTAGAGTAGGTGAATAATTCAAAGTAATGGATAAATGCATTAGGTAATTAATCAATAAGTCCATTTGTGGACAAAACATGCTTAATCATGACTGAGTGGTCATATTTGGAATGACATCTTTCCCCTTCTATAAATAAGAGGGCTTGCTAGGGAGAAGATCATCCAAGTTGTAGTAGAAATTACTAGAGTTTCATTTACTTTTGTTCATTTTTTGTGTAAAGTCTTCATGGAAGGCTAAGTTTGTATTCTATTCAAGGAGTCAAGCTTATTTTCATCTTGGTTTAGAGGATTGATCTTCATTTACATGCTCATTGAATTACATCTTCCTTGCTTTTCTACTCCACTTACTTCAATTTCATATTTCTTTTATCAAACTTGATTGGTTAACATGTTTTGGTTATGAAATTTGTTATTGATGTATGTTGTACTCTTAATTGATTAATCATCATACAGTGATTAAAAACATAGTAAGTAATTGAATTGAAGGTGTTCATTTAATTTTTACTTCAATTGAGTTTTGATTATAAATTGATTTGGATCTAACATAAGATTTGATGCTTATTTGATCTGTTAATCTTAATCAATTGAATTCTGGAAATTATTTTAGTAGCGAATCCGGGGATCATTGTAGGGGTTCCACATGATTTTAAGTTGATAGATTTAATCTCTTGAATGCATGTTATTTATAACCAATGATTAACCATGAAAATAACCTATGAATTCCTTGGATTGATATTGTCTTGAATTGATTCAACATTTGCTTTTAACTTGATCTTATTTTTTTCAATTTATTCCAATCATCAAACCGCCATAAAAAAGGATTAATTTGAGTGAATCTTCAAGGTTGGACCCGGTTTGTACGTACCATTCTACTACAAGTAGTTTGCAGATCGAGAATTATAATTATAATTTGTGCAGATTCGACAACCGTCAATCAGTTGATAGCTTTTTGCTCAAGATGCAAACAAGACCTGATTTGAATTTGGATCCCACCTTGGACGACTTCTACTAAGTGAGTACCCATAATTTGTTTTTAAAGAAAATTGAGTGACAAATTATGAGGGGGCATAAAATAACTGACTTTTTTTTATAGTTTTGATTATGAAAGAATAACAAAGATTGAAAAAAAAATCATGGAGGTGGGAAAAGTTACTACACAAAAAATGCAATTAACAAAATCTTAGTTCTTCTTTTCCTATTTGAGTTTTTTGGTTTGTTTATGCATGGGTACTATCAATAATTACAACAGTGTAATGAATAATTTGATTCATTACATCTAGGGATGGTATGGTAATTTGATTCATGTATCATTTACTTTTTTTTTCTCACTTTTTACATAACCAAATAAGCATGCATGAAGAAATTTAATTCTTCTCTATCCATTTCCTCTCAATCCAAATAACATATAAAATCTACTCATTTTTTGTATATTTCTCTTCACTGTATTTTCCTTCTTTATATTTTGTCCTCCCATTTTCTCTATAATCCAACCAAAGTGTTTTTCATAATAAGAAGAATATACTTCCTTTTTCCTTAATTTGTTGAAGGCTAAAAATAAGGTGGAAAGAAAACTTTGGTGGGATTCATAGCTAATTTTTTCTTCTTTAACACTCTGTTTGGTATGCAAAGAGAATAAAATACTATAAATGAGAAAGAAGTAGAAAATATAGTAGTTCTATTGGTTGAGATGCACCTATATATATAGGTAGTCTGAGATATAAGTTCAGAGAAAAGAGTGGTTGTTGCACGATGGTGGTTGCTCTGAATAATGTATCCGGTGGTGGAGATATGGGGACCTACAAGAAAACACTCCAACATCCAAGTCAAAAAGAGGAATTTAGATGGAGTGTATATATGGAAGAAGTTAGCGTACATGGCACTCCAAAGGGGGTTTATAAGAAATTCAGGTAATGTAGTAGGGAGAAAGTGTCTTGAGTGACATTAGCGATATATGGTTATGATTAGACCTTGTCACCATCAAGTTTTAAAGTGCCTACTCCTTGTAATCAGCCACCTAATCCGGTTACTTGTGTCAGTAATCAAGCCACTCGTCCCAAGCTGATGGGAGGTGCATTAAATGCTTAGGATCCCCTAGCTTAGGCTTAGGTAGGTGGTGGGTTCAGACGTCCATAGGTCCGGGGTTAGGTCGTTTGTCCAATGTCTGCTAGAGTTTGGCATATTAATTTATAGCAGCTTCCCGATGTGTGACCGAGGGGGGGGGGGGTTAGGAGAGTGGTTTGAGGTGGTTTTCCATCGTCAGTGCCACAAATGGTGGTGGCCAAGTGTGGAGTCCCAACTAGGGCGAGGCCAATCTCAACCTGATCCGAATAATTTTGTATTTATTAAAATATAGAAAGAAAATAAAGAAAAGTAAAAAAATATCTCTTGTTCTTTATTTGGGTAGAACATATTTAGAAAGAAATAGTTGTATTTAGATGAAAATATCCTAAACATTTAATGTAAGGAAAATGTGTAGATTTTAGACATTTAAATACACATTTTTTCTTTTCACTTTCTATTTAAGTAAGTAGCATAACAAAGTTTTTCTTTAGTTCTTTTTCTCCTTGTGCAAAGAAATAGAAATTCACTCTATTTTTTACTCATATTTTTCTTTTCATTTTCTTTCTTTATTTAATTTCTATGTCTTTTTTATTTTCTTTGACACAAAGTAAGTACTACCTATAAATAAGTTCTTTCTTTTTTTCTCACTAATGTACCCATCATTTGTTTGTGAAGAAAATTGAGTAATGAATTATAAAAGAGAAGGAAAATGAATAAAACATATACTTTTAATAGTTAATTTGATTATGCGAAGAAAATAGATAAGATAGAGAAAGATATCCATAGACTCAACCCAAAATGTTTTCTAATCTCTTGAGGTGTGAAAATTTATTACAAATTAAATCTAATAATAAATCTCAATTTTATCCAATGTTTTAAAACCTAGCCAGTCAGCAAATAATGGTTGGTCGCAGTGGAAGTGGACTGTGACCCCAGACAGACTTTACCTGCAAGGTCAAAGACTCGAATGATGGAGTGTTGTTACTTGGGAAGGATAACTCAGATCGGTCATCAACTCTGATCAATTAGGGTACTAAATTAGTGAATCAGTGGTCGAATCAATAATTCATTGGTTGAAGGGTGAAAAAGAAAAATATTAGTGAGATCCCAACTATTTTTTTCTCCTTAGCACTTTCTTTGTTATATAAAAGAAGATAAAATAATAAAAAAAAGTAAAAAATGTAATGGTTATTTGTTTGAATAGAACAAAAATTAAAATAAGTAAAACTTTTCTGTCTTCTTAATTATTTGTTTGATTAGAAAATGAGTACAAAGGCAAATTTGTTTTGAATATTATAAAAGCATCCCAACTCTTTAATTTAAGGACACAAAAAGTGTTAATTAATACACAATTTTTTTTCTCTTTGTAAAAGTAGAGAATAGGATTGCTGAATTGCTTGAGGAAAATACCTCACCAGCTGCATATTTATATACATGATTTACACTCACTAATAAAGGAAACATAGGAAATCTAATCTGTACAAAATAAGGAAACATAGACCTCTACAGAAATAAGGAAATACAGCTATACAAATCAACACTAATGTAGTTCCTAGTTCCTTAATACATTTATTCTATTCTAATTTCCCTAAATAGGAGATATTCTCTAACACTCCCCCTCAAGCTGGAGCATACAAATCATATGCACCAAGCTTGCCACAAAGAAATGGTATTTGAGGACCTCGAATGGACTTTGTCAAAATATCTGCTAGTTGGTCATTAGCGTTAACAAACTCATTGACAACTTCCTTGGAAGAACCTTTTCCTGATAAAGTGACAGTCAATCTCTATATGCTTTGTCTTTCATGAAAGACTGGGTTGGACGCACTGTGGAGTGCAGCTTGGTTATCACAATAACTTCATCTCGTTGACGTTACCAAAACTTCAACTCCCTAAGCAATTGTTTTACCCAGATGAGTTTCACAAGTAACCAATGCCATAGCACGATATTCAGCCTCAGCACTTGATCGAGCAACAACTTGTTGTTTCTTACTCTTCCAAGATATGAGATTGCCACCTACAAAGACACAATAACCTGAAGTGGAGCGTCTATCAATGGGAGAACCAACCCAGTCTGCATCTGAATATCCGACAACATGAGTGTTTCCTTTGTCTTCATAAACCAACCCTTGACCAGGAGCATTTTTAATGTAGCTCAGAATTCGAGTCACTGCATTCCAGTGATCAACACAAGGGGATTGCATGAACTGACTTACTACACTGACTGCAAAAGAGATATTTGGTCTGGTTATAGTAGATAGTTTAGTTTCCCAATTACCTTTCTATACCTGCCAGGATCTGGATAGAGCTCCCCCTCATCTGGTAACAACTTGCTATTTGGATCCATGGGGGTGTCAACAGGCTTACAATTATCATTCCTGTTTCCTCCAATATATCTAAAGCATACTTCCTTTGTGAACTGTAATACCACTTCTAGATTGAGCACCTCCAAACCAAGAAAGTAATTTAGTTTACCCAAATCTTTGGTTTGAAAATGATCAAACAATGCTTCTTTATACCGAGATATTCCCTCATGATCATCACCTGTAAGACTATATCATCCACATAAACCACGAGATAAATACACCTACCAACTGAATTATGTTGATAAAACACTGAATGATCAACTTCACTGCGAGTCATACCAACCTTTGTACCACTGTGCTAAACTTCCCGAACCAAGCTCGGGGAGACTGTTTCAGACCAATAAAGAGATCTCTTCAACTTACACACCAAGCCAGACTCCCCTTGAGCAACAAACCCAGGTGGTTGCTCCATATAGATTTCTTTTGCAAGGTCTCCATGAAGGAATGCATTCTTGATGTCAAGTTGAAGTAACGTTCCAATGGCGAATGGCTGCCATGGCAAGAAGAAGGTGAACAGAAGCCATCTTAGCGACGAGAGACAATGTGTCGCTATACTCAAGGCCATATGTTTGAGTGTATCCCTTAGCAACCAAGCGAGCTTTAAGACGATCAATACAACCATTCAAATCAACTTTCACAGCATATACCCATTTGCATCCTACAACTTTCTTCCCCGGAGGAAGGTGAACGAGATCCCATGTGCCACTATGCTCAAGAGTAGTCATTTCATCAATCATAGCTTGCCTCCATCCCGAATGAGAAAGTGCCTCACTATCACTCTTAGGAATAGAAACAGAGGACAAAGAAGATACAAAGGCAAAATATGATGGTGATAAACGATGAAAACTGAGAAAGTTGTAGATGGGATGGGGATTTCGAGTGGAACGAGTACCTTTCCGAAGAGCAATGGGAGGACTTGATTGGGAGGACTTTGGCAGGGTCGTGATAGGAGAAGCCATTGGAGGTGGACATGAATGACTAGGATCTTCTATTATGTCTTCTGTTGGTGGAAGAACTTGTTGTGTTCTTCGTCGATATGTGATGATAGGGTGCTGCGAAGTACCAGACTGAGTCTCCGGGCTGGATAGAACCAGGTGAGGAAACCTGCAAAGGAGACAGAGGTGGACCAAAATAGGGAATTGGTAATACATCAGAGATTGTATTAGACTCAACAGAATAGGTGAAGTATGGTTTCTTCAAAGAACGTTACATCTGCAGAAATATACCAACGATGTGAGGAAGGACAATAACACTGATACCCTTTTTGTAGCCTGGAATAGCCGACAAAGACACATTTGATAGCACGAGGAGACAATTTGTCTGTACCTGGAGAGAGGTTATGAACAAAACAAGTACAACCAAACACACGAGGAGGGACAACATATAGAGACTTTGTAGGAAATAATAATTTGTGAGGTACCTGGTTGTTAATAATAGAGAAGAGGCATACGATTAATGAGATAACAAGCTGTTAAAACAACATCCCCCCAAAAATGTAGAGGCATATTTGTATGTAATAACAAAGTTCTGGCAGTCTCAATAAGATGACGGTTTTTTCGTTCAGCCACACCATTTTGTTGAGGTGTGTGGGGACATGTAGACTGATGTAGAAGTTGTCATTGCAGATCCATAAGTTGTGTTAATATGAGAATCAGAGGTTTTGGGTGAAGGGACTCTCAACAGGCGAGTGATAAGATTTTTCCATGGTAGGAACGTCTTGTGCGGTCAAATTTGATCACGAAGAAGGTCAAAGTCGGGATGCATGGCTCGTAAGGCCATTACCACATACAAATTTTCTAATTTGTTCTGGAGGCCCTGAAGAGTGTCTGCTTGCAAGAACATCTTCATTCTTCTACAGCTGCCTGTAATTGTGGAACAAATGTTGACATATCATGATCCGTTTGCTTGAGGGATGCCAATTTTTTAGCAGAGTCATACAAACGCTGAATATCATTGGCAAACAGGTTCCGAGCCTTGCTCCAAAAGGTGAAACATGTTTTAAAGGCCCTGAGATTTATCAAGTAGTGGATTCCACAGATTGCCATAACAAGGCACACAGTTGATAATCTAACTTTTTCCATTGACTCTGATTTTCCAAAGGAATTTCAGACACTGACATCTCTAGGTGATCAACAAGACCCTGACCTAGAAACCAAAGTTCAACAGAAGCTTACCAAGCTAGGTAATTCTTTCCATTCAGCTTTCCAGATGTGATTGTAGGAGTACCTGAGAAGCTATAGGAGATGGAAGAATTTTGAGGTGGGCTGAACCTGACGGGGATTGACATGCTGAACAGGATCGTCATGCTCAGAATCAGACGTGGATGACGCCATGATGACGACGGCGAAGAAGACCGACGGACTGCGAACTGGCTTTGGGGTATTTGACCCCCAAACGGACAAAGGAGGCTTGGACGAAGCTGACGGGACCGGTGGCGGAGCAAACGGAGGCCTGGAAGCGGCGCGTGGCTTACACGCGCCGACAAGGACAGCGGACGGTGGCGGCGCGTGAGGGCGCGTGCGGAAGCGGACGGCGGTGCTGTTTTCAGGGATTAGTAGATCGGCACCTCCTGTGTCTGTTTCTGATGTTATGGTTGTCGGACGATGACTTCACGGTGGGCGGACGGTGATTGCAGGTGGCCGGACGGTACTGGACAGTGCTGGATGGTGGACTGTTATAGGGACAACGGACAACAGACTAGGATTCTGACTTTTATCAGGCCCACAGGAAGTGATCTCTTGATACCATGTAAAAGTAGAGAATAGGATTGTTGAATTGCTTGAGGAAAAATACCTCACCAGCTGCATATTTATATACATGATTTTACACTCACTAATAAAGGAAACATAGGAAATATAATCTGTACAAAATAGGAAACATAGACCTATACAGAAATAAGGAAATACAGCTATACAAATCAACACTTAATGTAGTTTCCTAGTTTCCTTAAATACATTTATTCTATTCTAATTTCCCTAAATAGGAGATATTCTCTAACACTCTTTTTTATTCAAATAAATAAAAGGAGAATATCAATGAGCACGTGGATCAACGGGTAAATGACGGTTTCAACTTAATTAGTGGTCTCAAGTTCGAGCCTTGGGTATGCAAGTGTGTTAAATACTAATTGGATGAAGAGTTTTTGCCGCCCATAAAGGTCATACCCGACTCGAATAGGATTGTCTCCCTCCCGTGGAGAATACATGTGGTCTTGCACTAAAAAAAATAGAAGAAGAATAAAATTTCATTTTTCTTTGTTCATTTTCTCATAATCCAAATAAATACAAAATCACTCTATTTTTGTTCCTATTTTTTTCCTTCTCATAAACAATTTTTATATAAACAATATACACTATCTAGAACGAAATTGTCTGTATTTTGAAAATTGTTTTCTGAAAAAAAAATCACTTTAATTTCAATGTAATTATGATTGAGTAAAAAATTGGGGATAGTTGATTCCCCTCGATTCAAGTGAAGGCTGACTTCTACAAATGGGTATAGTAATAGGATATAACTCAAGAACAAGAAGTGTGAGTAAAACATATTTTTATATTTTAATTTTTTATTAAATAGAGTTTTATGATAAGTTTATTAATGAAAGAATGATCAGTTTGTATTCTTCAACTAGATAAATGTTTGACAGTAATAAAAATGTAAATAATATTATAGACATTATATTGATTAAGATATTGTTTGAGATTATGCATAGCAAATAAACCCGAACCCCGCGGGTATCGATTCGCCCCGCCCCAACTTTAACGGGAAAAACCCGCTTTGACTAGGTTTAAGTAAAACTCGACACCGAACCGCTCCATCTTCAATGGGGACGGGGGAAGGTTTGGGGGTGTAAGAACCCGCCTTGCCCCCGAACCTGAACTCGCCCCAACTGAATAATTAAATAATTTTAATATACTAATAGTTAAATAATAAAGATAAATTTATATATTTTCCTTAAATATAATATAGTTCTTAAGTTTCTTATTTTTCTAGTATTATCAATATTTATATTTACATGTTATTTGAATTACAATATATTAGATATATATATAACTGTTTAAAAACATATATTTAAGTTATAAAAAATAGAGAAAAATAAAAAAAATAGAGAAGGAAAAAACCCCGCGGGTTTCCCCGAACCCGACGGGGATGAGGTTGGATTTCAAAATTTCATACCCACTCTCTTTAAACCCGAACCCGCCCCGTTTCCATGCCTAGCCTATTTGAGACTATTTGAAATGCTGAACGGAATAGAATATTTTTTCAGTTTCTTTTTCTAGAAAAAATATCATTATGTAATTATATTATGTTTTATTTACTTATAAAGAGTTTAATATATATATATATACACATTGTTAGTGTAAGGAAGTTTTACACATACATCTAATAATATGTTGTCAAATCATTTATTGAATTTAATAATACATGAGGTGTCATATTATAACCTGGCGACACACCATTGAATATCTATGTAAAACTTTTTTACACTAACAGTATATATCAATTAAATCCACTTTTAAAATACATTAGAAACATTCCATTCTAATAAATTTATCAAACACTACGTACCTGTTACAAGACTTAATTAATTCATTGTCCACAGACAAATATAACCGTAAACTACTGGATGATAATCATCGCTATAATAATTATATGAAAATTTATTATTTTATCACCGAATGTGTGATTAGTTGGCAGGGAATTGATCACGCTTAACTAATGATTTTGAGATTAAGTCCTAAGTATGAATAAAAAAGCATGACTGTGGCAACTTTAATTTTAATATATAGCAAATTCTGCTGCTAAACTTTTAAAATTAATTAATGCAAAATCTTCTCGGTTTGGTGCTGCCAATCATAGGATTCCGATGCGTAAAAGTTGCTTTTGAATTCAATATGAAGCATCTTATGTTCGTATTTAGCATTACATGGGAAGTTGGTGGGTGGTTCAGGCATTATCACATTAGTTAGTGCTCCATAGATGAGAGTTTTTAACCTCTTCCACAATTAGGTGCTGAATATTTTTTTTTATTACTACAAAAATTAAGTCGTCAAAAGAAAGGAATATGATCAGCTATTAGGATTCGGTTCCTTTAGTTAATTAATGTTTCATTAGTATCGAAATAATAATCAACATTTAATTGAAAGCTAGCTACCTTCTGGAAAAAGCAACGCTCTCTCTCCACTTTCCAGTGTAAGTGCCGTCATTCTCAAACTCATATAAAATCAACGCCTATATAATAACCACACCCATATAGAATCAATCATCCAATTATGTACATTATTGACAAAAAAAAAGGTTTCTATAAACAACTATTAAAAGGAAAACCATTCAAACTTTAATTCTTTACAGGTTATAATATCCGACTAGGAAGAATTTCAATTTCTGTAACTCATTCCTTTGTTTAATTTCACTATCAACAGAACTCAAGATGATTTTGTCACCTTAGTGGTTTTCACGGTCTATAGCTTGAGGCGTATATTATTGATTTTGTAGTTTATTATTGCAAACCAAACTTGAAACTAATACGAAGTAGAAAGGTCAAGCAAGAACAATCATGTACACGTGTTATTTGTTAACAATACACATAAATCTGTCAGATTTGAACCTTTTAAAAGCTAGCTCTAATGTAAAAAGCTATATTATATTTGGAATGACAGCTTTTTTTATCCCGTAAGAATAGCCGATAAGACGGAAATTGGTCAATAGACTGCTCCTACTGATTGTCAAAAATTAAATTTTTTAAATAATATAAGAAGAAACCATAAATTATTATTCCTGAATTAGTTCAATTTATGTGAACCATAACATCAACTTTTGTTTACCGTTGATGAGTAGAATTTTAGAAATAATAGTTGAGATGAGTGATACATATTTTATAAATCACATTGGATGAAAATAATTTAAAATTAATTTTTTAAAACCATAATTTTACATACTGATTCTTTAATTTATAATTCAAAGTTAACATTCTCTTCTCAAAATTTCCAATGTATAATAAATTCAAACTTATAATGTATTTTATTACAAGAAATTTTATTTATTTTCCATCATTTTCCATTTAATTATAATATAATATTTATAGCGTAATACTTATTAATGTGATAAATTAATTTAATTATAGTGATATTTTTAATATTTTTCTTAATTTTATTTACTTTATACATATGTGTGCATATTTATTTATTTATTATTTTTTATATATTATATATAGTTTTATATAATATGTGTATGTGTATATGTATTTTTTTTTGCTAAGCAAAGAAGTTGATTGATAGAGAGTACATGGGGTACTCTAACCCAGAATACAAAAAAGTTTACAAAGGAAAGGTGGAAAAAGAACCGGCCACCAAATAAAATAAAAGGAACAAAATAAAGCACTAGAAACATAGAGAACTAACTCCAAAGCCACAAACTAATAAAATCGTGTGAGTGATTCCAACTTCCAACCAGAGAAAATATATATCCTACAAAAATCCAATCTACCAACGACATAAAACCAAGCCAGCAACCGTCAATGCAATAGCCCAAGTCTGAATTCCACCTCCAATGACAATGAACAGACACAGAACATTAACCTGTAACAGAACGCAAGTTAATGCAAGTTGTTGGTTCCTGCGACCAACAAGCAAGCATAAGAAAATGAATCATCTCTAGCACGCAACCATTTCCAAGAGCGTAATTTAATCAAATCCAAAAGATCAAGTGGTGATGCAAACTTGTTGGAAAAGACAGCTTCGTTCCGAGCCAACCACAAACTCCATAAGACGGATAACCAAATAACAGAAGACCTCGGCTTCATTTTGTCATTACTCATGAACAGACCAAGAAATTGTTCAAAGTGACCAATAAAATTGTTATTATATAGAGATGAATAGAATCCACACCAATTAAGACATATCATCCAAATCTGATAAGCAAATGGGCATTCAAAAAATAAATGTGTATATATGTATATTTAATTTAATTTAAATGTAATTAAATCTTAAATTAATCCCCAAATATGGCAATCATTTTTTTTGTGTAAGGGTTCTTTCTTGTGTTGGCTTTAATTGTCAGCGTCACCCTTAGGATTCGATGCGCTTAACATCCCAACCCATGGCGCCTCTAACGGGCGCAGCCCCTTAAGCTAAATGCGGCTCTATCCCTTAAGGAAATAAAGTTGCGCCCTTGCTATCAGCTATAGCTTTTGGCCTGATGGTAAGCGCTTGATCCATAAAGTTCCGTTTAAGTATTTAAACATGACTATAAGACTTAACATTCTTAAGTTTTAATGATTAACAAATAAGATTACATTAATAACAGATAAGATTATATAAAGAACAAATAAGAACTTAACGAGGTTATATAAACAGGTTCTACTGAGAAAGGTATATGTTTGTTGATTATGTTTCATGTCAAAATATTTATTGGACGTATCAGAAAATAAGAATCAGAATCAGAATGAAGAAATATCAGAATGTCAGAATCAGAATCAGAAGAACAAGAATGCAGAATCTGAAGAAGAATAATCCTCAACAGAGTTGAAGCAACTAAAGAACAGAAGAAATTGAATGAAGACAAGATGAAGCAGACTGAAGATTGAACATTAAGAGATGATCTAATGAAGACATGAAAAAAGTAAAGCACATTTCAAAATATGGAAGCTTACTTCTACAGTAGAAAAAGCCAAGACATGCTTTTCTACCTCGATCAAGTCTTTCACATAACAAGGAAATTATGAAAAGACTTTCTACAAGGCATACTGCACCTGCAAGCAAAAGGAATGAGTATGCAGATCCACTGCATCAACACCTGCAGAAAATGAGAGTATGAAGAAGACTAAAACAAAGAGAGCAAGAAAGATGTTTGAATAAAAAACACAAAATTCAACATCTCTACAGAAGAAGAAAGATAGAAGAAGAAGAAGAAATGAAAAAGAAGATCAAAGAAGAAGAAGAAGAAGAAGAAGCCACAAAGAAAAAGCCAAAGTTTTCTGAAGCAAAGAAGCTGTCTGAAGTTGTCTAAAGCAAAGAAGCTGTCTTAAGCAAAGAAGCTGTCTGAAGCGAAGAAGCTGTCTGAAGCTGTCTAAAGCAAAGAAGCTGTCTGAAGCAAAGAAGTTGTCTTAAGCACAAAAGCTATCTGAAGTATTAAAGTCATCTGAAGAATGACGTGGCATCATCTACTGAAGACTTTAGCCATCTAAAGTTTGCTAAGAAAAGTTGTTCTTTGCAAACACGCAAAGCTTAAATTGGCAAAGTCACGGAGACTTTTCCTGGTGTGTTTAAAGTTCATACACCACTGAGGAAATCTCTGCACGCGCAGCACTCGCAGCAACAACGGTGGCAGCTTTACTGCAGCACCAACGTTGTACTATGTCAGAACTTTCAAGAAGCGTGTCTCACAACGGATTAAAAGAAGACTATTTGCTATCTCTAAACGATAGTATTTCAAAGAGACATTTCTTCATTTGTGCAATCTGGAACAGAGCAGAGGAATGCAAGCAGATGCAAGATAATGCAAGCTGGAGCAAACAGAAGAAAGCTGGAGAAAGCAGAAGAAATTCAAAAGAGAGAATACGCAGAATAATATCATGAAATATCTCTCAAACAGAGCTCATCTATAGAAGTGTCAGAACGGGATCGTTTTGAACACTCAATTTGTTTAAGGAGAAGCAACCGTCTGAGAAGCTATTACACAACGGATATTTGAGCCACATCATCTATAGCTCAACGGTATTATGAAACATCTTCAAACGGCTATATTTCATCAGAACATATAAATAGCCTCAAGATTGAATTTGATAAAGGGTTGGCATCACTGCCCAACCAAGAGTGGTTGTTGTTGTTGTTGTTGCAATTGAAAAGAACAACCATAGAAAAAGAGACATTGGCTATGCTTGTCATTACTGTTCGGGTAAATAAATAGGCAGCTGTTATGCTGGTCAAATGACAGTCAACCTAGAACAGGTTGAAGCCATGAACTGTTGGCTTTAATTATCAGCGTCACCCTTAGGATTCGATGGGCTTAACATCCCAACCCATGGCGCCTCTAACGGGTGCAGCCCCTTAAGCTAAATGCGGCTCTATCGCTTAAGGAAATAAAGTTGCGCCCCTGCTATCAGCTATAGCTTTTAGCCTGATGGTAAGCGCTTGATCCATAAAGTGGTATCAGAGCAAGGTCATGGGTTCGAATCCCCCGGCTGACACTGGGGGGGGGAGATTGTTGGCTTTAATTGTCAGCGTCACCCTTAGGATTCGATGGGCTTAACATCCCAACCCATGGCGCCTCTAACGGGTGCAGCCCCTTAAGCTAAATGCGGCTCTATCCCTTAAGGAAATAAAGTTGCGCCCCTGCTATCAGCTATAGCTTTTGGCCTGATGGTAAGCGCTTGATCCATAAAGAATTGTGAAGTCTATAAATCAGTTTAAGTATTTAAACATGATTATAAGACTTAGCATCCTTAAGTTTTAATGATTAACAAATAAGATTATATTAATAATTAACAAATAAGATTATAATAATAATTAACAGATAAGATTATATTAATAATTAACAAATAAGATTATATTAATGATTAACAAAGAAGTTTATATAAGAACTTAATAAGATTACATAAACAGATTCTACTGAGAAAGGTATTGGTTTGTTGATTGTGTTTTAGGTCACAATAATTATTTGAAGAAGAAGATAATCAGAATCGCATTCAGAAGATCAGGATCAGAAGAACAAAATGCAGAATCCTAAGAAGAGAAATTCACAACTAAGTTGAAGCAAATTGAAGACTCGAAGACTATCTGAAGACCTGAAGAACAGCTATAAAGAAGGGTCGTCTAAAAATGCAACTATCTGAAGAACAACTATCATCTAAAGAAATGAAGACAATATGAAGCAGTGTGAAGATTGAACGTGTCAGAATCAAGAAATGATCTCTTGGGGACGTTGCAAAGTGTAAAGCACACTTCATCAAATGGAGTACACTCATCTCAGTAGATAAAGTTAGACATGCTTTTCTACCTCGATCAAAGTCTTGCACAAATAAGGAAATACTGCAAAGACTTTCTGCAACGCCTGCTGCACCTGCAACAAAAGGATCTGTGTGCGCAGACCTACTGCATGTACGCCTGCCAATGACCAGAATGGGTTAGAAGACTAAACAAAAGCAAGCAAGGAAGATGGTTGAATAAAGTACATACAATTCAACATCTTTATTTATCTCAGAAGAAGAAGATACAAGAAGAAGAAGAAGATACAAAGAAGAATGAAGTTACAATCCTCTTATCAGAAGGAAGAAGCTTTCTGAAGTTTCAACTCATCTGAAGAATTGAAGTTGACTGAAGGACGCAACCCGTCTGAAGTATTGAAGTTGTCTAAAGCATCAACCTGTCTGAAGTGTTGAAGCTGTCTGAAGTTTCAATCTGTCTGAAGGACGCAACCTGTCTAAAGTATTGAAGTTGTCTGAAGCATCAACCTGTCTGAAGTGTTGAAGCTGTCTGAAGTTTCAATCTGTCTGAAGTCTCAATCCATCTGAAATATTGAGGCCTTCTGAAATCCGACGTGGCACTACTCGCTGAAGACTATGAAGACCTTTTGCTCTCTGAAGATTGCTGAGAAAAGTCATTCTCTGCTACACGTTTCCTTCTCAAGCATATTTATGGAAATGAACACAGAGACCTTTCCTGGTGCTTTTGAATTTCATACACCACTGAGGAAATCTCTGCAACGCAGCATTTGCAGCAACAACGGTGGCAGCTTTATAGCAGCACCAACGTTGTACTATGTCAGACATGTCAGAGCCCTCAGAAGCGTGTCTCACAACGGATTAAAGAGGATTCAATGCTATCTCTAAACGCAACGGATATTTCCTCATTTATACAATCCAAAAGAAAGCAGAAGAAAGCTGAAGGAGAAAGCAAAAGCAGAAGAAATTCAAGAGAGAGAGTACGCAAAACAATATCAAAATATCTATCATAAAGAAGCACATAACAAGTGTCAGAACGGAATCGTCTGTACACCTATTCGCTTAAGGAGAAGCAACCGTTTGAGAAGCTATTACACAACGGCTATATGAGCCACATCATCATTAGCTCAACGATATTATGAATCATCTTCAATGGCTATATTCAAGCAGAACATATAAATAGCCTCAAGATTGAATTTGAAGATGTTGGTCGGTCCAACCAGTTGTTGTTGTTAATAACACAACCAAAGTGAAGAGACATTGGCTGTGGGAGTTGTTCGGTTGAACAACCTATCATGTTGATAGTTGATTTTCAAGTTGGTTCTTGAAATCAATCAGGATGAGTGAAGTTAACTAGGCTGAGTGCCAAATGGTTAACAAGAGTTGACTTGAGCTAAAGTGGATCATCAATATGTCAACAAAGTTTATTCAGAGAGTTGGTTCTCGAATCAATCAGGCTACTGACTAGCTGGTCAGTTAGTCATGTTGTTCAGTTGATCTGTTTGATCAATTAAGTTGGTTGTTGGTCTGAAGACAACCATGCTGAGCAAATGACTATCAAACTAGGTACGGTTTGAAGCTTTGAAGATACCTTGGTATTCCAATGATACGGGTGAGAATGTAGCCCATGGAAACCAATGGTTGGAGAATGAGGCTAGAGCTTAATTTCATATCTTAGTTAGCCTACTCTCAGAGGATGTATTCCTCATAGAAAAGACAGGGATTGTACTTAATTCAAACACTTGTATCACTGTCTATCCTTGTACTTAGTTTGTAATGTCTATATCCTGAGTGTGTACTCAATAATCACTATGTACGAGAAGAATCTGAGTTGAGAGGTTCTAGCGAACATCTAGCTTAGGTTGAGTAGTAAAATACTCTACACATGGATAAGTTTCTGAGAGCCTGGAGAGGCTTGGTGGAAGAAAGAATACTTTGAGAGCCTGGAGAGGCTTGGTGGAAGAAAGAATACTCTTAGAGCTTGGAGAGGCTTAATAGAAAAGACTACTTGGCTGAGTCTGGGTGACTCGGTGTGACACAGGCATGTGTTGGGTCTGAGGGGCCTGGATGACACATGTAGGTGTTGACAAGGTCTTGGTGACCTTGTTTGCTGGGTCGGTGTGACCTAGTGTGTTCAGGGTCTGTGTGATACTGGATGTTGATGTCTGGATGTACTCGTGTATGTCTGGAGAGACTGTACTCGTGTATGTCTAGAGAGACTGTACTCGTGTTTGTCTGAAGAGACGGTACTTATGGAAAACCCAGTGGTGGTTTGCCTCTGGGACTGGATGTAGCTCACGAGTTGGTGGGTGAACCAGGATAAATTCTGTGCCTAAGTTTTCTCATCCCTTAATCTCTTTTATTTACAGTCTTTACATTTACGTTGGGGATTGAAAAATATCTTTCATAATAATCTTAACACAACGATTTCAATAAAACAAGTTTTCAAACAAACATAACATAAAACATCTCTTATATCGTTTGAAGCATTACAAAGAATGTATGTTGAAGAACCTCTAAAATAACTGTCTGAGGTGAGTTCAAAAGGAGCTCAGTTCAAAAGTTAGAAACAGATGATCTCTGATCATCTGAAGTATTTCAGAAACAGTTCTGAAGGTACTTTTGGTAATAATCTTCAGAAGATACTTAGAGAAGCTTTTCAATCAAAACAATCTTAAGTTTAAGAGAAAGTTTTTCTATCTTTATCTTTCATATGTTCCGGAAGTTTTTAAAAGTAACTCTGATCTTAAGATTCGTTTTGCACATTGATCACCCTACGTGATTGATTTAATCAAAGATTTCCAAAATAGTTTAAGAAGATTAAAACACTATTCAACCCCCCCTTCTAGTGTTGCCTGTGGTTCTAACATGAACACACCTTGGTATTCCAATGATACGGGTGAGAATGTAGCCCATGGAAACCAATGGTTGGAGAATGAGACTGGAGCTTAATTTCATATCTCACTTAGGCCAATTTAGTTGAGGGAGAAGTACCTCACTTATTAGAGACGAGATTGTACTTAAGTTAAACACTTGTGTCTCTGTCTTACCCTTGTATTTAGATTCATATATTGTATCCTGAGTAGTACTCAGTCAACCTCTGGTACAGGAAGAGATTAAGTTTATGTTTCATGGAAACTTAAACTTAATTTAGTTTGTAAACACTTAGTTAAGTGTCTGAGAGCCTGGAGAGGCTTGGTGGAAGAAAGAATACTTGTGGTAGAGCCTGGAGAGGCTTGATAGAAAAGAATACTTGTTGTTTAGCCTGAAGAGGCTTTAGTAAAAGAATACTTGTATCTGAGTTCAGATAGTGGAAAATCCAGTGGTGGTTTGCCTCTGGGACTGGATGTAGCTCACTGGTTTGTGAGTGAACCAGGATAAATTCTGTGTCTAAGTTTTCTTTCTCTTGATCTCTTTTACTTACAGTTTTCATATTTACGTTGGGGATTGAAAAGTATTTTTTTTAACAAGCTTAACTCAATGATTTCAATAAAACAAGTTTTCATACAAACATAACATTAAAACGTCTCTAGTGTAGGATGAAGTATTATAGAAGAATATATTCAGAGGGATGTCTGAAATATCTGTCTGAAGTGAGGCCAACAGGAATTCAGTTCAGACACAAGATTTAGATGGTCTCTGATCATCTAAAGTATTTCAGAAATAGTTCTGAAGGTACTCTTAGTAATATTCTTCAGAAGACATTTAGAGAAGCTCTTTAAAATCAAAACAATCTTAAGTGTAAGAGAAAGATTTTTTTGATCTTTATCTTTCATATGTTCCGCACGCTTCTAAAATAACTCTGATCTTAAGATTGGTTTTGCACAATGATCACTTACGTGATTGTTTTAATTAAAGATTTCTAAAATAGTTTTTAAAAATGTATAAAACACTATTCAACCCCCCTTCTAGTGTTGCCTGTGGTTCTAACATCTTGCTATCCTACCTCTCCGGCAAACTTCAGTTACAAAATAGCTTGGTATCAATTAAAGATTTTATTTACCTAATGATCATGCATATAGCCTATTCAACAACTAAGAGCCTGTATTTGTTGTTAATATATGGAATTTTCGACCGAAATGAGTGAGAGAGAGAGCGAGAGAGGATGGACCACAGTGAGATCAAGAAGATGGAAAGATTTTTGACTGGGATTGGATACACGACAAGAGGACATGAGGATGCTAGAAGGCAAGAGGATTAGGGGGAATGAGTGGAATCAACATGGGAAGTTATCTTTACACAAGAATGATGAGTATGTTGCTTACTTTTTCACCAATTTTTACTGATGATTTTGGAACAGAAGATATGTGGAAGGTGTTTACAATATGGGGAGGCAAAGTTGTTGATGTGTATATCCCCCAAAAGAAAAATAAACAAGGGAATCGCTTTGGTTTTGTGCGGTTCATGGAGAAGGTTGATCCTTTGTGGTTAGAGGAGAGACTGAGGCAAATATGGATTAGTTCGTTCAAGCTTCGGGTTAATATATCTCGCTTTGCAAAGAAGAAGATGAAGATGAATTTGGTGAGCAAACCTGAAGCGGTGTCTCATGAAGAAGCGAAAATAGAAAATTCACAAAAACTTAACAATGTGGTGGCAAATGAGAGGTCCTATGCAGAAGTCGTTACAGGCAGGACCAAGAAGGAGTGGAAGCCTAAGGAAGTTCAGAAGATATCTAAAGAAGAAAAGTGGAATGGCCTGAAATTTTCTGTGTCACAAGAAGAGATGGAGTGATTACAGAGATGCTATATTGGCAAGGTTCACCAAAGTGACGAAGTTTTTCTACTCCAGGACAAGATTTTAGCGGAAGGTATTCGTACTATCAAGGTAACTCCCATGGGTGGGGATTTGGTGTTGATCCAACCACATATGGAGGAGAATTTTGAAGAGCTTTTAAAAGAATTATCTGATATGCTTTTGTCATGGTTTGATTCAATACGTCCATGGAGTCCAGAAGATACCCCAAGAGCAAGATATGTATGGGTTAGGGTGTTTGGTGTGTCGGTGCATGCTTGGGGTGAAGATTTCTTTAGGTCAATTATGATTCCTTTTGGAAGATTTGTTTCTGTTGATGCTTGTACAAAGTATAAAGACCGACTGGACGTAGCTTGGGTGTTAATTCATACTACATCAATGGAGTGCATTAATAGATGGTTGAAAGTTATGATCAATGATTCTCTGTTTTCTATTAGTGTGGTTGAGGATCCTCTTAAAAATCCTTGGATGATAACACAAAAGAATCAAACAGCCATTATTGATTCTGATTGTACTAGTTGTAAGGTTCAAATATCCCCTCAAAGTGGTTTTAATCATGACAACCAAATCAAATGGAACTTAGTATAATTCTGATTTCAAAGAAGACTAATCATTTTCATTTGAGTATGTATCCAGAAGCAACAGGTCTAATCTTGAAGAAGGAGAAATATGAGAAACATAAGAAGCATGAAATACATGAGAAATTTCATTCCAATAACTAGCAGAAGCAGCAAACTGAAACGGAATGACAAATCTGTGAAGGACAACTTGAAATTAAAATGAGTAAATTCAAGATAACTCATTCAAAGTAATCAGAAGCTGTTAAGCACTTCTCATATCTTCTAGAGGCATGAAGAAGCTTCCAAAGAACATCAAATGAAGACATATTAGAAGGGAGATTCACTTTAAGAGAAGATTTCAAGAACACAGCAATAATAACACTTTATGCTCAAGACATATCAACTGTGGAACCTCAAATAGTTCACAGAAGCATGAGAAACATCTACAGTTCATCAGAAGCAGAATTCTGCAGAAACAGCACATTAACAGAATTCTGCAGAAGCAACATACACATATGAATTCTGCAGAAGCAGCAGATTAAGGCAAAAATAAGAAAATGATTCTTCTAATGATTTAGCTGAGTTACAGAAGTCAACATACACTTGAAATAATCCAGAAATCTTCCTCAGCTTATCCACAGAAGCATAGGTGAAGAAATGAGCTAGTTTTGCTGTCTGCAGAAGCAAGTTCTGCAGAAGCACAAAAGACAGTCAACTGGACAGCTGTACCTGTCAGCTTTTGCAGCTGTACCTGAAAGAGACCTGTCAATACAAACACAGCTGGACCATCTGAGGCTCATTCCAACGGCTACAAAGCTCCTCACCTATAAAAGGAGGTGCTCTCTTCACATTGAGACACACCTCTCTCTCCAGAAGCATAAAACAATATCTGGTCTTACATTGCTAGCTTCTGGAACATTTTTTCTCTCTCCTCAGTTTTTCTCTCATTGTTTAATATACATTGTTGAGGGGGAGTTTTGCTCACTAGAAGCTGCTGCTGCTGTTCTTATTGTAATCTAGTGAGCTTTGTGAGATTTGTGTACTTTACCTTTGTAGCTTTGTGCTTCTACTGAGTCAGAGAGATTGGTTGGCTGTAAAATCTCTTGTGACT
Organism: Sesbania bispinosa; assembly: GCA_026901365.1. Lineage (NCBI taxonomy): Eukaryota > Viridiplantae > Streptophyta > Magnoliopsida > Fabales > Fabaceae > Sesbania > Sesbania bispinosa. Next base: position 966,782 of record QLOH01000392.1, read on the forward strand.
GATCAGGTGAAGTATTTGAGAGGTTGTAAAGGCTCAAGTGTGAGCCTGTGAGAGATTGGGATCTGCAGAAGCAAGTTCTGCAGATTTCAGGTTCTGTGCTTCTGCAGAAAGTACTGTAAGAAGACAGAACTTGTTTCTAAGTGTTTGGTGTTTCTGAAAGAAGCCTGAAGAGGCTGTGGGAAAAGAATACTAGTGGTAGTGTGTACCCAAGGTTGTAATTGAGTTTGGTTAGTGAGAAAATCCTACTTGAGGTAAGGACTGGATGTAGCCTTTGGTTGGAAAAGGTGAACCAGTATAAATCCTTTGTGTTCTCTTCTTTTCCTTACACTCTTAGTTATTGCATGATCATAAAAGATTTTAAAAGCTACCTAATACCTAAGTAAGTGTTAACTTAATTGATTCCATCAAAGGAATCCTATTTTCAGCATAATAAGCATTATTCTTAAAATTAACCTTTTGGGAATCCATCTTCTGATAAAAGCCAAGAACTTACCTTGAGCAGAATTTTATTAGAAGATAACTTGCAGAATATTAAAAAGGAGTCACAATTCAACCCCCCTTCTTGTGATCCAACCATTTACTTCACTAGTCTTTGTTCATCATAGAATTTTTCTAATGAAGGGAGCGATTGGGAAGAGTTGACTCATGGCTTGCAAGGGGGTGAGAATATTTTTGACTTTGAAATGGATAAGGAGCTTTGTGATTCTGATGCAAATCCTGCGGTAACTACTGCAAAAAAGGAGGAAACAAATTTAATGCTGGTGACTGGGCGTAATAATGGGGATATGGTTAATTTGGGGGAGGTTCTGAATATTCCTAAATTAAATAGGAGCTCGGGTTGGTCTGTTGGGGAGTGTTTTGCGGCTGCCAACCAAGATAATGTGGAGAATTCAAAGGAGTGGATATGGTTGCCACGTGAGGGAGGGTTAAAATGCACTAATGGTGTGCTTGATGGAACTCGGCCCAATTTGCAAGTTTGCGTGGCCTATGTGTGCATTGCTGAGTGCAGCGAGAAGGAAGGGACAACATGCAATAATGGTTCGCGAGATTGCGTGGCCCATCATTCTATATTTATGAATGCCGATGTTGCTTCATCTGGGCCAACAGGTGTGGATGCATCTCCTTTGCTTGATGGAGCCCATCCAATTGGTGAGAGTATTGCGCTGAAGACCGGCCCACATGTAGACGCCCAGCAGGATGTGTCTCGGCCCAATAATGGTGTGGCATTTGATCCCAACACAATGAAGCCTGGCAGCGATTCACTTGGGGAAGCGGAGTTGACGTCTTCTATAGATGGGGTGGCGTGCGTTCTATCATGCGACAAGGTGCTTGAGGGAGCCTAGTCCGGTAAAGAGTGGAGAGTGCATAGTCAAGGCCCAATTAATATCCATAGTCCCGTAGCAGAGGATCAGTGTGATGTAGGCATAGACCGAATCCAGCCCTTGCCTTCAGTTGATGGTGGGACCTTTAGGCCCAATGATTCTGTTAATTCAAAGTTGCAAGACCCAAGTTCTTTTTCCGGGATGTTATCTGACGCGTCTCAAGCACAATTGCAAGGATTACAAGCATCAAACATAGAAGCTTCTAATCCCAAAGTGGGGGTTTCTGAGTTGAATGGGGCGGATGGAATTGAAGGCCAGTTGTGTGATGTGCCTATCAAGCTTGCAGAATCAGCCACAGAGCTCAATGCCTTTCGTTCCCAACAAATACACCAAGTACCAGTCAAGCAGAGAAAGAGGGGCAGGCCGCGGAAAAATTTAGCTCAAAAGGTAAGATCTTCTATGTTGGAGGTGGATTTTTCTCAAGCTGATAGATTGTTAGATTTGGATGTTGAATGTGTTGCTAATCAAGTCTGGAGGATTAGGTCTGATTTGGGGGTAAAAAGTAATGGTTCAAATGATGTCTTCATTAAAAAATTAAAAGAAATGGAGAATAGAGACCAATTAGCTATTGGGAGGGGTAAGGAGCCAGAGGTCTAAAAGGAATGGTGTTATACTCAGGTGTGTTTGTATTTTGTATGATAGTTATCTCTTTGAATATTAGAGGTATAGGTGGCAGAGTTAAAAAGGTGGAGGTGAAAAAACTATTGTCTGTAGAGAGGCCTGATTTTCTACTTCTACAAGAAACTAAAAAAGAGCTCATAGATGATAAATTTTGTGAGGTCTTAACTGGTGGAGAGGATTATGGTTGGGTTTTTGTACCTTCTGTTGGCATGTCAGATGGTTTACTATCAATGTGGAGAAAAGATAAATTCTTAATGCAGGATTGTTTCTTTGGGGAGAATTTTCTCGATGTGTATGGTGCATGGATTGAGAATAACATCCAATGTTCTTTTGTCAACGTTTATGCTCCTTGTGATTTACATAGGAAAAGAGAATTGTGGAACTGTCTATCACAAATTATATCTTGTCGCGGGGGGTGATTTGTGGTGCTTTGGAGGTGACTTTAATGCCATAAGGTCGGACCATGAAAGAAGGGGGCGTCTACTTTCTGGAGAGAGGAGGATATAAGGTGCTTTGATAGGTTCATCCATGAAGCTGGTTTATTTGACTTGCCTTTAGTTGGTCGAAAGTATACTTGGTATAAATCAAATGGGTCATGTATGAGCAGATTAGATAGATTTTTGGTCACACCTTCTTGGCTATCTCAATGGCCAAATACATCACAGTGGGGTTTGCCTAGAAGTGTTTTAGATCATTGTCCTATCTTGCTGAAAAATGAACATGTTAACTGGGGGCCTAAACCTTTTCGAGTTCTTGATTGCTGGAGGGGGGATGTTAGATATGCTGAATTTGTAAAAAATCAGTGGCAAGGTTTTTTTGTGCAAGGGAGGGATGCGTTGTACTGAAAGAAAAGCTCAAATTTTTAAAATGCAGATTACGGCAGTGGAATCAAGAAACTTTTGGGGATTTGGATGGCAGAATAAAAGAGATGAGACTTAAGGTAAATGACTTGGACCTTAAAGGTGAAGAATCTCCTCTGCATGTGGATGAAGTAAGGCAACGACAGGAATGCACAACTCAATTATATCATTGGTTGTCCCTGAAAGATAGCCTGTTGTTTCAAAAGCCACGGTTAACATGGTTACAAGCAGGGGATGCTAATTCTAAATTTTATCATGCTTGTATCAACAGGAAGAGGTTGAGGAATGAAATAAGATCTCTACAGGTGTCTAATCGGCGGTATTCAGCCCCAGATGAACTCAAGGATGCAGTGAAAGGTTTTTTTGAAAATCACTTTCAGGAGATCTCTCATGATAGACTGTGTCTTGATAGTGTTGAATTTAAATCTTTATCAGAAGCAGATGTTGAAGCTTTAATCCTACCTTTTACTGAGAAAGAGGTCAAGGCTGCTGTTTGGGATTGTGAGGGCTCTAAAAGTCCAGGCCCAGATGGGTTTAATTTCACTTTCATCAAGGATTTCTGGGATGTGGGTGAAGTATGATTTTTTGGCGTTCCTTCATGAGTTTCACGACAATGGTAGATTAGTCAGAGGATCTAACAGCTCCTTCGTTGTTTTAGTGCCCAAGACTGATAATCCGCAGAAAGTAGAGGAATATCGGCCTATCTCTCTTATAGGCTGCATGTATAAGGTGTTGCTAAGTTATTGGCAAATAGATTGAGAACAGTTATTGGTACTGTCATTTCTGAGTGCCAATCTGCTTTTTTGAAAGGTAGATTAATATTCGACAGTGTGGTAGTTGCTAATGAAGTTGTAGAAGAAGCCAAAAGGAAGAGACAACCTTGTTTATTTTTTAAGGTTGATTTTGAAAAGGCATATGATTCTATTAATTGGGAGTTTCTTCAGTATGTGATGGAGCGGATGGGCTTTCCTCTGAAATTGCGTAGTTGGATAGCAGAGTGCTTATCTACTGCTAGAGTTTCGGTTCTTGTGAATGGTAGTCCCTCAGGTGAATTTAGGGTTAGTAGAGGTGTGAGACAAGGTGATCCTTAGCACCCTTTCTTTTCCTCATGGTTACAGAAGGGTTGAATTCTTTGATGGTGAAAAGCAGTGCAGGAGAATGTTTTTAAAGGTTATCTTGCTGGTCGGGATGAAGTTTTAGTATCACATCTTCAGTATGCTGATGACACAATCATTGTGGGTGAGGCATCGGTGACTAACGTATGGGCTATTAAAGCTGTCTTGCAACTGTTTGAGCTAGTGTCTGGCTTAAAAGTAAACTTTCATAAAAGTAAGCTCCTGGGAGTGAATGTTGATTTGGGTTGGCTTGAGTTGATGGCACAATTTTGAATTGTAAAATAGGGTCCTTTCCATGTTCATATTTGGGACTTCCTATTGGTGCAAATCCACATAGATTGAAGACTTGGCTGCCTGTGTTCAAAGGTGGAGGAAAGGCTTTCTCTCGGTGGAAAGAACAAAATGTTGTCTTTTGGCGGTAGACTTGTCCCTCTTGAAATCTGTCCTTAATGCAATCCCGGTCTACTTTCTTTCGTTCTTCAAGGCTCCTAAAGGTATCATTTCTCAACTCGAATCTTTATTTAAAAATTTCCTTTGGGGTGGGGATGATGAACACAAAAAATAGCATGGGTTGCCTGGGATGATATTTGTAAAGAAAAACAATTTGGGGGGGTTAGGGCTGAGAGACTTGAGAGCTTTAATTTAGCTCTGTTAGGAAAGTGGAGATGGCGTTTATTAGTGGATAAGGGTAGTTTCTGGACAAGAGTGTTAGAATCTATCTATGGAAACATTGTGTTCATAAGGGGAGTGTGAGGGCTGTTGGTTCTAGGTGGTGGGTAGATTTGTGGAGCATTGATGAGGGTGCAATTTTCAGCTGACTGGTTCTCAAACAATTGTATTAGAGTTGTTGGGAATGGGAGGAATACTTCTTTCTGGAGGGATGCTTGGTGTACCTCAACTCCTTTTTGTGAGCGATATAGTAGATTATATTCTATTGCTACAAATAGGACATTCTGGTTGCGGATATGTGTGAGAGTAGTACGAATGGAATAGAGTGGAAATGGCGTTGGAGAAGACAATTGTTTCAATGGGAATTGGCACAATTGTCTGTGCTCTTGTTAGATCTTTCTTTGTGTCAGATTCATGAGCAGTGGATGATGGCTTTAGCGTTGGAAGGCTGGGTCAGATGAGTATCTATTGAGTTCAATCAGCCTATCATGTCATAGTGAATGCCTCTATCTATGCAAAGATACCATTGCATAAGTTCATTTGGTCATCACTGGTTCCTCTAAAGGTCTCTTGCTTTGTTTTGGAGGGGTGTGTTTAGATAGGATTCCATCTAAGGCGAATCTTGTAAAGAGAACAGTTGTCCAACAGTCTAATGCTGACTGTGTTTGGTGTGGTCAACATTGGGAGACGGCTTCTCATATATTACCTTTGAGTGTTGTTATGCTTTTCAGTTGTTGGATGCTTTTGCTTGGAGTGGTGTGGTTTCATTCCGCACTGTCCACTCCTTTTTTACTCATTTTGATCAGTTTTTAGGCATCCCAAAACTGTGACTCTAACATAAGGAAAGGTGTCTGTGTGTGTGATTTGGATGGCTACTATGTGGAGTTTATTGTTGGCAAGAAATGAAGCTGTATTCTCAATAAAACTATGCTGCTTCAGATTTGCTTGATTTGGTTCACTACGATCTTGAATGGCTAAAAGCAAAGGATCATAATTTCTAATATCGGTATTTTTCATGGTCTATTGAACCTGTGCGTTTGTCTCAACGCGGTTTGGCTTCCTGTAGCGACACAAACAATAGTTCTTGACCTTCCAAGGCTACTCTCCCTTGACTAGTATCTTGGCTCTTCATATTGGTTGTCAAGTGTTAGATGCTTGCTTATGGTGATAGTGTTTTCAATCTTTAATTCTACTGTTAGGAGTTGTAGTTTAGTTTGTTTTGAATTGGGGGTTGTATCTTGTGTTTTGAGGTGTTTCTTTGCTTTGGATTTATTGCCAAATTCTATTATTGGTGTTTGTATATGGGTTAGAGTACCCCTTGTACTCTCCTCTAATTTCATTATTTGTTATAAAAAAACAACTAAGAGCTTGTTTATTACTCTTCTCAAAAATAGATTCCGTTCTTAAAAATTTAAAAACTAAAAAATTTGTTTGATTAAACAGTTCTTAAAAATCAATTTTGAAAAATTAATAAAAAAATCAATTTGAAAACAATTGTAAAAAACTGTTTTTAAAATCATAAAAAGGGAACAGGTTTGAGTTGTATTTTTTTTCTCTTTCCCGTTTTAAGTTTTTGAAAGTAAAAAACTTAACAATCAAGAACTGAAGTTTCATTAATGGAATCTCCATAATTTTGTAACTTATTATTATGTTGTGTGTAATATAACGAAGTGTGAGTGAGGTTATATTAATACTTTATGTGTTCCTGATATATATGAATCATGATCACAAAAAATATATATATAATTATGTTACGAAATTAGGTTATAACAATACTATTTTAAATATTTTTTAAATTGATATTATATTTTATCATATTGTTGTTTTTGTTTAATTACTATTTCCTTAAATACAAATATATATGACATAACATATATAGAGCTGTCAATTCTCAAAAATGATTTTCAAAATACTTTTACAAAAGAGTTTTCAAAAACTAAAAAATAAAATCAAATCAAACAAGCTGTTTGTTTATGCTCTTAAAAATTCACTACAAATTAGCTATCAAATATAGTTCTTTAATAAATTAAAAAAAATAAGGTTAATGTAAAAAAATATAAGTTTTTTAATAAATTCAAAAATATTTTTAAATATTAAAATCACATTTAAAGTAAAAAAATATATAAATTCTTCAATAAATCAAAAATGCATAAAAATTCTTCAATTAATATTTTTAGACACTAAAAACAGATTTTAAAAAATACAATTTCAAACGAATTTTCTATTTTTCAGTTTTTAAAAAGTTTTTGAAAACAACTTTAGGAAGTTTTTTTTTTCTCATTTTAATAAAAACAGAATAACCAAACAATTTTTTAATTTTTTTCTTAAAAATATTTTTTAAAAATTATTTATAAAACTTTTTTTAAAAACTAAAAAAACAAAATTCAATCAAATAAGTTTTACATTTTAATTTATTAGAGAGACGGAAAAGAATCCAAATCCGATTTGTTCGCACTCACATTTTATACGCCTCCTTTTATACTTATTTTTCTTTTATTATTTCTTTTCGTTTTTCTATAACGTCAATTATTTATCACCTCAATGTGAATCATATTCTCAAACTTTCGATAACATGCGTAGTGCTTATATTTATATACTCTATTATGCACACACATTATTATTATTTATTACAATGTCAGCTCGGCGTGTATATATGCTTACAGAAAGTTGGATAATAACACGCAAAAATCCACTTAAGGACACACTTCTGATTTGGCAAAGGATAAATGATGACAGACAGGCTAAAAGATAAGACATTGTTTGGTAGGAAGCATTGAGAGAAAGAAGTGAATGCATCTATTAGACATGATTAGGTCCTATTCGTTTCTTTGACCAAACAAATAACTAATTTTACTTACGAGGGCTTGATAGCCACCGGCATGGTAGGTAGCATTAGCTAGCAATGTGCGCCACCGCCCTCTAATGCTAATTACCGAAGTGTCAATTTCCGTACTGTAACTAATAAATAAATGTACAAAATCCAAATCCAAATTTGTTTCTTCCCTTTAGCCTAGTCATGATTTCATTTTTCTTCTCTGGGTATGGAGATTGGAGATTAGGTGTTTGTTTAGATTTGTGGTGGCAGAATATAAAACTATCATTTTATAGAATTAATTTTAAATTGCTTAGGTCGAATGTATTTCGTAAGACATGTGTTAATGTTAATTTGAATAATTTATTTTTAAAATTAATTTTATTCAAATGTAGACTAAACAAGATGCATGGTTCAATAGACTCTATAGGAATAGGATTGGGCTAATGTGAACCCATATTTTTGGACCCAATATTTAAATACGCAAACATTGAACTTGTTATGTACTCGTCAAAAAAAAAATTGTTATAATGTCAACATTGTGCATAAGCAGGCTAATCAACATTTCACCGTTTTTTTATGTTTGGTAAAACTAGCTGAAAAGTCAGTAGAAAGTTTAAAGCTAGTTGAAAGCTGAAAAGCTCGCTGAAAGCTGAAAAACTATTGAATGTGTTTGGTAAAACTAGCTGAAAATGGTAAAATGATATTTAAGGACAATTAATTATTAAATAATGATAAGTGAGGGTGGTTGAGGGCTAAACATGTAATTAATTTTCAGCTAATAGCTGAAAATTGGAGCTTTTTTAAAAAAGCTACCCCAGGTAGTTTTTTAAGAAAAACTTGTAACTACCCAAAAAAGCTACCTTCCCAAACACTGCTGAAATAATTTCAACTACTATTTTTAACTTTAACCTTCTGAAAGCAAGCCAAACAAACTCTGTTTATATCTATTACGTGTATCCATAGACCTATAGCTGCTTATAATGAGATCTGTCGCTCTGTTTATATCTATCACGTGTATCCATATATTTATTTCTGGAGGAGTGGGGACACTCTCAAAGACACTCTTTTAAACACTTTCCCATTTGTGATGCCACGTCACCCACGTATTGTCAACCTTTACTTGTCCACCGGTTCTACACGTTTAATGACACCTTAATTTCTATTTTTTTATTTTTAATTTTATTATTATTTGAACACGAACCTTCATCTTCTAGCCTTACTGCTTCTGAATAGGACGAACTCCATCGTCGATATTAATCAAACACCCCAATGCTTTGCCTGTTAATCAGTATTTAGAAATAGATGGTTCGTGGCTGGTGGCTGTTCGGTCGGTGCGTGCAGTGGTAGAATGAAGGAGCTGGGATGTCGCTTGCTGCGTGCAGCGTAGATCACACTGTGTGGGCATGGCCGGTTGCGGTGGTTCACAACGACACGACACCGGGCTGGAAGCGGTGGTTGACGACGAGACCGAGCTGGCTGCGATGGTTCGCTTGGCTGCTTGCTTTTGATCTTAAGTGACTACAGCTCTCGCTTAACTGACCACTCATGCTCCTTCAAATTCCTTAAATAACCAAGCTATAAATAAAGTGCACATAAGCCATATCTGAAGATCTCCAATTTTCATTAACGTTAAAAGAGAATAGTTTTCTTTTCTGTACACACTGAATTTAGATTCTGGGTCAGTATGAATACATTTATTCAAAATTTGTAAATCTTTCAAGATTTCTAAATATATACTTATTAACGGGCGATGCATTGGGGTGGAGTAATTTGATCTGTCACATTTGATTAACATCGACGATGGAGTCCGTCGTTCAAAAGCAGTAAGACTAGAAGATGAAGGTTTGTGTTCAAATAATAATAAAATTTAAAATAAAAAATAGAAATTAAGGTGTCATTAAACGTGTAGAACCGATGGACAAGTACAGGTTAACAATACGTGGGTGACGTGGCATCACAAATGGGAGAGTGTTTAAAAGAGTGTGTTTGAGAGTGTGTCCCTAACCATCTTCTTATTTCTAAAATATGGCTATTTAGTGCATGTTGGAAGCGTCCAATAAAAGATGTAGTCATGATTTGAAAATTTGAAATATGTGTCTTCATATTTAGTTGCTTTAAAGTAAATTTAACTTCATACTGCTCAGTCAACATAATAAATTTTACTGTAACTTTTAGAGTAAAACCTCAAAATAGTCCCTGAAAGATATGGAGTCGGTCATATTGGTCCCTGAAAGATAATAAATTGTAATAACATCCCTTAGAGATAGTCACGTCAGTCAATTATGTTATTCTGTTAACTCCCCTCTATTAAAGTTAACAGAACTACAATTAAATCCTCAAAATGGTCCCTGAAAGATATGGGGTTGATTACATTGGTCCCCGAAAGATAATAAATTGTAAAAACGTCTCTGAGAAATAATAACATCATTTATAAACCCTCAAAATGGTGTCTGAAAGATATGGGGTCGATCACATTGGTCTCTGAAAGATAATAAATTAAAAACGTCCCCGATAAATAATAACATCATTTATTATGTTTTCTTTTTCCTCGTTGATTTCGTTTTATTCCCAATTAACCACCCAATACATGCATATGTTTCTACTATAATGCTCTGCACACTCTGGTCCGTGGCTGCTATTGTTGGTTTTCTCTCCATTGGCTAATGTATCATGAGCTCCAAGTCCTTTGGTTTCCTTTTTCACTAGAAGCTCACGTATTCCATCCTCTTCCTCTGCAGTCTAAGAATAAAAAGAAACTCCAAAACCTTTAAGGACAAAGAAAGTGCATGGGCCAAATCATCATCTTCTTGTTGAAGATGACTTTGAGGAAGCTCACCATCAAATGAATCTTGAAATAATATTCCGTTGAAGGAGGGGAAAACTTTAGAAAGCATAGAGAAATAGAAGTAAAAATGATATGGAAAGAAAGAGTAAAAGCAAACGCTTCACACATGAGCTGGATTCACAATTCACAACTCCCTAAAATTTCTCAATCAGAGGAAATGGACAATCTATCCAAAGCATCAAGCACGTGCCTCATTGTAGGTCTCTTATCAGGGCCGAGCTGTTATGGACACAAGCCATCACAATTTTCAAAACTGCAATTATCTCTTCTTCCTCATCTGCATCTTCAGCCAAGTATGAGTCTAATGCGTCTAAGAGTGACTTCTTCTCCTCAATGCAGAACTGAATCCATTGAACAAGGTTCATTTCTGAGTTATCCGCTTGGATAATGGGTAATCGCCCTGTGATCATTTCTAACAAAATCACACCATATGTTACTTGGCTTGAGATCTCTAGTGACATATTTTTTGGGGCTAAATTCATGCAGATAGACCAATCCTTTTGCAATTCCTTTCATGATTCTCAATCGATAGGACCATAATAGCGGGGTAAATATATGTCATTAGTCCAGCCTTTCCAAAAATGGTGAGACATGACTCACATTTGGGAATGAAACGAAATCAACGAGGAAAAAGAAAACATAATAAATGATGTTATTATTTCTCAGGGACATTTTTACAATTTATTATCTTTCAGGGACCAATGTGATCGACCCCATATATCTTTCAGGGACCATTCTGAGGGTTTATAAATGATGTTATTATTTCTCAGGGACGTTTTTACAATTTATTATCTTTCAGGGACCAATGTGACCAACCCCATATCTTTCAGGGACCATTTTGAGGATTTACTTGCAGTTCTGTTAATTTTAACAAAGGGAAGTTAACAGAAGGACCTAATTGACTGATATTACTATCTCTCAGGGACGTTTTTACAATTTATTATCTTTCAAGGACCAATTTGAAAATTTTATATTGGTTTTTTCTGCAAACATACTTATTTTTAGCAGAAAAGTTTCCAAGCATAAATCATATTATTTGAACTCATGTTTACGTGAAATTAATTATGAAAAATTAATAGCATATTTGGATCACATCAAATCATATTATATAAACATGGTTCCAATCCAACACCAATCCTAGCATGAATCGGGACTGGATCCACGTTTATAACGTAATTTTGAGCAAAATCAATAATGTTATTAGTTGCAAGAAAAAAGCCTAATAGAGATACTTAGGGTACGCTCGGGATGGCTGAGTTTTCAATTTTTTCTTTTTAAAAATTTTAAATCAAGTTTTTACAACTCGAAATAAAAATTGAAGACTTTTTTTCAGTGATTTTTAAACCGACATTTTTAAATGGGGTTATTACCCATTTGAGATGTTCATGGGTGTTCCTTGTTCACAGTTCTATTAGAGTTGACTGGCCAAGGAATAAAAAGAAATAGAAGGAAGCAACGAAGAAAAAAGGAGGAAAAAATATTCACTTGGAAAGGAGCAGATCAATTTTGATAATGAGGCCGGCTGATTGCATAGAGAATAGGGGTTTACTGGTTTTATCCTGTTTTATCTTGTTTATTTTGAAGGAACATTCTATGTTTTATATTGTTTATTAGTTAAAGCATTGTAAAATCATTCTTATGGGTTTATATGTAAGTGTTGTTACTACCTGTTGGGCACTCAATAAAATTCGAAACAAATATGATCGAATGCTGTTGGTCATTTTTATTCGAAGTAAGAGGTTACATCATTCGAAGTGGCCTAGTCGAGAGCCAAATAAAAAGGACAGTATTGATGTTTTGTCGTGTCAATGTTATCTGAATCGAAATAGGTTCATTTAATTTGCCAGTCGAAATGGCTATAACATACAAAACACTAATACATTAAATATAACTCCTTACGAGGAATTAGAATGACACTTAAGCTATGACGCAAGACTCTAAGTTATCTTGGCAGGTACTTGCTTCGAGCAAAGATAGGCTTCGACGTCTTCTGTTTTATTTTCGATCGTTTGCCTTTGAAAGGGAAGTGGAGCAAACGATCAAATGGGATGAGGGGAAGTGCTTGAAGGATCCAAAGATTAGGAGCAGAGCAGGCATGTGATTTCTGGCCCCATTCCCGGCAATGGAACCAAAGACGGACAGCCTTAAAAGAATCGAAGCCTCAACATAGTCCTTCGAGAGACGCTATTAAAGGAAGCACAGATCGAAGGGGAAGTTTCCTCAAGCACTCTTTGTCAACTGCCCATGGCCACGTCAACCAAGAGCAGTTACTAGAAGGAGGCACCAGCGTACATGGAGGAAGAACGTGGTTACTGCACCCAACCCAGAAGGCAAGAACAGTTATAAGCTATGGCTATATATAGGAGAAGGAGCTTCAGATCAAGAGGTCGGCAACCTGAAAACTCACAAGCACTCTGAAAAAGCCATAGCATCCACCACAGCGATCACAGGCTACACCAGAAAGCTTCGAGAGAGTAGGGCCTTTATGTAGACCATTTTCTTTATGCTTTCAGTTTCTTTTTCTTTGTTGATTACTAGGTTTACGTTGCTTGTCCAATGTAAACACATTACATGTTTTTTATAAGCTAGGGCTTGTATGACTGAGTCCATCAGTCCCTTGCTTGTACGTTTCATTTTTACTTTTAATGCAAGTAATGGCCTTACCAGGGGCCATTTTCACACAGTAAACTTGTACAAAGAGTGACGTTACTCTTTGATACTATCTGATATTCTCCAAACTGACTCTGAGATTTCACACTTAGGTAGAACCCACGTAAAATAACCAAGGATTCGTATCTCGTCCTAGATTGAGCAGAGATACATTTGTTTGTGCAAAATCAACAGACAAACAAATTGGCACGCCCGGTGGGACCCTTGTCAACAAGTGTTGCATGAATCTTAGAAGTGGTAGGAGAACCATGACCAGCAAGAACAAGAATGGTTCTGGGCACTCTTCAGGGAGTTCCTCAGCCAATGAAGCACCTGGAGATGGTCACAATGCTGGCCAAGGGCTTCAGAGAGGTGTAGGAAGGTATACTCATGATGAAATACCTACAGGGACTCTCCCTCAACCTGACGAACCTGTCGTTAGCCAAGTGAGGCCATATGAGCCTCTCAGGGCAGAGGGACCACCTCCCGGTTTCCTAGCCCAAAATGCAGTGGCGACCTTAGGGATGCCTCAGAATGTGTATACCAACCCTTTGACAACACATTCGAGCCTTAGAAATACTAGAGGCTCACCAGATGTTTGGTCGAATCCGACTGTACCTAATCCTTTTACCAACGTCGCCTTACAGTCTATGAGGCAACAAATGGATGAGAGCAACCATGATATGGTTAACATGTTGACTCACCAAATGGCCACTGTAATAACTCCTTTAGTGGCTACCACCAATCATAATTACCAACTGTTGGCTAGACAAATGGGGAGAATTGCTGATGTTTTTGGTACTGGGTCAGAAGTAGATGGCTTCGATATCCAAGAGGTTAATCGAAGAGAGCCTCAAGCCGAAGCAGGCTTAAACGAGAATGGTCGAGCGAGACCAGTAGTCGTGGCTCGAAACCAAGACCCTGATGTAGTAGTCGAAAGGGTCAGACAAATGAATCTAGGGGGCAACACAATGTTGCTAATGTGGTCGAACAAGTCTTGAATAGGCATGGTTTTAACGTGGGATACGCTAACCAGCCATTCTTTGTCTCAGCCTTTCCCCAAGATGTGTTGAGGGCAGAATTGCCTAGAGGAATTAAAGTCCCAAAATTTTCTAAATTTTCTGGAGATATAGGGGAATCTACAGTAGAACACGTGGCTAGGTACCAGATAGAATGTGGAGATTTGGCCAATGATGAACTGCTGAAAATGAAATATTTTCCCAGTTCCTTAACCAAGAATGCATTCACTTGGTTCACAACTCTTACCCCAAACTCGATCCGTAATTGGGTGCAATTGGAAAGAACTTTTCATGAGCAGTTCTTTAGGGGTGAAAGTAAGGTTAGCCTAATGGACTTAATGGGTATCAAGAGATCACCCAATGAGGCCATCGAAGATTATCTGAATAGGTTCAGGCAATCTAAGGCTAGATGTTTCACTCCTGTACCAGAACATGAATTGGTTCAAATAGCTACAGGGGGCCTCGAGTTCTTCATTAGGAAGAAACTCATCAATCTCCCAGTTCGAGATATGGCCCAATTGGCGGATAGGGTGAGAAAGATAGAACAAATTAAAGCTGAGAAGGCGAAATATAAAAAGGTTGAGAGAATAGGGAGAAAAGAGAAAATAGGCTATGTAGAGGCTTATGACGACAATAATGATTCTGATAGTGACTTCGAGGAAAGTGAAATCAATGTGGCTGAATTAAAGCCTGGGCCTGCTTATGTGTGCCCTTCACTTAGACCTGCCAAAGAGGGGTCTACTTTTTCTTCGAATGAAAAGTTTAAGAAACCAGCTTATGGTTTCGATGTCACTAAAGCTGACCAAATCTTTGATATTCTGCTAAAAGACAAACAGATCATCTTGAGTGATGATCACATAATCCCTACCCTCGAACAGAGGAAAGGAAGAAAATATTGCAAATATCATAATGTGTATGGTCATTATACTAACCATTGTGTTCGTTTCAGGGACTTGATTCAGAAAGCCATCGCAGAAGGGCGTCTGAAGTTCGAAGAGAAAGCGAAAGGAGCAATGAAGATTGACACTAACCCATTCGACAGCAAGGTCCATTATGCTGAGCCCTTAGAGATCAACATGGTCAATGTGCAGCCAGTTAATGCAAGGGCAACAGATATGGCCATTGATGATTTTGAAAAGGAGGTGAAGGATATCTTTCCTTCAACCGAGGAAACGATCATGGAATACTTGAGCAGGAAGCAGAAGGAAGACAGGCACATCATGTTGTGCCCTAGATGCAGTGCAGTTTTCGATGCTGATTCTGCTAAAACATTCGAAGAGTCTTCGAATAAGAAACATCAGTTAAGGCAGAGGTTAGGGCCTCGAAAATTTGAGGAAGGCCAGAAAATGTTCAAGGCCTTGAAAGGCATGGGCAGGGGTGCAACTGTTCAGGAAGGGACTTTCGTTCCTCCACAAGCAATTCCATCGAATCAATGGGTTAGGCAGATCCCACCAAGGCCTAAGAGCCAGATAAAGTGGCAGCCAGTTCCACAACAGGTTGAGGGTTCTCGGACCTCTAAAGGGAAAGAAATCATGATACTACACCTTCCAAAGAGGTTCGACCACCTAAGGAAAGTTGGTATCACTTTAGCCAATATTCAAAGGCTAAGGGTTCGATGACAAAGACCCAATGGCGTAGAGCCCAGAGACTCTACAGGGCCAGAATGGAAGAGATCGAAGCACAGGCTGCGAATGCTCCACAAAAGAATAAAAGGAGATATGAAGCCTCTTCTTCAAAGGCTCAGATCGATCTTCGTGAGCAGTTGAATGCTGCAAAGGTAAAGGACATGGAGGAGGATGATCTCCTAACAGAAGAGTTTGAGTCAGGATTTCCTGATTCCATTCAGGAGATTTGTGGTATAGTTTCGATCTTACCCGCTGAATTTGCTCAGCAGGTACAAAGGTTAGAAAATGAAGATGACTTCGAGGATGAAAACCTTCGAATCCCTGTCATGTTGAATCAGACCGAAGAGACCAAGAAAGAAGCGGTCAGTATAACCAAGCCAACTCCTGGAGA
Organism: Sesbania bispinosa; assembly: GCA_026901365.1. Lineage (NCBI taxonomy): Eukaryota > Viridiplantae > Streptophyta > Magnoliopsida > Fabales > Fabaceae > Sesbania > Sesbania bispinosa. Next base: position 982,773 of record QLOH01000392.1, read on the forward strand.
CATGGCTCACATGAAGCCCTTATATATCAAGGCTTTCGTTGAAGGTGATCCCATTGACAAAGTGATAATTGATGGAGGAGCAGCTATCAATTTGCTGCCAAGGTCAACATTCGATAAATTGGGTAAGACCAACAGGGACCTTTTGCCTCATAATATCATGATAACTGACTTTGCAGGGAAAGCATCAGGTTCAGAAGGAATAACTGCGTTGGATTTGATGGTGGGAAAACAAGTAAGAACCACTATCTTTGTGGTAATCCAAACTAAGGCCAGTTTCAAAATGCTGCTTGGCAGAGAGTGGATTCATGGCGTGGGGCAGTTCCTTCAACTGTGCACCAGAAGCTTTTCCTTTGGGATCCAGAAGGGAATCCCATTGTGGTCGAAGCAGACCAAGGGATGTATAACATGGAACAGGGCCTAGTAGAAACAGATTTTGATAAGAATCTGGCTCATATTAGTCCTTATGAGTTAGATTCAAGATCAGCAATTCATTCTGCTAAAGTCCCTTATTCAGTGAGATTAGACCCTGTTAAGGGTTTCACTTTAAAAAGAGAGGTCGATATTGATACGGCCTTAGACATGCTGGGTGACTCATGGAAAGCCTAGAAACGTTCAAGAAAAGGCTAGCGGCCTACTTGGCCGAATCAAAAAGCATGGTCCTTTCGAGTCCAGAGGAAGGGAAGACAGGAGGTAGCAAGGATCATAACAAACAGTTGCAGGCAAAGGAAGGTGACCCAGTCAGATTAGACTGCATTTATGATGAAGAAGATGTGGGAGTCGAGTACGGCTTCGAAAAGGTTCCTAGGTTCGAGGCACAAGACCAACTTGAAGAAATAAACTTAGGAACAGCCGAAAATCGAAGACCAACCTTCATCAGTACAAAGCTAGATCCAGAAATTAAGCCTCGATTAATCGAAATCCTCAGGCAGTATAAGGATTGTTTTGCTTGGGAGTATGAGGAAATGCCTGGTTTGGATCGTGATTTAGTCGAACATAGGCTACCAACTATGCCTGAAAAGAAACCAGTGAAACAACCTCCTCGAAGGTTTGCACCAGAGGTGGTTTCGAAGATAAAAGAGGAGATCGAAAGACTTCTCAAAGCCAAGTTCATCAGAACTACCAGGTACGTAAATTGGCTCTCGAACATTGTGCCAGTGGTTAAGAAAAATGGCAAGTTAAGAGTCTGTATTGATTTTCGGAACCTTAATGAGGCAACTCCAAAAGATGAGTATCCAATGCCTATTGCTGATATGTTAATCGATTCAGCAGCTGGAAACGAAATGTTGAGCCTGTTAGATGGCTATTCTGGTTATAACCAGATTTTCATTGCAGAAGATGTTTCTAAAACTGCATTTCGTTGTCCTGGGGCATTGGGCACTTTCGAATGGATAATGATGCCTTTCGGTTTGAAAAATGCTGGGGCCACGTATCAAAGGGCCATGAACCTGATATTTCATGATTTTATTGATAGTTTCATGCAGGTTTATATAGATGATGTGGTGGTCAAATCGAAGACTAAAGCACAACACTTGGAACATCTGAAGTGTTCATTCGAAAGGATGAGGCGACATGGGTTAAAAATGAATCCATTAAAATGCGCCTTTGGAGTTTCTGCAGGAAATTTTTTGGGTTTTTTGGTTCAACAGCAAGGAATCGAAGTGGACATGAACAAGGCTAAAGCAATTATCAATACCCAACCTCCAACGAACAAGAAGCAATTGCAGAGCCTTTTGGGGAAGATTAATTACCTAAGGAGGTTTATTTCAAACCTATCAGGTAAAACTAGGATTTTCTCCCCGTTGGTTAAATTAAAAAGAGGAGAAGACTTCGAGTGGAGAGAAGAACATCAAGTGGCTTTCGATTCAATTAAAGAATATTTAGCCAAGCCACCAGTGGTGTCGCCACCCATTCGAGGGAAACCACTTCGATTATATATCTCTGCATCTGAAGAAACACTTGGTAGCATGTTAGCCCAAGAAGATGAAAGTGGCTTCGAACGGGTTATTTATTATCTTAGTAGAAGCCTTAGTGATGTAGAGAAAAGATATTCTCCAGTAGAAAAGTTATGTTTATGCCTTTATTTCTCATGTACAAAGCTTAAATACTATTTGAAACCTGCTGAGGTTTTTGTTAGTTCTCATTTTGATGTAATCAAGTTCATGTTAATTAAGCCAATACTTCATGGCAGAATTGGGAAATGGGCATTAGCTTTAACTGAATTCTCTTTAAAGTATTTACCTTTGAAAGCTGTTAAAGGGCAAGCCCTTGCAGATTTTTTAGCCGAACTCCCAACGGCAAAGATTGAAGAGGTAAATTTTATTGGAATTAAACCTTGGAAGTTATTCTTCGATGGGTCGAAACATTCGAATGGTAGCGGCATAGGTATGCTGATCATATCTCCTAAGGAGATAATAACCAAAGTGATGTTTAAGATCGAAGGTAATTGTTCGAATAACGAGATTGAGTATGAAGCGTTAATAGCAGGTTTAGAACTATTATTAAATTTCGAAGCATCCCACATCCACGTATTGGGAGATTCTCAATTGGTCATAAACCAATTAAAAGGAATTTATAAGTGTTCTAGCTCAAAGTTAACGAAATACTTCGCAAGAGCCAAAGCCTTGTTGAATCAATTCGAGGAAGTAGTTTTGGAACACGTTCCTCGAATCCAAAACGAAGTGGCTAATGAATTAGCCCAAGTAGCTTCTGGGTATAAAATCAAGCCAGAACTCTTCGAGAACTTCATCAAAACCAATAATCTCCTTTCAAAAGAAGAAAGAGTGGTTTGGAACATAGACACACTCCCTGCGTCAGATTGGAGAAGGCCTTTGGTTGATACTTAAGGATTCAACAGCGCCAGTCGAAAGGAAGGTTAAACTTAGAGCTTTAAATTATACAATTCTAGGGGGTGAATTATACAAGAAGTCGAATGGTGGACATCTACTCAGATGCTTAGGAGAGACAGAGGCATATCTTGCCCTTGCAGAAGTCCATGAAGGATTATGTGGAGCACACCAAGCAGGGGAAAAGATGAAGTGGACGTTGCTGAGGTATTGTTATTTTTGGCCATCAATGCTGAAGGATTGCCATGATTTCGCAAGGGGATGTGAAGAGTGTCAAAGGCATGGTAATTTACATCACACACCTGCAACAGAACTCCACTCGGTAATCAAGCCTTGGCCATTTCGAGGATGGGCCCTCGATTTAATAGGTATGATTCATCCACCATCTTCGAAAGGTCATAAGTTTATCCTAGTAGGGGTGGATTATTTCACTAAGTGGGTAGAAGCGGTTCCTTTAAAGGAAGCAGACCAAAAAGAAGTAATAGATTTCATAGAAGAACATATAGTTCATAGATTTGGCATACCTGAAACCATAACCACAGATCAGGGAACCATGTTCACTGGAAGAAAAGTGGCCCAGTATGCCGAATCTAGAAAAATTAAGTTACTTACTTCTACCCCTTATTATGCACAAGCAAATGGCCAAGTTGAGGCCACTAACAAGATTCTGATAAGTTTGATCAAAAAACATATTGGGCATAAGCCTAGGAATTGGCATGAAACGCTTAGCCAAATACTGTGGGCATACAGGAACTCCCCAAGATGCCACAGTATCTTCCCCATATAGGTTGGTATATGGACATGAGGCTGTGCTACCTTTAGAGATCAATCTTGAGTCGATTCGAATCCAGAGGCAAAGTGAATTGCCTACACAAGATTATCTAAATTTAATGTTTGATAGTTTAGATGTTCTCGATGAAGAAAGGTTACTTGTACTTGAGAACATAGTCAAACAGAAAGAAAGAGTGGCTCGATTTTATAATCGAAGAGTTCGCCATAAAAATTTCTTAGAAGGTGAAATGGTGTGGAAAGTCCAATTACCCTTAGGGAAAAAGTTGCCAAAATATGGCAAATGGACCCCGAATTGGGAGGGACCTTTCGAGGTAGAAAAAGTTTTATCAAGTAACGCTTATACGATTCGAGACGTAGTATCAGGTTGCGTGATTCGAGCCATAAATGGCAAACACTTAAAGAAATATAAACCTATCATGCATGAAGTAAAAATACGTATCGAATAAATAAGCAAAAGACGAAAGTCAAGGCCAACTTGGCCAATACAAAACTTAAAGCCAAAACATGGCAATGAATAGAGAAACGAGGCTGATAAAAAAAAATTGTTTTTTAGAACAAATTCTTGGCCTTAAAATCATTGTATTCAATCTTGATCTTCTCGAGAGTTGCTTGGAGAGTAGCATGATCATTTTGCATTATGGTCAAGCTTCTAAAGCAGTTCAGGAGCGCAACAGAATCTTCTTTAACTTCTCTCTTCAGAGTTTCTTGCATCTCCTTACCTCTTTCGACTGCTTCAGCGAGGGCATTTCTCTCTTTCACCTTGAGGTCTAAACTAACTTTCTCTTCATTTCTTCGATCTCTGTATTGAGTACCTTAAGCTGAGTAGCACCTTGCTCCAGAGTGGTAGATGAACTTTCAAACTTGGCTTTTTGAGCAGTCAGTTTTCTCCTGAAGAGCAGCCTCCTGATTGACCACTTCATCTTGTTTGGTCTGATTGGTATGGAGTTTGTTGATGATATCAATAAAAGATTCATACCAGCGTAGAAGGCACCAATGGCTTCATCATCTCGACTGGAATGTTGTCAGACATTGACCTTAACTCAGCAAAGACCTCTCTGATTTCCTTATCCAAGTCATCGTTAGAGATTCGATGAGGTTCTGAGAAAAGCCAAATGTCGAAGTCTTTCACTAACCCTGCACTTTCTGATGGTGCTAGATTCAGAAGTTTTAGCACTATGCTCGAGGTAGCCACTGTGATTGAACCTGCAAGCAATTTGTTGATGATGTAAAAAGGGTCATCTTCGAGTTTCTTAGTGAGGCTCTCGAGATCAGCTTCTGGAACAGGAGTCTTAGGAGAGAAACCGATGGTTGTTCGTCTGAGTTGCAACCAAAGCAGTCGAAGGATTCGAGATAACAATGGCTTTCGAACCTGGACGCTCTTGTGGTTTTGGGCTCGAGGCAGGACAGCTGAGGATCTTCATTCGTTTTGAGGCTTTGTTCCTGAAACCGTCATGTGGGTAGACTCGAATCCACCTTCGACAGTATCATGCACATCGAAGAAGGAGTCGAAGGTACTTCACTCTGAGCACCCATATCAACTTCTTTATCTTGAAGCATTTTCAGGGTTGGGTTCTCATCTACTGCTATAGGCTCTGAAGCTTTCAACCTTGAGGTAAGTCGAGGGCAGCAGGGTCACGCATGGCAATAACCTGATCAACTTTGTTTTTGAGTCGAGCAGAAGAAGGTTCTTCAGTTGGCATTGTGGTCGTGTCCTTTGCTGAATAGGCTTGGACAATTTTGGTGATTACTAAATCATCATCTTCATCGAAGACTCAGAGTTTTCTCCATTACCATCCCTTTCATCGAGACCATCAGCATTTTCTTTTTCTTTCTTCTTCTTCTTCTTCTTTTTCTTCTTCTTTTCTAATTCTTCTTCCCTTATTCTCATTCTTTTCCTCATTCTCATCTTTTCTATCTCTTCTTCTCTCTTCTCTGGTATTTCTTGGTCTTTCTCGGTTCTTTCTCTGCTCTCTTCTCTTCTTCTTCTTTCCCCCATCTGATTCTTCTTCTTCTTCTTCGGCTGGTGTTGTTCTGATGAACGTCAGAAAGTACTTCTTCTTCGTCAACACGGCTGTTGGGTTTTCCTGTAGACTCAAACCTCAAATTCGTTTGGAACCAGGATATTGCATAGCAAGTGGAAGGGAATTTAAAAAGGTATCATGCTCGAGGAACTAGAACCTGAAGAAGTTTCTTGCAGGGATGAGCTCGAGAGACCTGAGAAAAATGACTTGGTGAGTGTCACATCGAGAACAATCTCAAGAGAAGGTCTAAGTATGTCTTACTACTCGATTTGCTTTGCGGGAGTGCCTTACGCCTGAGGCAATTGTTTGATCCTTTTCCTGGGCAGCCTTCTACAAAGAATATAGGATACATGAGGTAGAATTTCAATAAGTTTAACAAGAAAGACAATTCGAAGTTCAGCCTCAGTAACAGATCTAAAGAAGATCCTTCTTCCTGAGTTTGTAAACCATGCTCCTAACCACATCAGAAGGGCCACCTCGAGCCTGCAGGCACTGTTTCTTTAGTAAAGGACAGAAATTTTGGGGCAGTGGTTTTGATCAGGAGCAGGGTAGCTCGAGAGCTTGGTTCAGGAGTTGGAGTAGCAGGATGCTTTCTCTTTTTCGAGTTCCAGTAAGCCTTTGATCGAGGAGCTTCGAGGCTTCTACACGCCTGAGACTTAGCCTGAAATAAACATATTTAAGTAACCATTCGAAGAAAGGCAAAAGCCTAAAAGAAGTATGGTGTTGAAAAATACCTTCTTGGCTTGAAGTTTGCCTTTACGATCGCAACTGTGGTATCAGTCGAACTTGTCTCTTTCTTTTTTCCTCTCTTTGGAATTTTTGGCTGTTTTGAGCCAGGAGAATCAGCTTCCTTTTGTGCTGAAATACATTAAAGCAAGTTAGTGGGAGTTCAAGATATGGATCGAGAAGAGAAGGATTCGACTTATAGAATACCTGTGCGTTTTCGTTTAGCTGGTTCAGGAATATGGACTGTCTATGATCACTCCGAGAGAGGAAGTCTTCCCTCGAACATGTCATAGAATTGTACCAGGTCCTCCACCAAGCATCAAAGCAGTGGTACAATAAATGGCAGGAGTGAATCAGTAGCTGCATAAGGAGGCTTCATGGCATCGAAACGCCTAACCCTCAATATAACTTCATCAGTGGAGAGGCAAGGATCGATCTTATGGTTCTTGAACATGGGAACAGTATGTTCTGGCAAAGTCCAAGTTGCCTGGCCACTAGGGTTGGTTGATAGTGCATCAAGCAGGAATCTCTGATCATAGTGAGCAAAGATCAATTGGTTCCTCCAAATTTCACTCCACCTGTCATCTTGGAGCATTGATCCTCAGGCCCATGGTAACCAAAGGTTGATGAACCCATCGAGGCCAATAACCGTTTCGCATGAGGGGCCAGCATTTCCTCGAACTTCCTTTGCTCAAGAAGTACAGCATGAGCGCCTTAATCCTGCTACCCAGACCATCATAGGACGAGGTGCGTAAAGCTTAATGGGGTTTGGTAGGCTCATAGGCATTTGTAATCTTGGTGGGAAGAACACCAGTATCTTGAGGAAAGTGGCTCGAAGCCAATGATCGGAAGCAGAAAGGGCCATAAAAACCACTTAAGGTTTTTTTTCCTCTGCATATAGGCCTATGCATCAGACATCAGAGATACCAAATGGCCTAATAACAGTTTGGCCAAATTTATTGTCTACCCTCATGGAGACAAACAGCCAAGGATATAGACTCTTAGGGATTTGGAGTGATCTGACACGAAGACAAAGTTTGGCCAACCAAAAACATAAGGAAAGCAATGTGCTCCTCCTCAGTTACATCAGCAGATGATGTGTTGTGGGTGGCTAGCTATAAAAGCTTGTAAGTTACCTTCTTATTAGTGTCATACTCTCATAGTCAGTTCGAGAAGGCTTGGTATTGGGAAGGTAAGTCTCACCTCGAGGATCCAGTCCAGTATAACGGCAACATCCAGTAATGTGGGTGTGACCATACCACAGGGAGGAAGAAGGTACACGTACCTCGATCCCAAAAGGGATGCAAGCAGGATCACTCGAAGTCATAGGCGCGTTGATTCGAGAAGTTGAATCAAATCAAATACCAAGTTTTTTTTCCAGAACTTTCCTCACACAGCCTGCACTTTATCCAGCCAGCTGAAGTAAGACTTCCTATTCGCTAGTGGGACAGCGCGAAATGCGTTCTTCTCTGGTTTTTGGAGGTCTCAAACGAACTTCGTGGTGAAAGCCAACAATCTTTTCTTTAGGGTATAAGGCCTGATACTCCTTAAGTTTTAGTTTGAGGAGGATATTCTAGGCCCCACAAGCCCGAGTCGGAGGCCATCCACATTAGTAGGGATAAGAACGCTTTTGAACCCCCACACTTTCATTTCTCCTCAGTGGCCTCATGTGCCGGAACGAAAACCTTCACCATCCCTCACTGCTCTTGCCATTTTCAGAAGCAAGGTGAGTTGAGCAAGCTACTTGGTAGCTGAGCTTGGAAAGCATAGAGTTAAAGAAGAAGAGGCCATTTTTTCAGAAGGGAGACACAAACGGTTTAAGGATTTCTAGCAGAAGAGGTTGTAAGAACTAGGGTTTTTCTTCCAAAACGTGAGAAAGAGTAAAGAGATGAGAAAATAAATTGATATAAAGAGTAAAGGAGGGAAACCCAGAATCACTGACAATTAATGGTCTAGGTGGCAGTCGTGGAACCCAAAAGTCAAACTCATGGATCGTGTGAAGAGAAGGATAATGGATAATGATTCGATGCGAACGTAACGGTGCGTGCAAAACGCATTAACTTCTAATAAATCGAAGTTATAC